>SJYX01003307.1:410045-433537 GCA_006410675.1 Oreotragus oreotragus | reverse complement strand
TTCACGGTTCACGTATTGCTGAAGCCTGGCTTGGAGAATTTTGAGCATTACTTTACTAGCATGTGAGATGAATTCAATTGTGCAGTAGTTCAAGCATTTTTGGCATTGCCTTCCTTTGGGATTGGAATGAAAACTGACCTTTTCCAGTCCTGTGGCCACTGCCAAGTTTTCCAAATTTGTTGGCATATTGAGTGCAGCACTTTCACAGCATCATCTTTCAGGATTTGAAATAGGTCCCCTGGAATTCCATCACCTCCACTAGCTTTAAGCTTAGAGAAGTCCAAATCAGTTCAAAGAAGATACAGGCTCAAGTAAGTTCTAGTTCTATGATTTGTTGTTTATCTGACTCTCACATCAGGGCTTTTATTGTCATGTGTTTGTGATTCCTGAGTGTGAACAAATGCTCCTTAGATATTCTGTATGGAAATTTTGAGGCTAATTTAAAAGTGAGTTCTTCATGCAAGAATATAGATCATATTTCATCAAGCAAACACAAGCTTCAACTTTTCACTTTTTTACATTTTTTCTTACCCATGCTTTCTGGACTCATTTTTCTAAGTTTTAAGTACAGCTAACTATTTTTAAATAGTTTGTATATCTTATTTAGAATTTTGAAAATGAAAGTCGCTCAGTTGTGTCTAACTCTTTGTGACCTCATGGATTATACAGTCTATGGAATTCTGCAGGCCAGAATACTGGTGTGGGTAAGTCATTCTCTTCTCCAGGGGATCTTCTCAACCCAGGGATTGAACCTAGATCTTCCATATTGCAGGCAGATTCTTTACCAGCTAAGCCACAAGGGAAGCCCAAGAATACTGAAGTGGGTAGCCTATCCCTTCTCCAGCAGACCTTCCTGACCCAGGAGTCAAACCAGGGTCTCCTGCATTGCAGGCACATTCTTTGTCAACTGAGCTATCAGGGAAGCCAAAACATAGTCCATGGAATTCTCCAGGCCAGAACACTAGCGTGGGTAGCCATTACCTTCCCCAAGGGATCTTTCCAACCCAGAGATTGAACTCAGGTCTCCCACATTGCAGGTGGATTACTTACCAGCTGAGCCACCAAGGAAGCCCAGGATTTTAAGGTCTAAAGTACATCTAGCTTGTCATAATGCCAGAAAGGGGGATCAATCTGTAATTTTGTGCTGAAACACTCATTAAGGATTTCAGAATACTATGAGATAAAGAATATCAAGAGTTTTCATATGGATTCTTTTATTCTTTAATATACAATATTATATACAGTAAATATTATCCATGGAGTTTTCTCTATCCTCTGCTATTGAGCTTTTTTTTTTCTCTTTTGTTTCTAGTATTTGGGAAGTGAAGAAATCTACCATCTTAAAAGAGGAAGACAAAAGGACAGATTATAACTGGCCAAGCTCTGACAAATAACTCCAAGAGGGACATTTCTTGTATAAATCAGACAATTGGCATTCTTTTATCATTCAAGTCACTGAAAGCCAACTTATTTTTTTTTTCTTTTCTCTAGGGAAACACTAGAAAATAATTAAGCAGGCATAGTTTATGTGTATGTGACTAGAGAGAGAGAGAGAGAGACCAACTTCCTTCCCTTTATTAAATATGTAGAAATTGTCTCTTTGAAAGCAGTGGCCAGAACCTTCAAGGACCATGCATCAGAGCAATCGAATTCCATCTCTTTCAGATCAAGAACAGACTGTAAACATGGGGAAATATCTAGAAACCTTTCAGTTTGCAAAGTCATCTGAGTATCTCTAGGAACAATCATCTTCAAGATATTTCTATGAGCAGCAATAAACCGCCCTCACTTCCACTGAGACCACGGATCATAACTGTAGTCACTTGTGGCATTGTTTTCTTGTCAACTGAGAAGCTTCTTACAGAAGCTGAAGACAATGGTAGCATCATGGAGAAGCAAAGCTGGGAAATTGGAAAACAAAGACCAGATGATGACATTCAATCCCTCGTGCCTAAACCAAGCACTGCAGGTGACTAGTTAGTTTCAGTAAGCAATGCAGTCCCTTCTCTTTATTTCTTAAATTTCTATTTTGATTTTGTTGTTTTAAAACAAAATCAATCATGCTAAGAATTATTACTTCATGTCACTCAACCATAATATATATATGTGTGTGTGTGCATGTGTGTGTTAATCACTAGTCATATATATACATGTATATATACATATATCCTATATTACCAGTAAATATGCAAATACAAGCAAAACTATAAATACCAGTATGTATATGAATAAGCATAGGTTTTTTTTTTTCTTTTGGATGAATTTAAATCATTTACCCCAGATTTTTATAGAGTGCTGCAAAACTTATATCACCAGATAGAGCATTGATATTTGATGGTGTACAAGTACTGTGGAGTAATCAGAAAAGAAGTAGACAATGAGACAGGTATGGAAGGAGAAGCCAGTCTGTCATAACTAGCTTCTTGAGTTTAAGTTATTTACTAATACTCTTTGAATTTTATGCTAATTTAAAGATGAAATTTTTTAACTGTCAAAATGATGAATCATTGCAATACGTGGAATTCTGTATGGAAAGAGATGCCACCTTCATATCTGCCACACTGAACACATATGCTGTAAAATAAGAAAGTATCAGCAAATGCAGCCTATACATGTCACCAAGGACTAGCTCAACATTTATGACTACAACTTAAAGACTGGCATGATATCTGAATTGTTATGAGGATCATTCAAAAGGAACTAGTATGGTTTGGCTTAGAAAAAGAGAAAACTAGGGGAAAATATTATTTCAAATATTTGACTTCAGTTTCTCAATATAAATAGAAGTCGCTCAGTCGTCTCCAACTCTTCACCACCCCATGGACTTTAGCCTGCCAGGCTCCTCCATCCATGGGATTTTCCAGGCAAGAATAGTGGGGTGGGTTGACATTTCCTTCTCTTTTGTCAGTATAAAAGAAACTATAATCAGTTGTTGGAAATGAAAGTCTAATTTTGACTTCAATAAACAGAGAATGTTTAGCAATGAATGTTTAGTAATGAGACAAGATGCTTCTTTACTGAATTTATTTATAGGAAGGAAGATTGTTTTAGGAATACACCATGTGAGAACAATAAAAGAAAGAATATGTACTCTGTGTCTGACATTATGATAATCACTTTCAAGAATGTAACATCATAGGGGATTAGAATATATTCTTGCACATGATAGGCTTGAAGTTCTGGATGCACTTTAAACTCATTTATCCATATAGACAAGCCTATACCATTTAACTCACACACACATGCCTTCCAGTTAGTGCTCTGTCAGAAGGTTCACTATAAAGCCCCATTTCTAAACCTTGTCTGTCACACTACAGGGGGTAGGGGCTGCTAGGTAAAATTGAGTCAAGGGAGTGTCAGCTTCAGTACATTTCTTCTATTCTGAAATTTAATGAAGTCATGTAGTGAAAAGCTGCAGGAAAAGAAGTCTACTAGAGAAAATGATGTAAAGCATTAAAGTCGAGTTTAAAAGTAAATATTATTTATGTTAAATAAAATTACAGGATATAATTTTTATCACAAATACAAGCTGATCTCATTTTTATTTTCTTAATTAAAAATTAAGAGATTCAAAAACTCCAGAAAAAAGAAACCACAAATTTTAGCCTAATCTATAGAATTTTGACAAAAAGGAATAATCTATTTATGTAAATTTGAATAACATTTCTAGGCCAAGTTTTAGTAAAGCAAAATGTAAATACTGTTATTCTATTTGGAAGTATAACTTTAGACCCAGAAGACTGATAAAGAAAATACTATCTTAATTGTAGTAATTTGGTGAAGTTAAAGCTGAATGATAACTTTAGTACAGTATTTCCCCAAAACATCATTCTTATCCAAGCCCTAATTATCCTGATTATTATCTCGCCATCTTCTCATCCCCACCTAATTAACACACAGAAAAATAACTTCTAGTAACATTACTTTACCATATTGCCCTGCTGTTTAGAAAAACTAGAGTACCTCCTTATTGTACACAATGGGCCTCCAATCTGCATACTGTGAGCACAGAGTTGCTGTAAAAGATTATTTTAAATGATAGAAGAAAGGTTTCATCTGGGCAGTATTATGAAGCTACAAGGTTATAGCTTCATTTTCTCTCTCCTCCACTGACAACATTCATATCCTGTCTCCAGGATTCCCTCCGCTCACTTGGTGCCATTTCAAAGCATCCATAATAGAGGTTCCAGCGCTGCACATCTCTTGCTCACTCTGCACTGTAACCAGGACACTGGGTCCCTGAACAGTCAGACTGAGTAAGGTAGAGTCAGTAACTAAAGGCGTCATGTGCACGATCCCTTCAGTCCCTTACTTTACTGGATGGGCAAGTGTAGGCATCAGTTTGTTAGAGATGCCAGAAAGGGAGGGGGAGGATGGTGCTTAACCATCACCTGAGGAGTCCTCAAGAATAGAAATGAACAATATTCGTTGTAACAAGTCTGTACCAGGTCACAGGAGTACTAGGGGACAAAAAGAAAAAAGCTATTGCAGAGTTTTTAAGTAGGTTCCAAGATATTGTCAAGAGTTTTCTTTTATTCTCTCTAGGCTTATGAAGGCTTTGAATGGGTGGTTGCTATTTAAAGTATTTTTAAATATTAGAATAATGGTAATGACTAATGTCATTGGGTAGATTTTCCAGATAACAATATTGTCTACCAAGCACCATTTCTTAATAAAGACAAGTGAGTTGCCCAGGGCAGAGATTATTTTAAATAGTAGATTATTTAGAAATATGAATTCAAGAAATGGGGACAATATTTACAATAAAGTGTTGGTCTAATTCGCGAAAAGAAAACAAAACAAAAGATGCAGAAAAAAACGTACTTAAATGTCTTTGTGATTGATACTCTAGGTTTGTATTTAAATAGTAGAATCAATTTTTATTATCTGTAATTTTTAACCTAAAAATTATCTAAAATTTTTAACCTAAGAGCTCTTTGTTATTTTCATTCTTTGTTTACTCATTCTTTTGTATGGATTTGATTCATTTCTTTCTTTTCCTAAATTCTATCCAGTGCTTTCCTCCCTGCCCCACAACAAATTGTGCAATCATTTATTTTAACCTATTTCTTCTCTTCCGTGTGAATAGTTTCTTATTTGTTTGCCTCACATTGGCTTTCAGCTCACATTTCAGGAGAGTCTTCTGGGTTGCCATACCTGGGATCTCTGTGAGTGTCCTTGTCCAGGAGCAACCCCCGCACCTGCCCCAGACTGCAGATCTCTAGGGACCCCATGGTTCTGGGAGCAGCCTCACCTCTGGGATAAGCAGGGGGTGGGCTAGTCTGGAAAAGTGTTCCATCAAAAGCCCACATTTGTCTGTATGGTTCTGGTGTCTTGTCTAACAGTGATTTGTTGTTGTCTAATTAATCCTTTTAGTTTTTTAAGGAAAAGCCTCTACAAGGTGTTTGCTAGCTGTTGGGGAAGACCTTCCCTGCTGGAGAGTGTGAAGCGGAGTCAGGACCAGCAACTTGTCTCCCTGGCTGCCACTTCCTCATCCATTCATCCGTCATAACCCTTCTCCTCAAAAAGGTATGGAATCATCAAATCACCCTTGTTCTCTAAATTCCCTTCCTCTGCTGATCCTATGACTTTATTTCATTTTATGCATATGAAAGGAATGATTTCAGTAAGCCCAGACTTTTGCATCTTCCCATACAAAGAAAAGCACTCAATTCCTTAACTTCAGATATCTGGTTTTCCTTAATTAACAATAATCTTTTGATGTTCAGTCTACCTATCCCTTGTTGGAAAACTTCTAAGTAACCTACTCCTTCCCCTGCCTCCTGGGACAGTTCTCTGAGGGTTACTTGAGAAGCTGTCCACCAGGCTTAAAGTCCTAAAATTCCTTTCAAATAAAACATAACTCTCAATTTTTAGGTTTTGACCATTTTTTGAAGTTGACACTCCCTGGGTCCACCAAGACCAGCAGCATTACTGTATAATGGCACTACTTTGGCATGTCATATGTCAAAGTTCAGGCTTCCTTGGTGGCTCAGATGCTAAAGAATCTGCCTGCAATTCAGGAGACCTGGGTTAATCCCTGGGTAGGGAAAATCCCCTGGAGGAGGGCATGGAAATCCACTCCAGTATTCTTGCCTGGAGAATCCCCATGGACAGAGGAGTCTGACGGGCTATAGTCCGTGGGGGTCACAAAGAGTCAGACATGACTGAGCGACCAAGCACAGCACAGCATGTCAAAGTTCAGTCCTACAAAAAAGAGCAGTTAACTCACAGTGGAGAAAATTTTAGCCATCCCAAGGCTTCCAGTTCAGTGATGAAGAGCGGTCCACATTTCTCAAAGGATCTTAGGAGGGTCTCCTATCAGCAACCAGGGAAAGTGCTGGGATGTGAACAAATGGAATTATCAAAACTGTGAAAGGCTATATCTGGTGTGTGTGATGACCCCTCTTAGCCACCTTGAACCTTTAGAATGTTTGTGTGATCTGGTGTTTGGGAGAAAATGGAAAGTCAGCTCAAACATCTCACTGTGATGGCAGATCCACAGTGTCTCACAAGTGAAGACAAAGGGAAAACAAGAGGACATGAACCATGGAGGACACAGGAGGTCCTGAAGCTGCCCGGGGCTGCGGAGCTGGAGATCAGGACCCTGCACCTGGATCACCAGGAGCAGGAGATTCCCCATCGGTGACACAGGCTGGTTACCATACAGTACAAAACTGCAATGGGTCAGATAATGCTACTGATCAAGACACTGTCAAAAAGTGCAGAGAAGTAGCAAGACAACGTGGTGTCCCCACAAGGCAGAAACTCAGTGACAAAATGGTTTTAGGCATATTTGCAATAAAAGAACTGAAAAGATACAATGGTACCCATGGGTATCCCTTCCTTCAGTCTGAGCCAAGAGATGGCAATGCATACTTCCAGGCCAAGAAGGAAGGAAAGATGTCTCCCCATCACCCCTGCTACTGAATGACTAGTCCACTCCTCAGTGTAGTTTGGAAAGTTCAGTGTTACTGATAGTGAGGCAGCAGTGTGCAGTGGTGTGAAGTAAGATCTTAATTTCTGCCCAGAAATCAAACCTGGGTAGCCTGGATGAAAACCGGAAATCCTAGCCACCAGACCAGCAAAAGTTAGAGGCTAGAAGCTATTTTTCCCTGGATTTTTATTGTTGTTCAGCCCCTAAGTCGTTTCCAACCCTGAGACCCCATGAACTGCAGCATGCCAGGCTTCCCGGTCCTTCACCATCTCCCGGAGTTTGCTCAAACTCATATCCATTGAGTCAATGATGCCATCCAATCATCTCACCCTCTGCTGTCCCCTTCTCCTCCTGCTTTCAATCTTCCCCAGCTCAGGGTCTTTTCCAGTGAATCAGCTCTTCTCATCTGGTGGCCAAAGTATTGGAGCTTCAACATCAGTCCTTCCAATGAATGCTCAGTGTTGATTGCCTTTAGAATTGACTGCTGTAGTGAAAAATTTATTTATCATGGAGGCAGAAGCTATAAAGGCAAGCATAAAGCATATTAATAGAGACATAGTATAAAACAAGTGAGAGAGCACACAGTGAAACAGTTTATTTAGTTAAGACAAAAGCAAGGCAGAGATGCACACCCAAAGAGAAAGGGTGCAAGCGTAGTGAGTGTCCTCTCAGTGAGTAGAAGTGCTGTAAAGAAGAGATGGTTAGGTCATTTTATAGGTCAGTTCTTCCTGGTCTTTGTCTTCCTTCATGCTAATTATCTGTTTTTGTTTTTGTTTTTTTTTCCCCACACCTGACCTAACCTAGGACCCTCCCCTGGGTATACACACACCCTTCAGTGAAGATGGATCTTGAAGTGAAGGTTTCTGGGAGGAACAAGACTCATTATGGCCTGGAATTATCCCTTGACTTTTGACCCACAAGGAGCCTTTTTGTGCATGTTTAGTCCCTTGTTCCCAGAAGAAGGAAGAGGGAGACCCCTTAATCCTTTACTCAAACAGGGTTCTGCCTCTTTGTCTTTGCCATGACTATTACCTTGACCATTGCCATATTACCTTAAGGTGTTTACAAGAGACAAACACTGGCTATTTACCAGGTTTCTGCTGTTAATTCCATTTTAGAGGGCAAACAGGAGGCTGATTGTAAATACCTTAACTGGAATCCACCTACCTCTTAACTCAGAAAATGCTAACAGTTTACGTATCCAGCCTGAAGCCCACTTCTTCATGCCCCATGAAGTGCAAACAGGTTGTAAATGTCTAACCTGGAGCCCATCTATCTCCTGTCTCAGTATAACCTTTACCACAGAGAATATAAGTCATGACCCTGAGTGCCCCAGGAATGTGGGTCAGAGAAGCTACAGTCTGGATCTCTATAGCATCCCTGGTTGCATTTTCTATTCAGGTCAACCTTGAAATTACTCAGTCCAGCTGCATTAAACAAGGCCATATTGCTCTTAGAAATTAATTAAAATATAGGTATATATAATATTTTAATTAAATATATGTATATATCTATTTTATATTTATGTATTTATAAATATTTATTTAATATACACTTTATCTTATACATATAAAGACAGTTCACTCAGATTTACCATTACTTGTGCTTCATTACAACATCATGTAGACAAAGACAGGTTCATTTTTTTAGATAAACACAAGGTCTTACTCTATAGCACAGGGAACTATATTCAGTACCCTGTAATAACCTATATGGACAATAATATGACAATGAATATATAAAAGAATATATATATATATATATATACATATAACTGAATAATTTGCTGTATGCCAGAAAGTAACACAACATTGAAAATGAACTATACCTCAATAAAAACTTTCCTTGAAAGATCCATTTCTTTAACTGCGCTTTTCTCTTAACAAGAGTTCTCTGTGGAGAGGGTTGGGTTTTCCCAGGAGGGGATCTTGGAGGACATCCCAGTTGCTCCTCTCAATATTGAGGTGCTGCCAGGGACCCACAGGCTGTGTCTCTGAGGCCACTCGGTCTCAGGGAAGAGGCAGACTCAGAGGAGGACACAGACTTCTCTCTCTGCCTGAGTTCCAGCCCTCAACTTGCTTCCTTGTGTGGCCCTTAAATCACCCACTCTGGTCAGAAAAACATCGGACACGTTTTTATTCAACATTATGAGTTACATAAGGAAATGTTTGGGGGAAAACAATGATACATTTTGGAGGAGAGGAAACTCTTGCTTTTAATCACTAATTAGAGTGGTCTGTAATGAAGGATCATTTGATGGCATTTTGTTTTATAGCCTGAGTATTTACACTTTTATTGGCTCCACAAACACCTGGAGTAAAAAGCATTGCTTTCATGTTGTTAGAAAAACATATTGTTCTCTTGTTATTGTTGAATGTAAATGACAACCTGATAGATGGATGTAGCAAATATTGATTTAGTGCTGGCCAAATGAATGCATGCGTGTCCCAGATATTTGCACTGTGCGATTGAAAATTAAATCAAAAGCTCATCATAATAAACAGTAGCAGGCACATCAGAAAACTTTTCACATAGTGAGCTTTCCTATGGATCATTCCTGTTACAAAGAGACTAATTTCACTGAAGCAAAAGTCTTTATTACTTTTTATATATAAAATTCTTTTAAATGTCATCTAGGGATTCTGAGGTTAATGAAGCAATTTTAGAAAATGGCCATTGTGGAGCTGTAGGTTCACACTGAGTTTTCTAAGATTCTGGGTAACATAAAGAATAGTTTTATGTCCATAAATATTGCATTGCCCTTGAATGAGATGGGGAAGGAACTCAAGCAGAACTTTGAGAAGATTCTAGTTCACATTCCAAACAAGAGGGAAGGTCTTAGCTATCTGAAATAGTATTGTGGTTGTGTTTTGTTTTGTTTTCATTTTCTGTAAATGCCAGTTATAGTCACTGTTTGAAGACTACATACTATGACTAAATCAAAGATATAAAGTATTAAAAATGTTTTTTGTCTTAGATATTTTAGATGATATAATATTATAATAAGTTACCATTACAGTAGATCAAAATAAATTCATAACTAATGATAGTGAACCAGAATTATGATCAGTATATAAAGGATTTCATTTATATTTGAAGCATTAATATTACATATATCTGATTATCCTGGCAGACAGAGACAAGAAAGAATGAAAATTTCCACAGATATAAAGAAAGGAGACAGGTGAGAGAGATGGAGAAGAAATACTCATATTAATGGGTTTTTTTAGAAAGAGGAAAAATCTTGCAAGTAGATTTGGTTGGCAGATAGTAGTCAAGGTACCATCAGGGAAGCCAGGTGAAATCTTAAGATTTTTTAACTGGGTGAATAATTTTCTGTGTGTTTCACAAAGCCAAGGGAATACTTTGATTTCAAATTATAAGTCTAGGGAGATGGCTTAGATGGTGATGCTTTTCCCTGGACTCTACCAATCTCAGCACCAAAAGCACTGCATCCTGGGAAACTCCCGGATTCTATGCAAACGAGGCCATTAGTCTCTTTCTCAGAATATGTCCATATCAGCTTCAAATGGTAAAAGCAGGGGACCCAGCTGCTGCTTTACAATGGGCTCCAGTCACACCCTGGATTTAATACCCTCTTCACTATGTACCTGCTTGATGACCTTGAACACTTTATCTCTGAGGTTCAATTCCATTGTCTGTTAAAGGCAGATAATTCCTAAACTAATAAGTGTAAATGGTCATAAAATGATGTATATGAAGCAGTCTGAAATTTACAGCCTTTTCATTCTCTACCAAACTCCAGCTGAAACATAACAGATGTTCTCACATACACAAAACAAAAATATGTCGAAATCAGGCTTATTACTGAAGCTGCTCAAAACCTATTTTTTTCAATATATCCACGCTCAAGTAAACACAGAGGACAGAAAATCAGCCTTTTCCAATAGTCCTGCAAGAATAGAAAACAGAGTCTACAAACAAGGTGAGTGGCCGATTCAGTACTGATCAGTGACACTGACACTGTGTGCCAATTCCTCACATCTCAGACTGGCTGTTCCTCCTGCTCAGGATTTCATGTTTAAAATGCAAGAACAAAATAGAGATAGGTCTCAACCCAACCACAGTGATTCAGGTCAAACTGCCCCTGCACAGTCGTGTTAGTGAATGAGAGAAGAAGGGTAGGAAAGTATATTTAGCCGGAGCCCTTCCATCCTGGTCCTTTAATCATCTTCATCTTCCTAATGTCCAATAGAGGAAGGGGCTTGAAAAGCAGAGTGTTGTTCATTTTAAGAAATATTAATGGCAACCAGGTGCAAAGGAAAAAAGGAAACATTCTCCACCCTGCGAATCTAAAGGAATAATCTCTTGTTCATAAAAGTGATTCCCCCTTGTTATTGAGCCAACAGTTCCTTGGGGACCCATTCTTAGTGGCAGCCCAGCTTCATGGGGATTAAATCACCAAATTTTATGTGTCCTCAGCTCATGTTCATAATTACAATATCTCTGAATAAGAACAGAAAGGCTCTTGAGCCCATAAGAAGTTTGCATGCATAGCGATTATGCTTTTTATGCATTTGGGGGAAGACCTCTGCTGATTGCCAACACTACCTTAGTGATTACTGTCATTAAATACACGGTTAAAGTGATTATGTGTCCTGAACATGAAATCAGTAGTAGAAATAGATAATTGTTTATATGTAATCTTGTTGCTTTTGACTTTTAAAATGAATGTAAACTTCAAAATTCTGATAATAACTGGGTTTTTGCACCAGTTTCAAATAACTTTTAACAAATGTTCTTTTCCTAGTCCATATCTTTTCATTTATGGAAAATTGGAAAAGGTTCTACACATCTCTTTCTTCAAGAAAAACATCATTTGAAACTGGAAATAATCAGTTTTATTCTCTGTTTAACATCTTGAGCAGCGTTACATTGCTATTGGATATGTTAGTATTTTTTTGTATGTTTATTCAGCTATTTTACACCATAAGAAAACTGTAGTCAGATATGATTCTATGCCTGCTATTATTGAGAGTTTATAGAATATCTAGAAGGAATATATAAATTACCTCTGAGATATTACCGATAAGTATATTACAAAAGTTATCACAGAATCAGTTCATTATATTACCATTATAGAGAACCCAGCATTTCTTTCATTAAATATATACATTTTCACTAAATTTTCATAACATTGGCCACTTATTTGGTCGCAATCATCAGTGGTTGTCCTATTTTGTTTTTTTTTAAATAAATTTATTTATTTTAATTGAAGGTTAATTACTTTACAATATTGTATTGGTTTTGTCATACATCAACNACAGCAATGGTGCTGGCTGATCTCATGCTGAGTGGTCAAGGGGCTCTGGGCGCAGTCTCGCCTGAGATACGTGCCGTGGAAAGTACCTTCTAACAGTTGAGGAAGTGTGGCCAGAGTGGGAAAACGTACAGCAATCTTAAGAAAAGCCTGACCACATCCACTGTGAATCATGAAACGAGAAGAGATCTCTGGGTATCTGTGATGAAGACCACTGGCCTACGACTCCTCACTCTCAGGTATACCGATGCCTGGGGGCTGATTCTGTTGGCCTTTTTTCTGCCTCTATCTCTCATCCACTCCTGAATTCTCCAGGCATTTTTTGGAAAAGCACTAAAACAATGTGTAGTTGACAATCGTGTCCTAGGGCCGACAACGGAAGCTTCTATCTATTCTCAATAAGGCAACCTCGTTTTCTATGGGCTCCTTGGAGTAGTTCTTCCAAAATCTCTAATGACAAGCTCATTCTCATAAAAAATAAAATGAGGAGTTACAGGTACACTGAGGCAGAAACTTGTATTTTGTTTGATGTACTATACTTATCTTCATTTTGTTGGAAGCCGTAGTTCAGGGGACAAATATTTATCAATTCCAGTTTACTCATGGGATACGCTATAACATTTCTTTTGTCAAAACTTTAAATAACTAAATAGCCTGGTTGAACCCCTTCCTATCTCTTATTTTAAGGACTTTGTACCATCGAATCCTCAAGCATTTATTTATTTGTTTGTCAATTATGTTTGGTCTACGAGGAGACCCATCAAAAGCAGAGCTGGGATCTCTGCCTGATAGAAAATTAGGAATAATCATTGAATATTCAATCATAGAAAGGAAAACTTAGACTTATTAGAAAGCAGCCAGTGGATCATGTTAGAAAATACAATGCAAAGAAAACAGACGAGGTTTACACATTTAAGAAACTGTGAATATTGGCATGGGAAAGAGGCAAGGTGTCAATCTCGGCTCTGACCAGCTCTGCGACCTTGGACATAACTCTCCCCAAACCTCAGTTGGTCATCTATCATCAGATGATGATGACATCGATCTTAGGCAGTTTTTGTGTAGAAATATAAAAGCAAATACTTGTCAAGTGCTTAGCATGATGCCCCACAAATAGTAAGTGCTCAACAAGTCAGCGGGGCTTCCCAGTGGCCTCAGTGGTAAGGAATCCACCTGCCAATGCAAGGGATGCAGGTTTGATCCCTGGGTGGGGCAGATCCCCTGGAGGAGGAAATGGCGACGGCTCCAGTATTCTTGCTCGGAAAATTCCATAGACAAAGGAGCCTGACGGACTACAGTCCTTGGGGTCACAAGGGACAGAGCATGCACCCACACAAGCTGGCATCGACGGTGAGTATGGCAGAGTGGGAGGTAAACAGCCTGATGAGCTGGGGAGAAGGAAGAGGAAATGGGCCCAGGAGCAGAGCAGGGAGTAGACAGCACTTTCCTCTATTTTCTAGATGAGGAAACCAAGCTTAAGAGATCTGCTGGGGTTCCACATTTAGTAAAAAAACTAGAAAAGGGAATCCAAATTTGCCTGCAAATTTGCTTGCTTTTCATACCATGCTTGTCTCATGCACAGAAACTGTAGACACTGTGACTCACAAGCTTAAAAAAATCTGACATTATATATGATATTTAATCCATGCATTATATTCAATCACCACACAGACTAAGTATCCCAACTATCCATCTCCATGGTCACAGGAAAGAAACAGGGACTCAGGGATATTTTGGTGAAAAATCTCAAAGGACAATGAAGGAAGGGAAAAATCTGAAAAAAGTCCTCAAATGTGCCCATGACAGTCCATCTTGTCAAAGGGAAATTTTCTTAAATGTCATAAAGCATGGGAAATGAGGGGAAAGTTCATTCACGTCTTTGAAATGAAGAAAAGGGGGCTCAATATGCAAAACTGCATATGTGTTCCTCATTTTCTTCTCACTTTCTCTTTGCTTCCATGATGTAGCTTTCTCTATAAGGAGTGTACATTTTACTCTTCTTTCTGATCTGGCCCTCCTGGTGAAGGTAATGTGAGCAGATGACATCAAGGACATGCAAAGGATCCACATTTAAAAATGTGACATCTGATATTAACAAAGATGCAATTCTAGTTCGAAATTTTGCCTGAGGAACGGCGAAAGCGAAGAGGATGCAGATATTATACAAACCCATTTGTGCACTTCTCTTCATTTGGATCTACAGTTTGGATAAATACTGGTGACAACTACCAAACAGGCATCCAACTGCAGGCTATTATTGAATTGTAAAGTAATTAGTTCATTCATTTATTTCCCTCTCAGAAGTACAACCAGGAAAAAAAAAAAAGAAACATAAATTATTTGGGAGGCTGCAATTCACACGCAGCGTTAATTTGTCTGTCAAATGTGGTGTCTCGGCTTTTCTGCCTGTGAAGAACATAGTCCATAATCTCTTTTCCATTTTAGCTCAGCCAGTCAAGAGGGTGTGTGTGTGTGTGTGTGTGTGTGTGTGAGAGAGAGAGAGAGAGAGAGAGAGAGAGAGAGAGAGAAAGACAGGTGTTGGGGGTGGGGGAGAGGGAGATAATACAGACAGACAGACAGACGAGAGAGAGAGCATGAGTGTGTGTCCATCTGTCCGTGGAACTGGTGCTGGACTAAAACAAGAATTAATGTTGCAGCCACAAAACTGTGGCTTTCTTTGCAGCTTCCTCAATTTAACATCTTAGCTTTTCCTTCCGCCAGAAAAAACAACCGACCACACTGGAGAAACAAGCCTCCTTATAACTTAAAGTGGGGCTGAGGCAGGCGTGGCTCTGAAGTTGAGCACAACTCATTTTAACTCAGTAAGTGGGTCACTTTTTACCTCTATTCTTCAGCTCACAATTAAAACAAACTTTCATTCTTTGGCAGTTTTAGGATACCTATATTTGGCCATTACTATATAATTATAGATATGTGTGCTTGGTATATCTAGAATTATACAGTTATAGCCAAATATAGGTGTCCTAAAACTGTGAAAGATTGTATGCTTCGGCATAAATACAAACTTGTTTAATTTATTCATGTCTATCAATCACAATAGTTAGAAAATGGGAATGCCACTTGGCTAAAGTATTCTAACCTAGGACTGATAACTTTTCAAAGCTTAGGGGTAGAGATATTGTGTGACCGAGGCTCTGGTCGATAAGTTGGTAAAAACAAAACAGTAGCGAGCAAAGAGGGACTGAGTAAATACTGATGATGTTGACAAAGAACAGTCTTTAAAAAAAAAAACAATTAATAATACAGATGCATTTATCTGAGATACACTATTATTACTTGAGTGCAACTCAAGGGACTAGGCACAAATAACCATCAAGGTCTGCGACCTGTTTATTCCAGGAGGTTTTCCCTGGAATTTAGCAGTTAATACAAAATTGACTCAACTGTAGAAAAGTGAAGTAATATAAAATATTTGAAGCATTAGTCTGCTTTCATACATGAAGCTAACACCAGTACCTACCTCACAGGATTGCTGGGATGACTAAATGTATTAATATGGTCAAAACATTTAGAAAAACAATTAAAAATAGTGCTACAGAAGGCTAAGCTGTTACTATAAGGGTAATGAACTGAAATTCTTTGCTCCCTATCTGCTATTGGTAGCATCTTATAAGACGGAGTGATTATGAAATTACTGGGAAGACTGATGTAATGACTGAAATTGACAAACAAGGGGAAGCGCATAAGGAAGTTGAATCCGGAGGGGACTGAGCACAGCAAGGGGGGATGGCCATCCGGGGAACTCAGTGTTCACAGCAACTGGAGGGAGATGCCCCTAGATGATGAATATCTGATTAAGTGGTAGCTTCTTAGAACTTCAAAATGAGAACAACGAGAAACACGAAATCTTTTGATTTAAGAAGTGCGCTGCCATCTGGCAAATGAGGGAAACTTGAAACTCTTGGAAGCTGCAGACACTGATTAGTTTTATATTTTGGTGGACTCATGCTAACTTTTATTTCTTCAGGATTCGATAGGTAGATGGAATAGAATCGTTGGATGGTATCTGTGAGTTGGACAGCTAACAAACAAACAAATCCTAAGAAGGCAATTAGATAAATCTAAATGTCACTTTGGCAGCCTGGGTGGGAGGGGAGTTTGGGGGGAAATGGATATATGTATGTGTATGGCTGAGCCCCTTTGCTGTCCACCTGAAACTGTGACAGCACTGTTAACTGGCTCTACCCCACTACAAAATAAAAAGTTTTTTTCTTAAGTAGCCGAATTTAAAACCAAGGAAGGATAAAACATGATTTTTCTGTGAGAAGTACAATAAATAATGTCATTTTGCTATAAAATCTATTAGTCATAAAGTCATTAGACTTTATAATCGTCACAGACTTTTGACTCTTCATAAATAGGAGACTCTTCATAATCTTATGAGAAAATTTCTTAATTTTATTTTACCAAACTTAATTTTTTAAAATATTCATTTGCCATCTCTCCTGTATACACAGAGAGGCCTTTGCTCTTTTCGCAACAAGGTGAAGTTGACAAGAGAATTTTCTGAGAAGAGTGCAAAGTGAAGAAGGAAAAATCAGTGATACCTGATCCTGTGTTCTTGGTCATCAAATATGCTTACGATCAGGTACATAATTTTGGTATGGGTAGCTAAGCTAATGTATTTAAAACATTTAAAACTCAATGTATTTAAACTAAAATAATGAGATTGATTTTGCCTGTTGGCTACAGTCATCGGACAGTTTCTTCAGTTCCTTTTAGTCAATGTCCACTTAGTGCTCTAAAATGTAGAATAGCGCTTTGACAAAAAGGAAGCGTGTTAGAATGTAAAATACTATACTGTTGTTATGTCTCCTTGCATAGCAGTCACTGGGGGAACTCAGTAAATATTAAATTAACAAGTGAGACGTAAAAAAAGACTTCCATGCATTTCTAAGGAACTGAGAAAAACTGAATAAAGATCATGAGCACCTCCTACCTGCCAGGAGACACAGAGCAGGAGCTTAGACTGTCGGCAAATTAACGGCTTGAAAACAATATGTTTATTGCCCTATTTAAAGCCACTACGCACACACAGAAGAAACAACGGAGGCAAGGAAGGTGGAAAGACCTGCAAAAGGACACGTTTCTTAAAATAAGCCTTAAGAAAACGAACAGAGGCTTTTACATAAAGAAGAAAGCACTTGGCAAACAGCTGGAGTGAAGTGAAAAGAGCATGGAACTTTCTGGCGGCTTGTGGTCTGGTGCACCTAGAATGTGGGCGAGTGTCAGGGACTACGAAGATGGTGGGCAGCAGCTAGAGCAGAAGGAAGTGGCAAAGAAATGAGGTTGGGGAAGTGGCTGAGGCCGGTCGGTGGAGGCACACTTGAGGAAAGTCATGCATTCATTAAAAGAGAACCCTCTTCATTCTATCATTATACGGAACCCACAGTGCTATCTCTTCCTTACGAAAATCTTTCTGGGTTTACGGCGATTGTTTTCTTTTCTTCTTTCTCTCTCTCTCTTCAAATCATGAATGCCAAGTTCTCTTCCATCAGCTTCAGAACTAAAAACCTATCGCGATCTACATCTGGGGAAAAGATGCTGGTGTGGAAGAGAGGACCTGGAATACACAGATGCTTCCCGAGAGGCAGGATGGAGCCGGAGACCCCGGCTTCTTACAACCCCTCCCCACCTCCAACTGCCCAGTGACCTTGGGCCACTTCCTTCAACCACGAAACCCACTCCTCATCTCGAAAGGTAGCTGGGTGCGGGCGGCGAGAAGGGGGAGAAGTAAATGAGGTCACGCATAAAGAGTGGCTTACACAGTGTACTTAGCAGTAGCAAGTGTTACTACTACTTTCTTTCTCCTCTCTAATTTAAATAAATATATTTGAATGAGAACGTCACTTGTTGGTCTCCCATTCCCCCAGAGGGTTCAGCAAAAGAATTAGCTTCTTGTTCAGTCACTGAATCATGTTCGACTCTTTTGTGACCCCGTGGACCACAGCCCGCCAGACTCCTCTGTCCGTGGGATTCTGGACAGAACACTGGAGTGGGTTACCATTTCCTCCTCCAGGGGTTCTTCCCGACCCAAAGATCAAACCTGCGTCTCCTGCACTGGCAGGCAGGTTCTTTCCCACTGAGCCACCTGGGAATTAGAAATGGCGTTAAAATACTGAAACTGTTTCCCAAACTACAGATTGTTTCAAGGCATAATCTATGAAGGAGACAAAATTTAAAATGTGACAAGAGAAAACATCTTTGGGACAGCTAATAAAATGTCCCATCTCAGCAGTGTTGTTCAAAGGGCAAGATCCAGAACATTTTTCCCTGATATTACTGGGGGTAAACAAGAATGAAGAGAAATGGTATTTTATAACATATCAGACTGATGCTTTAACAACCTAAACTTGATTCCATTTTCATTTCCTCCCAACGTAAAGACAATACTGACATAATTTTCCAACCTAATTCATTTTTTTCACATCAATATTTTTACTTAAAACATGACACAGTATATTTTCAATCTGTTCTTTTTGGGGGTTCAATCCTTCTCCCTCAACCCCACATTTTCGCTAGTTTAAAACTATTCAAGTGAGATGTGTCAAACAATAGTGATGATCACATTTCACGACTTACATTTACAGGTAAGTCGTTGATCCCATTCTAATTTGTCTGTGCAAAGATGTTGTTTAAACCATTTTATTTACTAGAAACCAATTATGATAAATCTATGCAAATTCAAAATCAAGATGTGTGTGGATAAACCACCTTTATTTTAATGATAGTTTTTAAGCTGTCCTGAGGAGGTAATTTTAGAAAACAAGTTGCTATAGTTAATTGGGCTTCCCAGGTGGCTCTAGTGGTAAAGAATCCACATGCCAATACAGGGTGCGATCCCTGGGTTGGGAAGATTCCCTGGAGGAAGGCATGGCAACCCACTCCAGTATTCTTACCTGGAGAATCCCATGGACAGAGGCGCCTAGTGGGCTACAGTCCACGGAGTTGCAAAGAGTCGGACATGACTGAAGCAACTTAGCACGTACTTAACTAAGAAAAATTAGGTTTTGATAAGTATGCTGGTAAATGAATCCATTTGCAATCTGAACGGCTTTTATGTTTATCATCTGTCAACGGTTCTTAATATTATTGAACAATGACAATTAATCAAGGCTGATGTTACAAGTTTCAAAGACTGAGTTTCAACAAAGTTTCTGGAATAAATATCCCATAGCAACTTTATAAGAATTTCTATTGCAGACAGAAGCCCTTCCTCCATAACTTAACGGTCATTTGTATGGTTATGAGGACATCAAGTAGTTCAGACAATTCTACAAAGCAGTACAATTAAGCAACACAAATTGCTTTTATTTTTAGAGAATAAATGGAGAAGAGACAGCCTTTAGTTCCATGTGGCTACACCCATTAAAAACCGTTGGCGCCCAAATCACTCAAACCACCAGTGTCACACTCAGTAACATAGGACTCAAGATATTAATATAGCCACTAAAGTACCGTCAAGAAGCTTTTTCCTTTTTAGAAAAACATAACCACAGGAGCTAAAATTAAACTATCCCCATCAGGCCAATGAGCAGTAATGACCATCTAAATGATCAATATCCACTTTCCTGAGAACATTTGAAAGTAGATAAAATCACAGTAAACAGCCTCCCTGAAATAAAGCAATAGAAATAAATCAGAACATGATTTGGTGTTAAAATGAAAAAAAAAAAAAAAATCTTGTGTTATATGGTACAGCATAGGGAATTCTGCTCCGTGTTATGTGGCAGCCTGAATGGGAGGGAGGTTTGGGGAAGAATGGATACATGTATACGTAAGCCTGAGTCCCTACCCTGTACACTGGAAACTATCACAACAGTGTTAACGGGCTACAGCCCAGTACAAAGTATGAGCAAGCACCTGGACGTGAGTTTGAGCAAAGCTCCGGGAGATGGTGAAGGCCAGGGAATCCATGGGGTCGCACGCAAACAGCGCAGGGCTGCGCGACTGAACGACGACACAAAACAAAAAGGTTTTTAAAAAGGGGGAAAAAAAACAAAAAAAACATAGCTTTTTGGGAGGAGCGATAACTGTGGGTAGCTGG
This sequence comes from Oreotragus oreotragus, assembly GCA_006410675.1. Taxonomy (NCBI): domain Eukaryota; kingdom Metazoa; phylum Chordata; class Mammalia; order Artiodactyla; family Bovidae; genus Oreotragus; species Oreotragus oreotragus. Next base: position 413,251 of record SJYX01003307.1, on the reverse strand, counting down.
AGAAGTCACCTCCCAGAGCAAGATCGGAGGGGACGGGAGGAGTCCCCATCTGGGCGACCACACCGGGTGGCTGCAGCTTTGCTGAGCAGTTCAACCGGGGCGGGGGCAGAGCTCACGGGGGACAAGGGTGACAGGTGCTCGGATCTCTAGTCCCCTGAAAGCAGAGTCCACACCACAGAACCAGAACCGCCCAACAAGCAGAACACCGTAAGCACTCAGGGACGGCAAAAAAAAGAGAGAGAGAAAATTTACCTGGTAGCCAAACTGTGCTCAGTGGTGCTGGCGTGTAACCAGAAAACCCCTTCTTTCTGATCTGGAGAACAACTTTGTTAACCCCGGGTGTGTGGTCACAAGGCAGGAAGTGACTAGAGTGACAAGTCATCAGCCAGGAAAGAAATAGATTTTGTCTTTATAAGGACATTTTACTTAACGTGTTCTTTTTTTTTTTTTTTTTTCCTCTCATGTCCCCTCCCCCACAAAAATCACCTGACAGGTCATACTGAAATTCAGAAGCCTCTTACCACTTCCTCTTTATAAGCATTTATCTGTCTCCTTCCCTTTCTTTCTCCTCTAGCTGGCTTGTAGACGCTGGGCTACTGAAACCTGTTTGCTTTCAGATAACTACCTTGACTTTTTCACTCTGACCCTAATTGAGAATGCAATGCGCTGGTGCTTAGCTGCTGACAGCAGGGAGAAACAAATTATTCATTTTTAATGAAAGAGCCAAAGGAAGAGGTGGCGGTGTCCCCAAAACCAGCTAAAAGGGATTTCCTTGGGAAAGCTCCGCCCCAGGAGAAACCAAATCCCTCTTAAGAGTCCTGAGCAATGATCTCATTGGTGCAAACAAAACAAAAAGACCTCTTTGAGGGGAAGGGCTCAAAACGAAAGATATATTATTTACTCATTCTTTTATTTATAGAACACCTATGTACTAGGGATCTCTTTAACCCAGTTAAAGATTTCAATTATTTAGACGTTTCCGACCAAGAGCACCTGCAGCAGTGACCAGGTTCAGTGGGTTGGCTAAATCCCTTCTAGGCGTCCCAAGTAGCTCAGCAGTAAAGAATCCACCTGTCAATGCAGGATGATGGAAGAGATGCAGGTTTGATCCTTGAGTTGGGGAAGATCCCCTGGAGGAGGAAATGGCAACCTGATCCAGGATTCTTGCCTGGAAAATCCCATGGACAGAGGAGCCTGGCGGGGCTACAGTCCATGGGGGTCACAAAAATTCCAGAAGGACTGACCCACACAAATTCATCCTATGGATCAGGTTTATTTTCTGAATACACATTTTATAAAATTAGCAAAAGAATAAAGAAACTCAACTCTATGCCAAAACCCTGACCGCCTGTCCTGAGGGCTAATTCTTATCTTCAAAGGACGTGCTCAGTGCTCAAGAAGTCTAAACACTGGTTGTGAAGGTTGTGCAGCGTCCTGAGTCATGTACACAGAACATTACTCACAGCCTGTCTCCATGCTGCCTGGAGCCTGTGTAGCTCCAGCGACCAGCCTGCTATGGAGGAATGAGAATCTGAGGCTCTGCTCCGGCTGACAGTGAGGTGAAGATGTTTTGATCACTCAGTAAGTTTCTGTATTTGCGAGGGCTCTGGTTGGGGCAAGGCTGGGGGAGGGGGTGCTGCCCTTATACTTCTTTTGCTTCTTTGATTTCTCCTCTAGAAAGTTCTTGCTTCTGACCTCAAATGTCAGATCTAGCCCTTCTGGAATCTGCATCTACTTCATTCGCCAGCGGTATGACAATGTCTTGGTCAGAACCCTACAGGGGCCGTCTCTGGGGAGACGGTGGGCAGAAGAGCAGGAAGAGATGGTGGAGATTCAGCCCGTTCTAGAGTGGTTCCCCTCACAGAGAACCGTCAACCTTCTTGTGACTCCCCAGGGAAGACTGAGGGGGTGAACTGGACCTCATTTTCTCCATTGCATCCTTACTTCCAAGTAATACAGTGCAGGGGTTGGGGGATCAAGAGGCACCTAAATTCTTTCAGGATACCAGAGACACATCCATGCATCACTGTGACAGGACTGGTCACCCTACAAAGCAGCCAAATGCTGGTGGTCTCCACTTTGGTGGGTCAATCATCGGTCATCCGTGCAGCAGCACAGATAATGTGGCGGTCCTGAAGGATGAAAATATGTGAGATCGCTGTGGATCTCCCTAGTCTGCACCCCTTGTGGTCTCAGGATGGAATGGAGGAGTGACAGTAACGTTTCATAAAGAAGAACAGAGACTCATCTCATTTACCAGGGAGGAGAGCAGCCCTCTGCTCTCCTGTGTCTACTGGAGCCTGGTCATCAGAACTCCAAGGGATCTAAAGGAAGGGCAACATACACTGGGGCGTGGCTGCAGTGGGTGTGTGAGTGCCTGTCTGGCAGCACTGGTGATTCAGAAATGAGTAAGACACGACCGCAGCTCTCAAGGAGCACGCAGTCTAGAGGGGAAAAACATGTAAGTCAGTAAATGCCATCGATGAAAGAGGTGAAAAGGCAGTGGAACACTGAGGCAGAGGCAGATGTCAGCAGAGATGATGTTGGAAGAGGGCGAAATGTGTGGTTATGCCTAGCAGCTGATTCAGGTCAAAACACACACACACACATATCAGATTCCAGGCGATGTCTACGTTCTAGGAGATGAAAGCCATTGAATTGCGCTGCCTGCAACCACCCACCTGCAGGAACCCTCCGCGCAAGCACTGGCTCAGCCCTGGCCCCACCTCAGCCAACCACCACCGCCTCACCCACATCCTGGGCCACTCCTTCAGTTGCAATCTCGCCATCTGCCTCCCAGCAGCACCAGGCTACCCAGTGGAGGCAGGCAACTGTTTAGGTGCTAGACCAAAGCTTTTTTAGAGGAGTATTTTATCTCTGTCAGTGTTTAGAATTGCTTGTGCAGCATGCTAATGAACAGTAGACCCATCTGGGTTTTATTATTCTTAGGGGCTTCCCTGATAGCTCAGTTGGTAAAGAATCCGCCTGCAATGCAGGAGACCCTGGTTCCATTCCTGGGTCGGGAAGATCCCCTGGAGAAGGAATCGGCAACCCACTCCAGTATTCTGGGCTTCCCTTGTGGCTTAGCTGGTAAAGAATCCACCTGTAATGCGGGAGACCTAGGTTCGATCCCTGGGTTGGGAAAGTCCCCTGGAGAAGGGAAAGGCTACCCATTCTGGTATTTTGGCCTGGAGAATTCTATGGAC
>SJYX01003307.1:381622-399141 GCA_006410675.1 Oreotragus oreotragus | reverse complement strand
GACGGGGAGGGGGGGGGGGGTGGGGGTGGGGGAGGGTGCAAAGAAAGAGGAAAGGCTGAACAGTGTAGCAGAGACCAGGTGGTGATGTGTCAAGATGACAGCAAGATTGGTTCCTCCTGAGGGCTGTGAGGGACCATCTGTTCCATGCCCCTCTTCCAGCTTCTGCTGGCTGCTGGCAGCCTTTGGTTTCCTTGGTTTGCAGAGGCATCACCCACATGCCAGCTGTGTCTGAATTTCCCCTTTTTATGAGGAGACAGTCATACTGGATCAGGGCCCACTCCAATGACCTCATATTAACGTGATCATCTGCAAACAGCTTGTTGCTAAATAAAGTGACATTCACGGGCATTGGGGATTAGGACTTCAATATCCTCTGTGTGTGTGTGTGTGTGTGTTGGGCAGTGGCGGTTGGGGAGACACAATTCATAAGGGTCTTAGAAAGTGTCACAATCAGACCTGTATTTCAGACAAATAACAGTACCTCCAATGAGAAGAAGGAGATGTTGAGGGCTGGAGTCGGGGAAAGGAGGATAAAGATCAGACCATTGCAGATGGCTTGCTTCCACACAGTATAAGGTGATGACAAGCGGTGGGTAGATTCAAGGGACATGTGTTCAGCAGAAAGGACAAGAAAGGACTGAGTGGACATATTGAATGAGAGAATAAATAAGGGGTAGGAGGGATCAAGGATGCCCCCATTTCTGGATGGGAACCTGGGTGTGGAGAATGATACTGTTCAGTGAGACAGGAGGTGGCACAGTGATAAAGAATCTGCAGACGAACGTTTACTCTCTGAGCCAGGAAGATCCCCTGGAGAAGGAAATGGCAACCCACTCCAGTGTTCTTATCTGGAGAATCCCATGGACAGAGGAGCCTGCAGGGCTATAGTCCATGGGGTCACAAAGGGTCAGACATAACTGAGCATAGGCAGGCACACCCACACACACACACACAATGAGACAGGAATTCAGGAGTGCATTTGGAAAAGAGGATTCTGAATTTAGGAAATGCTCCCTTATTTCCTCAATTTTCTCACAGGTTTTATAGATCTACTTCTTCTCAAACTGATCTGAAGGACTTGACTCAGTCTTAATGTCCTTGTAATATTTGACCCTGTTACCCATTTTTTCCTTTTGAAAACTCTCTTCTCCATGAACGATTACTTATATGTAATTGCAAAATGAATAATTCCATTTTGAAATCCTGCTGTCACCTCAAATACCTAAAACTGAACTCATAGTTCTTCTGACAAAAAAGCTCATCCATACCCCATCCCTCACCTCAGTCCAGCAGCGGTCTACCATTAGCCCAGGACAGACCAGAGTATTCTCGACCCATATTTTTTTCTCATTCTCACACGTGGTCAAAATTGCATCTATTTTTCCCTCAAGCGTTCGTGCATGCTCAGTCACTTCAGTCGTGTCCGACTGGAGTGGGTTCCCATGCCTGCCTCCAGGGGGTCTTCCTGACCTAGGGATCAAACCTGCATTTCCTGCATTGCAGGCAGATTCTTTAACTGGTGAGCCACCAGGGAAGCCCCTTTTTCCCTCAGAGTCTTTCCCAGTCTTGTGCTCTCTGTGCCTCTTCTACCTTATTTAAGCCCTTACCACCATAACCCTTGGGCCTTGCATCAGCTTCCTGATTCACGATGTCCTGCCTGGCTGCTCCTTAACTCACCCTGCCTCTCACCACTCACTGCATTACTCTTCATGAAGCTACACTGTCCTCCCAACACTGTCCTGCTCGTGAATCAGCTGACAGCACTCATCATTTCCAGGAGAAAGTCCAAACTCAGCCTCCATCCATCTTTCAAGCCTCATGCTAACACCATAAACCCTCTGGAGTTCTTCAACTGATCTGTCAACTCTCCGACATGCCTGGCACACCTCTCACTGCATCTGTCAGACTCCCATGCCCTCTTCCTGCCTGGTCTCCCCACTTCTTGTATCTATAAATCTCAGTCATTCTCCTAGAATCAACAGTAAGACTGGCTACATAATTTATGAACCCCAGTGCAAAGCAAGAACATGGTCTTTCTATTCAAAAATGATTAAGAATTTTCAGATCCTGACAGCAGAGCATGGAGCCCTTCTGAGCACAGGGCCCTGTGTGGCATGGGCCACACGCTCATGAAGCAACCCCCGATCCAAGAATCCTTCCTTGACCATCAATCTATTCTTTCTTCCCTTCCTAAAATCTATAGTTTGTTTATAACCCATTCTTTATATTGACAGCATACTACCTTTGTCAATTAATCTCTATGACAATCTATGTGTTTGCAGCATCTTTGCTGGTTCATCAAGCTCTTGTTGTTGCTGTTGCTGTGTGCGATGCTGTGCTGACGCACAGTTGTGTCTGGCTCTTTGGGATCCCATGGGCTGTGGCCTGCCAGGCTCCTCTNTCAATTAATCTCTATGACAATCTATGTGTTTGCAGCATCTTTGCTGGTTCATCAAGCTCTTGTTGTTGCTGTTGCTATGTGCGATGCTGTGCTGACGCATAGTTGTGTCTGACTCTTTGGGATCCCATGGGCTGTGGCCTGTCAGGCTCCTCTGTCCATGGGATTCTTCTGGCAAGAATACTGGAGTGGGTTGCCATTTCCTACTCCAGGGGATCTTCCTGACTCGGGGATTGAACCCACGTCTCTTGCTTGGCAAGCAGAATCTTTTACCACTGCGCCACCTGGGAAGCCTCCCAGCTGTTATTAGGAAATTACTATGTGTGAAGCCCTCAGAAAACAAGATCGAAAGACTCAGTCTCACAAACTGGAGGAGTTTATAATCTGGAGGTTACCAAACACACTGACAATTATCATCCCCCGCGACAAACATGTGGCAGAGACATGCCACAGTGACATGGGAGTAGAGAAGCAGGCAGGGAGGCGTCTTAGAAGATGTGGAGTCCAACTTCCCCAAGGGCATAGAAGCTGGTCAGGTGAAGGAAGGGGAAAGAGAGTGACGGAGAGCATTTCAGAAAGAGGGACCAGCAGAGACAGACAGTGCAGAGGATGTAATCTCTATGACAATCTATGTGTTTGCAGCATCTTTGCTGGTTCATCAAGCTCTTGTTGTTGCTGTTGCTGTGTGCGATGCTGTGCTGACGCACAGTTGTGTCTGGCTCTTTGGGATCCCATGGGCTGTGGCCTGCCAGGCTCCTCTGTCCATGGGACTCTTCTGGCAAGAATACTGGAGTGGGTTGCCATTTCCTCCTCCAGGGGATCTTCCTGACTCGGGGATTGAACCCACGTCTCTTGCTTGGCAAGCAGATTCTTTTACCACTGCGCCACCTGGGAAGCCTCCCAGCTGTTATTAGGAAATTACTATGTGCGAAGCCCTCAGAAAACAAGATCGAAAGACTCAGTCTCACAAACTGGAGGAGTTTATAACCTGGAGGTTACCAAACACACTGACAATTATCATCCCCCGCGACAAACATGTGGCAGAGACATGCCCGGGCTACCAGTGACATGGGAGTAGAGAAGCAGGCAGGGAGGCATCTTAGAAGATGTGGAGTCCAACTTCCCCAAGGGCATAGAAGCTGGTCAGGCGAAGGAGGGGAAAGAGAGTGACGGAGAGCATTTCAGAAAGAGGGACCAGCAGAGACAGACAGTGCAGAGGATGTTACGTGCCGCTCCCAACTGAAACGTTAGCTTCCAGAGGACAGGAACTGCACCTTCTCCTAGCACCTAACATGATTCATTGCTCATAGTACAAATGCAATAAATATTTGGTTCGGTGAGAAGGTAAGTCGATTCTATAAACAATATGGCATTTCAAAGGTAAATCAAAGAGCAAAAGTAATTAGATGTTTCAAATATACCTCGAAAATTTATCCTCTCTAAGCATGAGCGTACTTCCAGAGAATTTATATATGCAGCTGCTATATAAAGACTGACTCTTACACCTGTTTAATACTAATTTTACTATCCCTTTTTGACAACAGTTCAGTGAAAGATGATGAGAGCTCTTAGCGCCAGGTAGATTATAAAAGGAAGAGGCTGCTCATAGCTGCAAATTTTATTTTCACAAAATGTTAAGTACATAAAAATGTTATCTCTGCAATATTTCTAAGTATTAAAAAGTTGAATCCAGCACACTACGTGGGCTATGACCGTTTCAAAAGCAGAAGGTTTGTGCATCTTTAGTTTATAACAATGCCCTAGATACTCACTGACATTTAATAACCCGTTGGCACCAATAGAGTCATTAAAACGGATGCAGGCTGAAATGTGCTACCTAAGTTCAACTTCTCCTGCAGGAAATACAATATTTTCTCAACTTTTCTAAACAGGTATGCTGCTACTGCAGCTGAGACCACGAAGAATAGAAATACAAGGACAAGAATGTTTAAATAAGCACTAACTAAACAATCTGGAGTAGGGAATGGTAACCCATTCCAGTATTCTTTCTTGGAACATCCCCTGGACAGAGGAGCCTGGCGGGCTACAGTTCACAGGACCGCAAAGAGTCGGACATGACTGAGTGCCTGAGCATGCACACAGAAAACAAGAAAAGAAAAAGGGTGAGGCAAATATTCAGAGAGAAAGCCAAGAGCCTTTTAACAAAGCAAACCAAAAAATAATCAAAATTTTAAAACAAACAAGAAAAATATTTGAGGATGGTAGACAGGAAAAGCAAAAGGACTGAAATTTAAAATTTGAGAGACAAATCCTGATTCCAGTGTACACTAGCAGATCTTGAGTCAGGCATTTCCTCTTTCCTTAGCTGAACTTATATGTACATTGGAGAAAAATACCACCTATATCATAGGGTAACTTCAAAAATTAAATCAGTTGACACACACTAACTGCGGTCCTTGTTAGTGCCAAATTTTACTTGAATCTGAATTCATAAATTGTTATTTATATGAAAATAACTAAATATTTCACTATATTGATTCAAATTCATTCACTCAATCAATCTTTAAAATTCAACTGGAATTGATTTTGCATCTACTCTTGCTCTGTGCTGGGTACCATAACATATCTTATTGAATACTTTCAACAAACCCAAGTGGCATTTACTTTATTTTATCTATTTATTCATTATTATTTGGCTGTGCCAGGTCTTAGCTGTGGCAAGCAGGATCGCTGTTGCCACTTGCCAGGATCTCTAGTTGTAGGCATGTGGGATCTAGTGCCCTGACCAGGGATTGAACCTGGGCCCCTGTATTGGGAGTGCAGAGTCTTAACCACTGGACCACCAGGGAAGTCCTTACTCTATTCTAAAGTAAAGAAACTGAGGCCCAGATGAAAAGTTTTTGTGTTTCTGTTTATCTGCACTGTAACATGAAAATATTTCTACTCAAGTTCTCCATTCTTTAAATAGAGGTATGAATCAACCACTAAGTCTCTACATGCCAGGCCAAAGGAAAGTCAGCACGATGCTGCTGCTGTTGCTGCTAAGTCGCCTCAGTCGTGTCCGACTCTCTGCGACCCCATAGACAGCAGCCCACCAGGCTCCCCCGTCCCTGGGATTCTCCAGGCAAGAACACTGGAGTGGGTTGCCATTGCCTTCTCCAGTGCATGAAAGTGAAAAGTGAGGGTGAAGTCGCTCAGTCATGTCTGACTCTTCACAACCCCATGGACTGCAACCCACCAGGCTCCTCCGTCCACAGGATTTTCCAGGCAAGAGTACTGGAGTGGGGTGCCATCGCCTTCTCCGTCAGTGAATTCATGCAACACAGTTTCTGGATTTCAATCACTCACTCATTAAGCAAGTGTTTATTGTGTACAATGATATGACAAGGAAGACACAAAACAAATCACCTAGGTAAAGAGAATCTTAGGGAACTTGTGCGGTAGAAAGGAAAACCATGAAATAGATGATTAGTCTGGTGGCTGACAAAAGGAACAGATGGGAAGTGATTGGAAACAGGAAGAACTAGAAAAACAGGGCTATGGGTAAGGTATGAGGCAACAACTGCCAGGCCTGGACGGTAGCAGTGGGCATGGAAGCAAGAGATATTTCTGAGGCTGACTACCTACAGAAGATAAATGAGAAGATGACTCAGGGATGACTCTGAGGTCAGTCAGCTAAGGAATTCAGGGAAGAGGGGTCTCTTGGATAGACACGTGGCATTCAGGGAAGGCAAGGATGAAACCCACTTGCAAAATGCAAGCTACGTAAATGGAGAGTGAGGCTGGGTGAAGGCAGAAGATACAGACTGGAGCCTCATCACCATAGAGCTAACTAAAGCCGTGAGAAGGCGTCAACCTTCCAGCAGGAAGAAGCACTTAGAAGTACATGAGCAGAGGCTCCAGGACTGACATCGTAACATTAAGTGGGAGAATCTAGAAAGATGGCACCTGTGGAACCTGTCTGCAGGGCAGCAATGGAGACACAGACATAGAGAACCGGCTTGTGGACACAGCTGGGGAAGGACAGGGCGGGGCAAATGGAGAGAGCTGCATGGAAATAGATGCACTGCTATATGTAAAACAGGTCGCCAGTGGGGATTTGCTGTATGACTCAGGAAACTCAAACCTGGGCTCCGTGACAACCTAGAGGGGTGGGGTGGGCTGGGAGGTGGGAGGGAGGCTAAAGAGGGAGGGGACGTATGCCTGCCTACGACTGATTCATGTTGATGTGTGGCAGAAACCAGCACAATATTGTAAAGCATTTATCCTTCCATAAAAAATAAATAAATTTTTTAAAAAGAGAGGGGAAAAAGAGCCAATTCAATCAATTTTTTTGCATGTACGGGACTATATTTAAATAAGACTATTTTGTTATTTCTATTACTTTATGGATTAGATAATAAAGGACTATATTTTATTTTTCTGTATCCAGTAAAGTTTAAGTATCAATAAGAGAGAAGGCAGGTACACTTTAAATTCTGTCCATTTTGAGCACTGTACACAGGGAAAGGAAATCACAGCTGAACATGAAGTCTCTTGAACCAAATGGGAATATTAAGAATCCATTTCCATTTCCACCAATGTGTAAGACCTGTTTCCATCAGCAAGTCCCTGGAAGTGCTCAGCAAGTCCGAAAACATGCTTCTGCCTGCACTGATCCCAACAAATTCATCCACTCTTTTCCTCATTCATCCTCCTTACTGCAAGGCGCTCAGCCGGACACTGAGAGGTCAGTGGTGGATAAGATGGACACACTGCTCTTGTGGAGTTCATAGTCTAGCCCATGATGGTTTATACCCTGCCTCTTTGCTTCCAATCCAAAGCAACCAGGAATGAACCTCAGTGGCATTTCTATTGTCCTTTGGTCACGTACTTTTTATTTTTTGACTACGCTAGGTCTTCACTGTGGCACGTGGGCTTTCCCTACTTGCACCATGCAGGCTCTCCAGTTGTGGTGCGCAGGCTTGGTTGCCCTGCGGTATGTGGCATCTTCGTTCCCCAACCAGGGATCGAACTCATATCCCCTGCATTGGAAAGTGGATTCTTAACCACTGGACCACCAAGGAAGGCCCTTGTATTTCTTACAGATGAAGGCTGAGGGCGCGCTAACCAGTAAGTAGAAGTCTTCTTTCAGATGAATTAGTCAGAAAATGGGACAAATATACGCCCCAGTGGTTACACATTTAAACCTGAGTAGTTGTGTGGTTCCTGCCACCACTCCAGAGGGCTGTGTTGGTTGCTTACACAGTGAGGTTCTGGGCCTTACAGAGGCTTCCTTGTTGTTCAGTCACTCAGTCGTGTCTGACTCTTTGAGACTCCACAGACAGAAGCACGCCAGGCTTCCCTGTCCTTCACCATCTCCTGGAGTTTGCTCAAACTCATGTCCACTGAGTCAGTGATGCCATCCAACCATCTCATCCTCTGTCACCCCCTTCTCCTCCTGTGCTCAATCTTTCCCAGCATCAGGGTCTTTTCCAACGAGTCTGCTCTTTGCATCAGGTGGCCAAAATATTAGAGCTTCAGCTTTGGCATCGGTGCTTCCAGTGAAAATTCACCGTTGATTTCCTTTAGAAAGGACTAGGAGGCCTCTGTTCTCTGTGCTCTCCAAGGGACTCTCAAGGAGAACAGAGGCCTCCTAGTCCTTTATAGCCAGTAAAGGAATAAGAACATGAGAGGGAGAAGAATCCTTTGTCACCTCATCTCCTTTCTCGTCACATTGCTCCTTCTCATGTAAATCAAGAAAAATGAAGGATAAATGAAAGACAAACAGGAACTTCCCTGGTGGTCTAGCAGTTAAGACTTTGCCCTCCAATGCAGGCGTTACAGCTTCGATCCCTGGTCAAGGAGCTAAGATCCCACATGCCTCTCGGCCAAAAAACCAAAACATGAAACAGAAGCAATATTGAAAAAAATTCAACAAAGACTTTAAAAATTGTTCGCATACACAAAAAATTTTTAAAAAGGTAACAAAAATATTTTTTAAATTAAAAATAAAAACAAAAACAGGCCCTGGAAGAATGAACATCTTCAAAACTATTTTGGGGGGTGGGGTAGATTGACTGAAGCTACTGAATTTATAAATTTTCGTTTTGTAAGTATTCAGAGGGAGGAAGCAAACTTCAGAGGAAGTGTACCAACTCCACTTATTCTAGCAAGGTGGCAGCAGCAGGCATCAGTGAGCACACAGGATTGTTCCAGTCTCTAAGCCATTGCCCTGTGTATGGTTTGAGTCATTCTTAAATACCTCCCCGGACCAGGGAGGTAACTAAACTGAGCTAAATGTGCCAAGCGTAATGGCAGGGACTGACACACTCTGGAAAATGTATGTCTTATCCAAGATAGTAGAAGAAGGAATGAAAATTGTTCAAGAGAAATCAATAATCTGGATTCTTCCAGGAAATCATCTGATGTTTTTTAAATATCGGCAATGGAGTTTAAAAAACGTAAATGTCATCTTGGTTAATCTGTGATTCATCCAGATTCATTTATTTACAACTGCTGGTCTATGGCAACTTTGCTGTGTTTGCACGGAAACATGGAACTCATCACAGGTTTAGAAACATGATTCACCTTAGTGCTGGAAATCAGTGCAAGATACATAAGAATGCTAAAATGACCCAAAGGAAGAGGCATACAGCTATAATTGAAATGAAAAAAGAGAAAAATTTAAAACTGTAGAAAGATGAAAAAATAATGACCATTATTGGTGTACATACTAGATGAAGACTAACAGTAAAAATGATACTAAAAGGTTGATAGCAAATCATGTAAAATGTTGAAACAGTTGACCTATGTATTCATTATCACCACCATCATCATCTGCTAGAATCTAGGGAAAAGTCTTTAGTGTGATAAATATTGTATAAAGTGAAGTCGCTCAGTCGTGTCCGACTCTTTGCGACCCCATGGACTGTAGCCTATCAGGCTCCTCCGTCCATGGCATTTTCCAGGCAAGAGTGTTGGAGTGGATTGCCATTTCCTTCTCCAGGGGATCTTCCCAACCCAGGAATCGAACCTGGGTCTCCTGCATTGCAGGAAGACGCTTTACCGTCTGAGCCACCATCTAATGTTAACTCAGAGGAGGAAAGCTAAGTATTTTGAGTAATAACATTCCATGGCAAATGACTGCTGAAAGTTGTGGCAAAGCATGGGTAAGTCCATTGGTTCAAGGCCTGTTTCACTAAAGCTTGTGTTTAGGTTCTAGCACAGATTCATGCATCCATCCATTCATTTGACAAATATTTACTGAGCAAGTACTATGTGCCAAGTACCATCGAGACACTGGAGATACTATACTGCATGAATCAGACAAAAAGTTCCTGACCTTTTCGAGTTGGCATTCCAGTTGAGGCAGATAATATATTAATACAAGATACATTGGTTTATTCTGTATTAGATGATATGTGATATGTCTTAGGGAGAAAAACATTCAGTCAGGGAAGGAGAATAGAAGTTTGTGTGTAGAACGTGTGCATCCTTCTGCAGGGAGAAGGGTGAAGTGGATTTGAGATTCCAAATAAGGGGACAGGAACGGCCTCACTGAGAGTGACATTTGCATAGACACATGAGGGAGGTGCGGGCTGACGGTGAGGGAGCAGAAGTGGACCAAGACTCGAGGTAGGGCAAGAAAAGTCCAGGCAGAAGGAGCAAGCGCAAACGCCCCGAGAGAAAGGCGCGTGCGTCACTCTCAACAGCAACACGATGAAGCCAAGAACTAGGAAGGGCCAGAGCAGTAGCAGCTGAGGCCAGAAAGGCCTGATCACACAAAGGGTTGGCTTTTGACCAGAATCGGCTTTTTCCCTGCAGGAAGTCACTCCAGGGAAGGCGGTCTAATAAAAGGAGCTACAGGATTTGACATATGTTTTATTTTTACTTCTTTTTTTGGGCGGGGGGGCATGTCAAACAGCTTGCAGGATCTTAGTTCCCCAACCGCAGATCAAACCCAGGTCCCATGCAGTGGATGCATGGAATCCTAATCACTGGACTGCCAGGGAAATCCCTGACATGTTTTCAAAGAATCCCTTGGACTGCTGTTTTGATTGAACTAAAAGAGAGCAAAAGCAGGGTCAGTGAGACCAGCTGGGAGCTGTTGCAATAATCTAGGTGAGAGACAACAGCGGTTTGGACTAAGGTCTTGGCAGCGGAGATGGCAAGAAGGCATCAGATTCTGTGTAGATTCTGACATCAGTGCTGGAAGGATTTGCTGACATGCTCTGCAGCACGTGAGAAATTGTAGAGTCAACGATGATTCCAAGGGCTCGGCCTGAGTCATCGGAAGGAGGGAGCTGGCATTAACAGACATGGGAAAGACTGGATGAAGAGCAGGCTTGAGGGAATGGGGAAGAACAGCAAGAATGCAGTTTGAGACCCGGTAAGCCTGCTGGGGATCCAATTAAGAGATGCTGAGGAGGCAGCTGGATACAGCGTCTGGAGGTCCACGCTGCAGGTTTAAATTTGAAGTCATCAGCATATATTCAGTATTTAAGGCTGTGAGGTTGGATGAGATCACCTAGAGGGTAAATACAGATAAAGAAGAAAACAGATCAAGCTCTGAGCTTTGGGCATTCCCACATAAAAGGTTAGCAAAATGAAGAGGACCAGTAAAGCATTCTAAGAAGGAACTCAAAGAGAGATAGGAGATAAATCAGGTGACTGTGATGACCTAAGGCCCAGGGAAGATAGATCTCAAATTGAGAAGATTCAGCCTCTGGAAAGCTGCGGATGGTCGTACGAAGACAGACAGCAACTGACCACTGGATACAGAAACATAGAGGCTGTGAGTGATCAGGTGAGAGCAGTTTGGTGGAAGAAAGGGACTGAAGTCCCATGGGAGAATGTCTCCAAAAGAATGGGAGGGAAGAACTTGGAGACAGCAACTATAAACCGATTTCAAAAGGTTTATTGTAAGGGGAAGGAGAGAAATGTTGCGGAAGCTTATTCAAGGGGGAAGTGGGCTCAAGAGATTTTTTTTTTTTAAGACAGGAGTAATAACAGTTTGTTCCTATGATTCCAGGAATTACCCAGCAGAGAGGAAGATAAAAATAATCCAAGAGACAGAGGGGAGATCTGTTGGAGCAATTTTCTTGAACAGATAAGAGAAGATGAGCTCCAGTGGACAAATGGTGGGGTTGGCCTTGGTTAGGAGTGGGGACAATTCATCCACAAAGACAGAGTGAATGGTCACAGGGACTGAGAGGCGGGGCTGTGGAAATTCTGATCGCCCTTTTTTTTTTTTTAAGGATCAATTGTGGTGCGTTTTTTTAAAGGATTTTTTTTTTTTTTTTGGAGAATCATTTTTTAAAAGTCTTTCCAATATTGTTTCTGCTTTATGTTTTGATGTTTTGGCTGAGAGGCACGTGGGATCTTAGCTCCCAGACCAGAGACTGAACCCTTGCCCTCTGCATTGGAAGGCAAAGTCTTAACCACTGGATGGCCAGGCGAAGTCTTAACCACTGGATTCCCAGACGAAGTCTTAACCACTGCCTCTATTTTCACACTGAAGGATTTGGGGAAAGGAGCTGTAGAAGGGTTGTAGAAAACTATTTAATACAAATAATTGTCTAGGAGTTTGGAAGAGTGAATGCTTTAGGAACAGAGGGTATGATGGCTGAGCAATATCCAAGGCTAGGGATTACATTTTTTAAAAATATTTTTCTTTTAATTTCTTAAACTTTCATTTTTGAAGTCATTTCAGAATTACAAAAAAAGACACAAAAATAATTCAAAAGAATGTGCATCTGCACCTCACTCAGCTTCCCCAAATGTTAACATCTTATTTAATCACAGTACAAGGGTCCATATCAGAAAGTTATCACAGATCCACCTTCACTAAACTACAGACTGAAACTACTGAAATTTTTAAAAGCTTTCAAATTTAGCAAACTGTCGTATGAATGTTCTTTTTCTAGACTAGGACTCAATCCACAATCCCACATTTTATTTAGTTGTTTTTTCAGTCTTCTCTGATCTGGGACAAGTCTCCAATCCGTCTTTCATCACCCTGACACCTTTGAAAAGGCTAGTCACAGAAGATCTCTCTGTGTGGGCTTGTCTGTTTCCTCACCATTTAAATCAGATCTGTGTTTTTGACAAAAGTGAGATGTCCTTTTCAGTTCATTGCATCATGGGGCATATGACCTCTGCCAGGGTCCTCCACTGTAAAGGTACTGTTTCCTTTGTAATTAATAGTGACAATTAGGTGATCGTGGATTTTAAACTATAAGCATTCTGCACGGTTTTCCCTCCACCCCACATATCTCCACTGGAGTAGGTACTGAGCAGGTGGAGGGGTGATTTAAAAACATGGTTTATTAAGTGAGGACCTCAATCAAGTTATAACCTTGAACAGTTGCAGATGCCATTAAAGAGGAGGGTTAACAGCCTCAATAGATTTTCAATGTAAATCAAGATAATCAATTACAGAAAAAGATGTTTGACAGATTGATTATCAAAGCAGATCAACTGTCCTGATTTTAAAGTTTTCCAAGACTGGTTGATTTATATCCATCTTTACTGGAAATACTTCTGGGAAATACTTCTTAAATCCATTTTTTGTCATAACAGACTTAAGTAAGCATACTTGTTGATGTGTGGCAGGGGCCACCACAGTCTTATGAAGTTATTGCCCTACAATTAAAATAAATAAGAAAAAAAGAATATTTTATAAAAAATAAGCATATCTGAAAACAGCCTTCTGAAATCTAACCTGTTCAAAAGTAGAAAAGATGTCCTTGACTTTCATTCATCCATCTAACAAATATTTATTGGATCAATTTGTAGTTCAGTCGCTGTGTCCAGCTCTTTGCAAGTCCATGGACTGCAGCACGCCAGGCTTCCCTGTCCAATATCAGGCCCCAAACTTGAACACCTGATTTGTACTACAGGTCATAGAAAAAAAAAAAGAAGAAGATGTGCCAAATACCTAATTAAAACACTCCAGGGGCTCCATGAAAAATCAAGTGAAAGTAAAAGCTGCTCAGTCATGCCCTGCTCTTTGTGACTCGTCCATGGAATTCTTCAGGCCAGAATACTGGAGTGGGTAGCCTTTCCCTTCTCCAGAGGATCTTCCCAACCCAGGGATCGAACCCAGGTCTCCCACATTGGAGGTGGATTCTTTACCAGCAGAGCCCCCAGGGAAGCCCCCATGAAAAGTCAAGGTTCTCCCAAATGAAACCGAAAATATGTGAAATATTCTGAGCTTCTGATAAAGTAGATGTGCCCTATTACACATTTTTCTTGCAATAGGATCTTGAGCTACTCTGTGGCTTCAGCTGTATACTCTCAAAGAAATGACCACGGGCGAGATGAAAAACATACTAGACCACAAGTCAAGAGAGCCTGGATCTAACTTTGACTGAGTTTCAACCTGTGTGGCCGATGAAGTCTGCAGAGCAAGGTAAGATTAAGAGCGCATGCTCTGGAGTTATACAAGCCTGGGTTCCTAACCTAGTTACTAGGGTTATTGTCTTTGTGCCTTTGGACAAACTTCTTAATTCCTCTAAGCCTGTTTCTTCATCACAACAGGCAAAGTAAACAGCACTCACAACCTAGCACAGTTACAAGGCACACAGAAGGGATGCACAGAGCGCATTTAGCAAAGTGAACAACACACAGCAATATGCACCAAGCGGAAGTCATAGCTAACAATCCTTCTTATAGTTACTATTATTATTCGTCACCATTCTGCACTTCATTCTACATAACTGTTAAATGAGTGGCAGCAACTAGACCAGAATTTCTCTAACGTGAGTAAAAATCTGGAAAACTGGTCCCAAACTTCGCGAGCTGTCTTTATTTTTATTAAAAAGCAAACGTAAAACTTGGCATAAACTGCTTAGGCCATTAGATTCCTAAAACATAAATCCAAAATCAGGTTAAAATGAAATTCAAAACAATAAGAACCAAATCAAATGAAGCATTTTAATGAGGCTAGTGGAGATTTTCTGGAATCAAATCACTGCATGAACACGGTGCGGATCCCCTGTGGTGCGGGTCCTTTTGTGTTCACCACTCACATTGTCTTCTCCGTTCTCCTCATTTTTCCCGCTTCACTTTCTTTGAACTACTGCAGCCTTCAATGGCATCGCTTGGCCTTCACTTTACATGAACTCATGATTTACTTGGAGCTGGTTCTTTCTCATTAGCTCTTGAAAATTATGGGAGGAAGCTGGCCTCAATTCCAGATGCATCTCTTAATGCAGATACCATGGATTCCCAGCTCCAAGCCTTTTAGTCACTCTCTACTGCCTGTCAGGATCCTAATATTTAGGTCTCTCCCAGATTTGCATTTTCAGCCTGACCTACCCAACTTCTCTCTAGCCAAACTAGGAGAACTTCATCATAAATTGAATTTCTATGTTCCTTCAAAACATATATTGAAACCTAATCTCTAGGGTGATGGTTGTGGAGGTGAGGTCTCTGGGTGGAACCCTCATGAATGAGATTAGTGCCCTTATAAAAGAAACCTGGAGAGCTCCCTTGCCTCTTCCATCATGACATCATGTAAAGGCACAACAAGAAGACAGTTGCTTATGGAACAGAAAATGGGCTTCACCAGACACCGAATCTGCTGGTGCCTAGATCTTAGACTTTCCCGATTCCAGAACTATGAGAAATAGATGTTTACTAGACACCCAGTCTGTGGTATTTTTGCTGTAGCAGCCAAAACAGACTAAGACACTTGCAAAATATTCCTTTAGAACTTGCCGAGATTTTCTTTATGTCCAAGTAGGGATGGTGATTGCAGCCATGAAATTAAAAGATGCTTACTCCTTGGAAGGAAAGTTATGACCAACCTAGATAGTATATTGAAAAGCAGAGATATTACTTTGCCAACAAAGGTCCGTCTAGTCAAGGCTATGGTTTTTCCAAGGGTCATGTATGGATGTGAAAGTTGGACTGTGAAGAAAGCTGAGTGCCAAAAAATTGATGCTTTTGAACTGTGGTGTTGGTGAAGACTCTTGAGAGTCCCTTGGCCTGCAAGGAGATCCAACCAGTCCATCCTAAAGGAGATCAGTCCTGGGTGTTTATTGGAAGGACTAATGCTGAAGCTGAAACTCCAATATTTTGGCCACCTCATATGAAGAGTTGACTTTTGGGAAAAGACCCTGATGCTAGGAGGGATTGGGGGCAGGAGGAGAAGGGGACAACAGAGGATGAGATGGCTGCATAGCATCACTGACTCAATGGACATGAATTTGAGTGAACTCCGGGGATTGGTGATGGACAGGGAGGCCTGACGTGCTGCAATTCATGGGGTGGCAAAGAGTCGGACACGACTGAGCGACTGAACTGAACTGAAATGAACTGAGGCATCAATCTTGGTCAATATTTCTTGTGTACTGAAGACACTGTGTGTTTTTTGATTACTGGATACAGTTATCTATAAATGCCTGTCAGATCAAACATCAATTGGGTTGTTCAATTCTTCTATATCCTTAGTAATCTTTTGTTTGCTCAATCTCTTAGTTACTGAGAAACGTGTTTTTAAAAGATCCCCATTTTAGAAGTGAATTTATCAATAACATCTCCTTGTAACTTGGTCGATTTTTTTTTTCAATGCATTTAGAAGTTATATTGTTTGGTACAGACAGTCTGATGTTGGCATATCATCTTGATGAATCATTTCCTTGCATCCTTAAAAAAATAAGTCCATGAGAGACTACTTTGTTCAATATTCGTATATTTCTCGCCCACCCTAATGGTCAACTTCCTTGACACTTCATTGGCTAAGGTATAGATTTTCTAGTTCTGGAGAATGGGTGTCAGTTTTGAGGACATTCTCATTTAATTCTTACAATAACTCCACATAGGAGAGGCACCATTACTGCCTCAGTTTTACAGATGTGGACATTTACAGTCAGATGGTTCAGAAACTTGATCAAAGTTATACTGCTAGTAAATGGTGGAGATGGTACTCAAACCGTGCTTGTTTGGTTTTGGGGCCCAAATATATACAATATCTCATCTTAAATAGCTGAGGTAGATAAACTGGGTACATTAGGTATACACACACACACAAAGATCCCTTCAAAATCACCAGGGGGAACAATAAATACTAAAATATAAACGTAGGCAAGACACTAGAAGAAGTCATTTATTATAGAAAACATTCAGTAATAAACAGAGAAAAAGATGTTTAAGGTCATTAACGATCATATACTAATTAAAATGTTACTTCCCACCTATTAGAGTAGCAAAGATTAACAAATTGATGAATTCCCAGGATCAGTTAGACTGAAGGAAAATAAATATTCTTACACACAACTGGTGGGTGCTTAAATCAAGACTTCTAGAAGATAAATAGGGAATATATAACATGGAAAAAAATTTTCATGTTTTTGAGAGAACAGTAAGGTTATAAAACAGCAATGGGGCAGAATATTTTAAAATTTAAAAATATATATATGTGTGTGTGTACATGTATATAAAATACTTTTAATTATATCAGTTCAGTTCAGTTGCTCAGGCGTGTCCGACTCTTTGCGACCCCATGAATCGCAGCACGCTAGGCCTCCCTGTCCATCACCAACTCCCGGCGTTCACTCAGACTCATGTCCATCGAGTCAGTGATGCCATCCAGCCATCTCATCCTCTGTCGTCCCCTTTACCTCCTGCCCCCAATCCCTCCCAGCATCAGAGTCTTCCAGTGAGTCAACTCTTCTCATGAGGTGGCCAAAGTACTGGACTTTCAGCTTTAGCATCATTCCTTCCAAAGAAACCCCAGGACTGATCTCCTTTAGAATGGACTGGTTGGATCTCCTTGCAGTCCAAGGGACGCTCAAGAGTCTTCTCCAACACCACAGTTCAAAAGCATCAATTCTTCGGCGCTCAGCTTTCATCACAGTCCAACTCTCACATCCATACATGACCACTGGAAAAACCATAGCCTTGACTAGACGGACCTTTGTTGGCAAAGTAATTATATACATCATATCAAACTGTTAATAGTAGTTATCGCTATTTGAAAGAATTACAGGAAATTTTTCTTCTCTTTTTAATCTGTATAATTGATTTTTCGACCATAAACATACATTAATTTCATGACTCCTGAGTCTGAAAAATCAAAGGCTGGGATTGGAAAGAGTAAAGTAGATCTGTACTGTCCCATAAGATGGCTGAGATAAAATATCAGGTGAAAAAAATTAAGTTACCAAATACT
>SJYX01003307.1:344576-379643 GCA_006410675.1 Oreotragus oreotragus | reverse complement strand
TAATATAATCTCTTTACATAAAAGTTATATATTATATACATCATATATATGTATATATATATATATATATTCTAGACTATTATACACCAAACACTTAAGATTGGGGATAAGACAGAGAAGACATTTATTTTCTATCCTTCTATATTAGTTTTTCCCAATAAGCATTAATCAGTTTGTAATTAAAACATTCAATTAAAAATATGAAAGTTGGAAGAGCCGCTGATCAAAATCCATAAAGCAGGCACATATTTTTGTTCATTAAATCACAGAAATATCAAACTCAAGTGCTTCCATCCACCAAAGCTTAACAGATGCTATTTAATGGCAAATAACATTACCCAGTCTAATACCTGAAAATCAAATAGATTTATAGACATTCTTACTCTAAGACTAGTATATGGAAATACACCAATATTGGTATAACTGAATTGAATATTGGAAAATACTGGTCAATGCTGGAAAGTATTAACATATTCAATAATCATTTAGCTACACATGCTAATTGCAAATTCCTCAGAGGCTCAGCAGTAAATAATTCGCCTGTGATGCAGAAGACACAGGACACTCAGGTTCAGTCCCTGGGTCGGGAAGACCCCTTGGAGGAGGGCACGGCAACCCACGCCAGTATTCTTGCCTGGAGACTCCTCTGGACGGAGGAGCCTGGTGGGCTACAGTCCACGGGGTCCCAAAGAGTCAGACACGACTGAAGTGACTGACCATGCACACGCACACCGATTGATTAGTTGATCAATAACAGCTCATGAATGTAAACTAGTCATAGAACCTCAGAGCATGAATATGGAAGGAGGCTTAGAGGCGAGGAAACAGGTTCTCAGAAGACCATGGGAGGCAGTAAGAGTCCCCTGAGTCCCAGTTCAGTTTTAGAAAATTTCCAGATGGATAACACAGACAACCGTCCCAACAGTGCTAATGGCTCTTCCTACGGAGCCTGAGGATGGAGCTCTCCCAGAGTGACTCAGTAAAGGTACTGCTTACTTCACCATCGATCGCACATTCAACAAACACGCCCATTGTTTAAAAAACAATGTATAAAGCCCTATAAAGGGCAATTTACGGTTTTAGGAGACAGGATCTTGATCTTATCTCTGACTGGGGCTGTGGTACCTCCAACTTCCTGCGCTTCACCCAGACCCCATCAAAGGCCTGTCCTTTCCTAGAGAGGTAGTACGAGGCACCTGGCAGAGAGGTGCCTGGTCATCTTTGTGCAGATGTTCCTGAAGGGCAGGGGTCCTCTGGGGGAGTCCTAGAGGTCAAGCAGGAGACACAGGCCTCACTTGCATTTCAACCAAAGTCCTTCCCCTCTGAGGCTGCTTCATCCTCCAGCCACAAATGGTTAGCTCAGAGAAATTCTGACCTCTTCACAGACATACCAGAGCAAGTTCTTGAAGCATTCGGTGTTCTAATACTTCCACATGTTACAGAAAATTCTCTTTGAAAATGACTTTTTCCTCTTGAAAATAATACATAAGTAAAATACTTTTTTTTGCCAGACTACATGCCTGTGGGATCTTAGTTCCCTGATCAGGAAGTGAACTTCTATCCCCTGCAGTGGAAGTGTAGAGTTTTAACCACTGGATCACCGTGGAATTCCCAAAAGGCATGTATTAAAAACACTCTGGACCAAGTCTAGTCCTCAGGTGTGGGTCTAAAAACCACAGCTGCTCTAATCCATTACAGCTCCTCTTACAGCTCACAGGAAGAGACTAGCAAAACCGGTCCTTCTTGTTCCTAACGAAATAATTCCTACTATGCAAATGGTGGCAAGCTGGAGTTGTTACACACGTGGTTCCACTTTCAGTCACTGTGGCCTATCACCTTAGCTCCTCACTGACCCCATCTCCCTTCACTGGGGACATCAAATGCCTCACAACTATCCGCTGAGAAGAAGCAGAGACCGAAAGTGAGGAGGAGATGTTTTTTTCTCCTCCCCAAAGGAATCACTTGGGCAAAGTGATACGCAAAGGTACAAATCCTCTGGAAGCAATCCTTTTCAATGTAGGGAGTCTGGGTTTGGGAAGTGGGGGTTGGGGAAGAAGGGGGTGGTCTGGTTTCCTTAGATGTTGCTGGAAGAAGAGGTGACTAAAAGTATCTCCAGATGGGTCTGATACAGGTGGTTTGGGGAGTGACAGGGTTGCGGGGTTCCTGGGTGCAAGGGAAGTACCCCACCAGAAATGGCATGCAAGGTCCCCATAACGCAGGACAAGGTACCCTCCAACGAGAAGCAGGAGCCCAGGCTTACTCTCATGCTATTTGGTGGTTTGCTGAAAATCTCTTGTAGTTATGGAACCTCTTCTCTAAAGCAAGTCTTAAGCAGAGCCATATATTAACATGTCAAACAGATTAAAAGGGTAGTTTCTGTGCTTGGAATTGCAGTGGAGGGAAGAATAAAGCCCCATAATCTGTCTTCCCTAAAGGCCCTGAACAGAGCTGGACACCGTATCTCTCCCATTGGAGCGTATTGGTTCACCTGGAATAACTGGCAGAGGAAATGAAGGAAGAGGGTGAGGAAAGAAGCCATGTCCTGGGACTCATGGATTTCAATCCTGATATAACGTTCGACATCAAAACTTCTGGGAGCTAAGATCTCATGTGCCTTACCGCCAACAAACCAAAGCATAGAAGCAATATTATAACAAATTCAACAGAGACTTTAAAAACGGTCCACATAAAAAAAAAATCTTTAAAAGAAAGCATAAAGGTGGGGTGATTGAGACTGTTGTAAATCTTGAACTGTCAAAAGCAAACTAAACTTGCTGTGTGATACGGAAACAAAAGGGATGGTTCTGTGCGACCAGCTGTGGTGTAACAAGTGAACAGTGCTTCACCAACACAGAGCATATCAAGCACCATGACAGGTCCAGGCAACCGGTGCTCTTCCCTACCCATGGTCCCCACACACAATTTAAACCACGCAACACTTAGGACAGACGGCATAATACGGCTTCGCTGGCGGCTCAGTGGTAAAGAATCCTGCCAACGCAAGAGACGTGAGTACAACCCCTGGGTCAGGAAGATCCCCTGGAGAAGGAAATGGCAACTCACTCCAGTATTCTTGCCTGGAGAATTCCATGGACGGAGGAGCCTGGCGGGCTGCAATCCATGGGGTCGCAAAAGAGTTCGATACAACTTAGCGATTAAACACCACCACCACTTAGGACCAAGGGCNGTCAGGAAGATCCCCTGGAGAAGGAAATGGCAACTCACTCCAGTATTCTTGCCTGGAGAATTCCATGGACGGAGGAGCCTGGCGGGCTGCAATCCATGGGGTCGCAAAAGAGTTCGATACAACTTAGCGATTAAACACCACCACCACTTAGGACCAAGGGCACAAAACAGCACGACAGGTTTGAGAAACGAATCCACCATATTTACTGTTTAAGATCATAAATTGCTACTTGCCTTAGAATGAAGAGTAAGCTCATTACAAAGCATTTCTGCTCACCTACAGCTCTACATGCTAGAGGTCGTTTTTGAGGACTGAACCAAGAGCAAGGAACTTCTACACCTCATGGGAACTGCATGTGACTTTGAAGTTTGGTACTAAACCCTAGAAGGTCCCAAGGCATCAGTAGATTGTTTTCCCAAAGTCTGGAGCACACATTAGGGGGAAAAAAAAACACACAGAAAAATATATGCTTTCAGGACATCCTTCCCTCTAGCAGTTCCAAAGAGGGTCACTCTGCAGCTCTTCGGCTTTTCCACTTTTGTCTGGCTCGCCAGCTGGCCTGGAGGACACGGAGAACAAGGCAGCTTTCATCTCTGGGTCACTGGTTAACACTCATCATGGATTAGGTCCAGTTCCATCCATGCGGATGGCAACTCACGGACTCAACTCACCTGAACGACACCGGTCAAGGCACGCCACTGCACTAGGACACTGTCAGGCACGAGCCGTCCCATGGTTGCTCCGCAGCCCAGAGGGGTATACAGACCAGTGACAGAACAGAGGGCCCTGGCTGGAGCATTTGTTAACAATCTAACTGCATACCTCTTTCACCAACATATCAGAGATGTTAGCACACCAAGTGTGATATTTTATGGATAAATGCCCAGGAGTCACCCTTGAACCCTCCAAATAACTTCAGTTAACGTCAACTATAATCACATAAAGCAGGGACAACACAGATGGGAAACCTGAGCCATTTGTTTTTAATCACTAGCATCTAATGAGAACTCAACTCTACCCTGCAAGAGCTTAAGTCCTTGACCCAGTTCTCTCTTTAAATCCTCACAATATGCTGAGTCAGGTACCATTTTCCCCCAATTTTACAGGTTCAGAAACCATAGGAGCTTAGAGGGGTTGAGTAGCTGGATCAAGGGCACAGAGTTATCAAGCGGTGGCCAGGGATCTGAACCCAGCAGAGCTGAGCTATGCTGCTTTTGGTCAACACTTGATGCAAATAACAGAATTTTCAATTAACACGAGAACTCTAGGGTAAGATACAACATAAAATTAACACTTAGACGAGTCCCTTCCACATGGTAAGTAACCACCATCGACATTTCATCACTCACAGAATGAAAGACAATGCCTGGTCAACTTAACGTTAAGGAAACAAATATTATTTACCTTTTTCTGCTGAAGGACACAATCATACAACATATACAGATGCCTAATATCATCTGAAGGGCTTCCCAGGTGGCTCAGTGGTAAAAAATCTGCATGCCAATACCGGAACAATAGGAAACACGGGTTCGCTCCCTGGGTCAGGAAGATTCCCTGGAGAAGGAAATGGCAACCCACTCCAGTATTCTTGTCTGGAGAATCAGTCGTGTCCAACTCTTTGCAACCCCATGGACTGCAGCCCACCAGGCTCCTCCGTCCATGGGATTTTCTGGAAAAGAATACTGGAGTGGGTTGCCATTTCCTTCTTTAGGGGATCTTCCCCATCCAGGAATCGAACCCAGGTCTCCCGCATTGCAAGCAGACTCTTTACCATGAGATAGGAGAGGTTTAAAAAAAAGAAGCTACTTTAAAATATCTTTATTAACATTTAAGAAAATACAAAATGGTTCTGTATGAAGCAGAATGAAAGAACATGAAACAAAAGTATATGTTTAAGCCCCTGTGACTGATAAAAAGAGTAAAGACATTTTTTAGTATATATGTAAAACTCAGGTCAAGAAAATACCTTTCTCAAAAGCATTTTTGTGCCTTGGCTTATCTTGGAGACTTAATGGTTTACCCAATGTGCTCTCAAAATTAACTATTCATTTTTTAAAAAGAACTTCTAAGAATTAACATGAGCATAAACATAAAAATCACTGCAGTTATTTCCATAAAGTAAAATGCTAAATTAAATTTACACTGACCAAACTATTCCAGAAACCTCCAATCCTTTTAAAAAGGAAAACAAATTAACAGAGCCTTATACAGAAAACAGAAAATTTCTACCAACAGTTTCTACACCATTCCAACAAAGCTGAGTCCTTTCACCAATAGCAAATCTGAGATCCCCCAAGTATCCCCCACTCATTAGAAAATCAATAGCACTACCTGCAGGGTGTACAAGGTTGCTTGTGCATAAGGCTTTTATCTCATTTTTAGCAACATTTTTAAAGAAATGCAGGATGTACACAACCTTGGCACTCACCATTACCGTGGCCTCCTGAACACAATCTGTTAAAAGTGTTGTGGTTCAGTTTGTCAAGCTTCATCGCACAGTTCTGCCAAATTGCAAAGCTAATGGGACAATCAAAAGGCTGCCTGTACTGTACATCAGGTAAAGGAAGCCTTTAAAATCAAAGAGGGAGTTGTATTATTTAAAGAGACATGATTATTCAAACAAAAACAAGGAGAAAAGGAGATTGAGGTAGCAATACTCTCCAAAAATTTTTTTAATTAATAAATTAAGTAAAAATAATAAAGGAACCCAAACTGAATGTAATGTGTACTTTCTAAATCTGACCTGCACTTGTACATCATTTCCATAGATAAAGCATATAATTTGTGTTAGGAAAAACTGATATATATATATGTGTGTGTATATATACACACATATAACCCAAGCCATGAATTTAATTTTCATAATCACAATCTCATTTGCCTAAACACTGCATGCTAAATAACAGAAGTGGGAAGCAATGGAAGACAAGATATTCACATCTCTGGAGGTTACATATTAATCAGCCCTAGTTTCTGCCTGGTATTTGCTAGAAGAAATCTGCAGGCAATGAAGCCTGATGGCTGATTCCACGTGTGACAAAGCGTTTTTTAAAAAAACTATTGATAAGCATATCGCTTTGATTTTTGACTATGCAGTCCTAAGCATAAATTTCAAAGGCCAAGCACTGGTGGGTAAAACTTAATCTCAGTAGTTCTTGCAGTTCAAACAACGTTTATGAGGACAGAGGGGAAAAAAAGTGAAAGTGTTAGTCTCTCAGTCAAGACCAACTCTTTGCGACCCCATCGACTCTAGCCCGACAGCTCGTCTGCCCATGGGAATCTCCAGGCAAGAATACTGGAGTGGGTAGCCATTCCCTTCTCCAGGGGACTTTCCTGACCCAGGGATGGAACCCATATCTCCTGCATTGCAGGCAGATTCTTTACTATCTGAACCACCAGGGAAGCCCCAGGAGGATAGGAACCCGACCCTATCTATTGGAACATAAACCTTTTTTATGGGTAAAAATATAAACATCTTTCACACTTACAAAATATGCACAACACATATTACTACTTGAGATAAAATTTAGCAAATCAGATTTGCTTATCAACTCTCTCATCTTGGACACAAACAAAAATGGAATAAATTCATGGTCTGGGGCAGNGGGAAGCCCCAGGAGGATAGGAACCCGACCCTATCTATTGGAACATAAACCTTTTTTATGGGTAAAAATATAAACATCTTTCACACTTACAAAATATGCACAACACATATTACTACTTGAGATAAAATTTAGCAAATCAGATTTGCTTATCAACTCTCTCATCTTGGACACAGACAAAAATGGAATAAATTCATGGTCTGGGGCAGCAGCGCAATCGGGACATAGCTATTTTAAAATTAAAAGAAACCACATGCAAAGGAAAACAATGTGCAGAATATTTCCCAGAATATGCTTAAATACTTTTTTACTTTTCCACTTTTTTAAATTGACTGTTTAAAAATATATGCTTGTTCCTACGGAGAAAAAGGAAGAGTGGTTAGGGGGTAGATCTTGAAAGATCCCTAAAGTTACAAAGATTCACACACAAGTCTCATCTTCCAACAGCTGTTACTAAAGTTCCTACACTTATGAAATAAAGCACAACAAAACACAAGACTGGAAGGAAACTCCATCTACTTTACTTTCTGAGTTGGGATTCACACACCTACCTAATGAATTTTGTCTCTCACACTTTCTCCCTCAAATCTCCAAAGAGACGTATGCACATACAGGCAAACACACACGATGTATCGATCACTGTACATACAGGTTCATCAACACCACGACACAGGACAGAAATCACGAAATGAATCAGGATAAATAACAAGGGCAAGGAGAAATGGGTTTCTTTCAAAGCCCACTGGATCTTTTATGCCCTATTTCTTTCTACAAGTTTCCTCTTCAGCGAAGAACTTTAAAGGATCAGGAAGACAAAACAGGTTGCATTAAAAGAAAAGAAACAGAATGCTCGCTATTCTGGAGCCCTGCAAAATCAGCAGGCGACTAAGGCTGCGCAGACGTGCAGGACGAAAGAACACCAGCCCGGACCCTAGATACCCGAGCTAAGCATCTTGCAAGTGAGAAAAGTAAATACATGATAGTGGTCACTGTCATTAAGAATAAAAACAGTAATAACGATTGTCACCACGGGGTTCCGTACAGCAGGTGCACGTGCAGCGGGCTTCTCCTGCAGTCCCGCACAGCTGCCGACGAAGGCTAGAGGGCTCCGCGCGCGCCGCCCGGTGGGGCGGGACCAGCTGAGCGGGGCTCCGCGGGCGGGTGCGCGCCCCGCCCGGCCCCGCCCTCCCCTCCTGCGCCTGCGCGCCCGGCAGACTGGCAGTGGGTATTGGCTTCTGGTTGCTAGGAGACTTGTCAGCTTGGCCCCACCTGGGCGGCGGGTGAAGGTGACCTGGGTGCTTTCTTTCGGGACAGCATCCCGCCGGAAGACCTGCGACCTCACTTCACCTTAACCTGCCTCCGTTCCCAGGAAGAGGAGATTAAAAAAGGAAAAGCTGATCGTTTTGAAAAGCAGCCGGTTGCCCTAAAGGATAGCATAGGGGTCCAACGTTTCCAAGCACCTCTTCCAAAAATAAGAACGGGAAATTACCAGCATCAAGTGGGATTCACTACCGGGAAACAGATCGTGAGTGCTTGCGTGCCAGGTCATCTTTGGAGGGGTATAAAGCAGGCCGTTTGTGCTCCGGAGCGTACCCGTCTAGACTGTCAACCGAATAGCCATGTGCCAGGCTTTTTGATATGTCCCGACGAAGCACACAATATTTGGTTCGATCTTGAGACATCATTTCTACAGTACTAATCAGGACTGGGATTGTAGAAAATCTTATTATATTGAAGGCATTTTATTTGGGGGTTAAATAGTTATGGCCCAACTGTAGTGACTGAATTTAAAATAAGTCGTTATTACAGAAAGGAAACAACTTTTTGGTCAAGAGTTAGATATTGTGGATTTTCAGGGGCCATGGAGGGACTTTTTAACGAAAAACTCTTCCCAAATTTATAAATTGATAACATTTTGGAGGTAGGAGAAAAAAATGAGTGTCGTTTCTACCATTCTGGAAAAGCAGTATTTACTAGCTGAAATAACACTGCCAGACTGAATTTTTGGTTAACACGTGAAATTTTAAGATGGTTCTGATTGGTAATAGTCTATGTATTTTTAAATTTTGTGTTAATTATAAGCCAAAATTTTGTCTAGATTCTTTCTAGAAGACTTAAGGAATTGTTTTTCTGACCCTCTTTTTCTTTTATAGAATTCTGCTTGGACTCAGTATAGTATTAGCACGGAATGATTTTCATTAGGATTTAATCTGGATTCGAATGAATTTTTCAGCAACAACTGAAACATATTCAAAAACTTTTAAGTTCTTCACCCATAGCTGTGACAAATAGTGCTTATTATTAAAATGCAAAAACACCCACAACTCCTTCGAAGACCTTTACCTCCAAATCTCCCTAAGCTGTCTTTATGTCAGAAGAAAGTCCATGCAGGTATGTGTATTAGTTAGATGTTATTAGCTTTTTTTTTTTTCATAGAATTTTCTCAACCTGCACAGTTCAGCATCACAGTAAAGATACTCATTGGGGACTTCTCTGGTGGTCTAGTGACTAAGACTCCAAGTTGATAATGCAGGGCCCCCAGGGTTTGATTCCTGGTCAGGGAACTAGATCCCACATGTTGCAGTAAATATAAATATAAAGACACTCACTGATGGCTACAACTGACAGATTTTTGTGTAATATGGTAACATCTAATTCAAATTACAAATACAGTTGATTCTCATTTTTTGTGGATTCTGTAGGAGTGAATTCACCTAACTGCTAGAATCCATTTGTAATCCCCAACCCAGAACATTGTACTATGTTTTGTCTTTTTAACTTCAAAATATACCGTGAAGAACACTTTGGAGCAGTATATGGAGCTCTTTCCCTCTTATTTTATAATAGTGAGACTCTCTGCAGCAAGAGGGTATATATGGTAATTCTTGGGTACAGCCAGAGCAGTGAACGCATACATATTCCCAACAGTGGTGGGAAAAGGATACTGCTCTGCCTTCTTGTTTTAGCTCCCATAAACAGCTGCCACCTTTCCGGTCTAAATAGTGCCATAATTTCTGAATTCTGTACTTTTAGTTGGTGATTTGATTGTCTAAAACAGCCCCCAGGTGTAGTACAAGAAGGCTATGATGTGCCTTCCAGAGAGAACATATGCTTTAGATAATCTTCTTTCAGGCCTGAGTTACAGTGTTGTTGGCTGAGAGTTCAGTGTTGATGAATCAACAATCTAAAGTGTCTTTAAATAGGAACATATATAAAACAAGGTTGTGTGTATTGATTGGTTGCCGATAATGTTGAGATGAGAGGCTTGCAGGAACCTGACCCTGTATTTCCCCAAGAAGTAATAGCTCAGTGTTGGATAATTCAGTGCTTACTGAGACTAGAGAACAGAACTGCCCTGAATCATGAGAATTGACTGTATTTATAAGCACAGTGCTAAGAACTGGAGATATAATATTGAGTGAAACAAACTCTGCCCATTCTCTTTATTAGTTACCCTTTGGTGAGATCCAACAATCATATAATTAAATGTAAAACTACCCTGTGATAAATGCTATGAAGTAAAGGAGAGCCACTTATGATTACAACTTTATATAACACTCTTAATCCTCTATTTCTGTATATGGTATATATTGACTCCATACTGATTAACAATGATAAAATTAGCATACATCCTTTTCTTCCCCCTTTTCATTCTCTTCTATCACCTGATTTTAGTTGATTATATTATTTTAGTGTCAACATTTATAAGCATATTAAAATATGCTTAGTCTATAACTTGATGTACAGTGCTAAATCCTGTTGATGCATGGTCATAAAAGATGTGTGAATCCATACACCTATGCTATATATAATTTTCCTTCCCACATTTCCTACCTACTTTTATATCATTTCTATATATTTCTACAGTGTTTTGTATTTCTGCATTTATAATCTGTTGTATAATAGTAATACCCACAGTTATATAGATATACTGCTCACTACCAATTCTTTGGCTGTAGTTTTCCATTTATTTTTCTGTTGAAGTTCATAATCTAGCACAGAGTTTCTCACTATTGCCATTTTGAGCTGGATAATTCTTTTTGTGGTGGGGATGAGGGGTGGGTAGGGGGAGTGCAGGGACGGATCATCTTGCTTTGGCAACTCAGATAGTTAATGACCTTGACTATTATTAATCTTATGTCCCCAAAGGCTCTTGGCAGAGTACTTTGCATGTAATAGGTGTTCAAAATACTTGTTGAATGAATGAATGAATAAATACCTAAAATGTCTGAAGTACAATTTATAAAAATGAGGAGTCAAGTGTTGAAACAAAATTGAAACAAATATTACGATTTGCATACAACACTAAATGCTGTAGAGAATTAATGACATAAATCTGGTCCCTGTCTTTCAGGACTTTTCAAGACCTTTAGTTAAACTCTATTGTATGTATTGATATGCATACAATGAGCACCTAAAATAACAATACAAAGGAGCATAGAATTTATGTCCAATTAATGGTACAGACAGCAGTAGTTCATAAATGTGAGAAACCCTGGGGCAGCAATGGGGCATGAGCTAAGGCTTGAGAAATTAGTAAAAGTGAAGTGAAATATGCTTAATTATAGAGGAGATCGGTATAGTTTTTTATGGCAGAAGAGTCTATTGGAAACGTAGAATTTTAACATTCTAAAAGAAAAAAAAATAGAAATCATAGGGAAATGTATCCAAAAATAGGGAAGTCTGAACTGAGAAGATAGATATCATCTTCATTGGGCAGATTTCCCTAAGCACCTCTTCTCTTTGCATCCAGTAGGGTACTTTCCTTTATGGTCCCAGAGTATCCCCGACCTACCCTCTGCTGACTTCTTATTCTCTAGTGTAACTGTTTACCTGCCTAGTACTATCTGTTGCTCAGTTGAGTCTGACTCTTTGCAACCCCATGGACCGTAGCCTGCCAGCCTCCTCTGTCCATGGGACTTCCCAGGCAAGAAGACAGGTTGTTTAGTCACTAAATCGTGTCTGACTATTTTCTGACTCCATGGAGTGTATCCCTCCAGGCTCCTCTATCCATGGTATTTTCCAGGCAAGAATACTGGAGTGAGTTGCCATTTCGTTCTTCAGGGGATCTTCCTGACCCAGCGATCGAACCTGAGTCCACTGCATTGGCAGGCAGATTCTTTGCCACTGCGCCATGTGGGAAGCCTATTTTCTATATTAAATTGCAAGACCTTTGATGGTAGTAAGATTTCTGCTGTGTAATTGTATTCTCAGCACTCTGTGTACAGCTACCACCTGTAAAAAAGGGAAAAAGTGTTTGTCTCTCAGTTGTGTCCAACTCTTTGCAACCCTGTGGACTATAGCCCACCAGGCTCCTCTGTCCACGGGATTCTCCAGGCAAGAATATTGGAGTGGATAACCATTCCCTTTTCCAGGGGTATCTTCCTGACCCAGGGATCGAACCTGGGTGTCCTACATTGCAGGTGGATCCTTTACCGTCTGAGATGTTAAATGTTTGTTGAATTAATTAATGAGAACAATAAGTACGGATTGTGTTAATCAAGAAAGGTGGATTGTATTGGGTTGGTAATATCTTACAGAAAACCCTGAATTTTAGCCATCCAATATAAGGTTTAAGGTAGACTTTGAAAGAAGAAAATGATTTAAATTGGTTAGTAAGAGAAGGTGTTACACACTGTTTGATCAACAAAAAAAGCTCCCTGGTGGCTCAGAGGTTAAAGCGTCTGCCTCCAATGCGGGAGACCTGGGTTCAATCCCTGGGTCGGGAAGATCCCCTGGAGAAGGAAATGGCAACCCACTCCAGTATTCTCGCCTGGAGAATCCCATGGACGGAGGAGCCTGGTAGGCTACAGTCCACCGGGTCGCAAAGAGTCGGACACGACTGAGCGACTTCACCTTCACCTGCCTAAAAAAAGAACAGTATCAGAAAAGGAAAAGTGATCTAATCTAATAGGTAACTCAATCTAATAGGTCACTAATCTAAGCAATAATAATAACAATATATTGGGTGAGTATAGTACAGGGATAAATGGAATGGATCACAGCAATTTTATATGGAATGGAGGGAAGAATTGGGGCTACACTATTAAAAGATACTAACCATCGCCAATAAGCAGTGTAGTGTTTGTTGAAGGTAGACTTAGATTCATTGTAAATATCTATTGCAAACTCTAGGGCAAGCATTTAAAATAATTTTATAAGTGTAATTGATATGCTAACAGAGGAATGAAACCGAAGGATAGAAACTGACTCATAAAATTCTGAACTAAAACCAAAAAAAGACAGAAGAAGAACACAAGATTTTTAAAGAGATGGCACAGTAAAACAGCTGCAGCAAATAGAAAACTTCACAAATGAGGCAGATGTTAAGTCAGCAATGTCAGTCATTTGTTAAAATGTGAATGGTCTAAGTATGCCAACTAAATGATAGAAACTGTCACAGTAGATAAGAGACAAGAGCTAATTACATACTGTCTGCAAGAAACTCCCTTTAAATATAAAAATGAGTCAGTTCAGTCGCTCAGTCCTGTCCAACTTTTTGCAACCCCATGGACTGCAGCATGCCAGGCCTCCCTGTCCATCACCAACTCCTGGAGTTTACTCAGACTCATGTCCGTTGAGTTGGTGATGCCTTCCAACCATCTCATCCTCTGTCATCCCCTTTTCCTCCTGCCCTCAATCTTTCCCAGCATCAGGGTCTTTTCAAATGAGTCAGCTCTTCACATCAAGTGGCCAAAGTACTGGAGTTTCAGCTTCAGCATCAGTCCTTCCAATGAATGTTCAGGACTGATTTCCTTCAGGATGGACTGGTTGGATCTCCTTGCAGTCCAAGGGACTCTCAAGAGTCTTCTCCAACACCACAATTCAAAAGCATCAATTCTTCGGTGCTCAGCTCTCTTTATAGTCCAACTCTCACATACATACATGACCACTGGAAAAACCATAGCCTTAAGTAAACGGACCTTTGTTGACAAGGTAATGTCTCTGCTCTGCTTTTTAATATGCTGTCTAGGTTGGTAATAACTTGTCTTCCAAGGAGTAACTGTCTTTCAATTTCATGCCTGCAGTCACCCTCTGCAGTGATTTTGGAGCCCCCCAAAATAAAGTCTGCCACTGTTTCCACCGTTTCCCCATCTATTTCCCATGAAGTGATGGAGCGGCGGATGCGTGGCACAGGAGTGGCCAAGAGGAGCTACCCCACATCCAAGATCAGGAGCGGCCAAGAGGAACTACCTCATNTTGGAGCCCCCCAAAATAAAGTCTGCCACTGTTTCCACCGTTTCCCCATCTATTTCCCATGAAGTGATGGAGCGGCGGATGCGTGGCACAGGAGTGGCCAAGAGGAGCTACCCCACATCCAAGATCAGGAGCGGCCAAGAGGAACTACCTCATGTCCAAGGTCAGGAGCAGCGGCCAAGAGGAGTTACCCCACGTCCAAGGTCAGGAGCAGTGGCCGAGAGGAGATACCCCACATCCAAGGTCAGGAGCAGCAGCCATGAGGAGATACCCCACATCCAAGGTAAGGAGCAACGGCTGAGCTTTGCTGAAGCAGCCGTGAAGAAAGACCCCACGTCCAAGGTAAGAGAAACCCAAGTAAGATGGTAGGTATTGAGAGAGTGCTTCAGAGGGCAGACAGACTGAAACTACAATCACAGACAACTAGCCAATCTGATCACACAGACCACAGTTCAGTTCAGTTCAGTTCAGTTCAGTNTTATCTGGGTCATGAAGATCTTTTTTGTACAGTTCTTCTGTGTATTCTTGCCACCTCTTCTTATATCTTCAAGTCCAATCTAAATCGATACTTTCATCTAGCATGGGGTTAAACCTTGCCCTTTCACTCAACTCAGATTAGGTCTGCTAATTTTTATACAAGCCCAGAGAAATACCTTGTTCTCTTTCTTCTCTTGCCTCACTCATAATTTCTGGTATTTTCATAGGTGGGAGCTATGGGTGAGGAAGAGTTAAGAAGTGAAGGTGACCATCAATCCTGAGTCTCTGCACTGCTCCCCCTCCCCCACCCCCACCAAATGCCTGGGGGTAGAGGTCAAGTAGATTTAAGGATTCTCTTGTCTTCCTGCAGTTGGTACACAGCGCTAGCAGGGCCGAATCATTTTTGTTACTCTGTAGGTGTATGAGGGTGGGGAAACCATGGTGGGAGTGGTGAGATATTATTTTCTCCTTGTGGCATACACTTCTGTTCTCTATAGATAATTTAGACCCTAACTTGGTTGGAAGTGGGGATAAATCCTTCTTTCACCCACCATAAGGAGAGGAAGATCAGGAAAACACAAAACACTCCAAGAGCTCTATTCAGAGAAAATCCCCTCTACAAATACAGATCAGCCTCTTGCCATCTCTCATGTACAAACAGCAGAATTGGACTTGCTTTGGCCATCTCTTTGGCCAAATCTTGCCTTAACGAATCTATTATCTCATTAGAATACTGAAGTCCTCATCGTTTATTGTGCTTAACTGAGACAATAGACAAAAACGTCATTTAACATTCCATCACATCAGAAAGAAAGCATAATAGGATGTAGTGAAGTCCCTAAGAATGCAGTCACATTGCATTTTCTGGACCTAAGAGAGAAAAGAATACTTCTGGTTGTAACCCGGATGAACTTGTGGTACCTTTAGCCAGTATCAGAATGCTATCATGCTCAAAAGACACCTGGGTCTGACATCTGGCTTTGAAAAGAAATGTAAATCCTTCCTCAAAGAAGTTTCAAATGAGGAAGAGATAATGATAAATAATAAACAGCCCAACTTCAAGTCATTTTAACTTTCTATGTCGCCAGAAATTTTAGTGGCAACTGTTCAAAAATCTCCCTTTATGTCATGCTCCTCTCCATCCATTCTATTCTTTCAAGAATAGCTCCATACTCTAACACAGCTTAGCCTTTTCAGTTCTCCAGTTGTTCACTCAAACTTTATCCCTGTTAGCTAAACAAAAGTCCTGATAATTGAGTGAGTATATACAGAAACATTTTAAGAAGGTGAGGAAGGGTGAGTGGATTAAAAAAGCTATGAATGCTAATACATTAATAGCTTTGCTCCTGACACCTTGATAAACATAATCTAATTCTGCTTTCTTTTTTCTTTTTCTGGTTTAGTCGGGACTGGTGAAACTAGCCTACCACGTGTACACTTCGTCCAAGAAAAAACCACTTCATTTGAAAAAGATAAAACTAGTTTTCCTGTCGTTCCAAGGGATCGAGCACAAATCCCTGTCAGTATTCAAAACCTCTTCCTTGATCATCATGTGCAACGAAGAGTGATGACTATTTCAACAACTAAAAAATCTCCTAAGCAAGTCTACTGGCACATTCCAGAGACTGCTGCTGGTTCCATATTTTTCCCCAGGTGTCGTTCAGCTTCGGCTCGGGTTTTTGGGAAAGAAATAAGCAAAATGGAAGGTCCAGAGAAATCAAAAGGGCCATTAAAAATACAAAACATTTACGCCAGCATTTTAAAAGACATTCTGATTCTCTCTTCGGAGTTCTCCAGAGTTCCAAGTGCCACTCCTTCAGTGCCTAGTCCCAAGCTCAAGGAGGTTCACTCTGAGCACTTTCTACAAGAGAGCAACATCTATACTTTTAAGCAGCCCCTGTTTCATTTAGGCGCAACAGTGCCAGTCCCTGTACCGAGGACCACGCCTGTGAAAGCCTCGAGTCAGCGGTCTGGCCGTGTACACAGCCGAACGGTGACACTCAATATTACTGATTTCCCAGGTCCCATGCTCATACCATCACCAGTTTTACCGAGGAAACCTCTAAGACAGTCTGTGATAGGTAAATCCAGTCTGGAGATGGTCTGTAATAATGGGGTCAAGTAGAGCAAAGGCAGAGGAGCATCCCAGCACATGGTGGTTGCTCCTTGAGTTTGCAGGATAGAATGAGGGGATTCCTTTTTGCCTGCATGTTTAATAGATGGGGCAGAATGCAGTGACAGAAATCCTGACCTTGCAGGTCTGCCAAGGACAGACTGNTGGGGTCAAGTAGAGCAAAGGCAGAGGAGCATCCCAGCACATGGTGGTTGCTCCTTGAGTTTGCAGGATAGAATGAGGGGATTCCTTTTTGCCTGCATGTTTAATAGATGGGGCAGAATGCAGTGACAGAAATCCTGACCTTGCAGGTCTGCCAAGGACAGACTGGAAACTCCACCCCCAACAGTGGCGATGGGAACCAGATAAAGCCTTTCAAAGGATCAGAGAAGCTCATAAAAAGGAGCAGTAGGAAGGAAGATGGGCCTCCGTAAGGTGGTTTTGATGAACTCTAGAAGCAGAATGCCAGTGCAGATGGATGCCTTCCTGGGTGCATTTTTTTCCCATGGATAACCTCAATTCATTAAAAGATGAACAATTATAATAATGTCCTAACATCCTCAACATGAAATTTCACGCACATCTAACCATGGGCCTATTTTAATTATTTTTCTAGAAAGCCGTGTAACAGAACATGAACATATAGAAACTGTCCCAAAGCAAAGCATGCTGAGCGTACATGAAGGTAAATAGGTTTATATTGTTCTTTAAAAAATTATATGTATGATTCTCTCGCCATGGACGTATTTGTGATTTTATGCATTTGTGTGTATGTATGTCATTCACACATATGTCGCACCTCATTATCAGTTCCTTAAACTATTTACTCAGCAACTTTTTTTTTTTTTTTTAATTTGGCTGCGCCAGGTCTTGGGGGCAGCATGCAGGATCTTCAGTTACAGCATGTGGAATCTAGTCCCCTGACCAGGGATCGAACCCGGGCCCTCTGTATTTGGAACACAGTCTTTACCACTGGACCGCTACAGAAATCCCCAGCTACTATTTTTAAAGTGCTGACTGTAAACCCAACTTTGTATTGATGTTGGGATCATAGAAGCTGGAGTATTCTTAATCTGAGCGGGGAAGACTGATACGGCATCTTGACAGCCCCGTGCCAAGTGCCAGCACTGTTTTCAGTGCTTCGACCTTAGTTACTGAGCAGAAACAAATGAAAAATCATGTTTAAAGAAAGCTTAGTTCATCCTACACCTCACATTATTTCTATAAACAATGTCACAAATAGTGGGTAGTTAACAGTTCACAGTTTTCAGGTACACAAAGAAAGACAAAATGAATGGGAACTAGCAGAAAGAGTGAACAGCAGAAACAGACCCACAGGTGTTAAGGGTGTTGGGTGTTTCTAAACTGGGCGCGCTGGACAACGCACTAAGGAACACAGCAGGAAACATCGGCTGAGACGCTAACGAAGTGAGCGTGAATTTTACCAGTTGCACAGGAGACAGTTCTTAAAGTTTTCAAGCTCTGCTGAAGTGGAAGGGATTTGGTAAGCTTTCAGCTGAAGACCCTGAGGACCCATGCCTTGGGAATAAGAGTGGTGTTTGAGGAGAAAGGACAAAACTAAAATAGGTTATCCCCTGCAAAACTCAAAACCAATACTTGATAAATCACAGTGATACTTCCTGTCCAGTCAAAGAAAACCTAGAGACAGATAATGCTATCCAGACCCCTTAAAATTGTTATCCAGAATGTCCAGCTTTAAATTGTAAAATCACATTTTTTTTTCAACATCCTAAAAACAGGATAAAATGTCTGAAAACCAGTAGAAAAAACAGGCAATAGGATGAGACTCACACATTCAGATACTAGAATTTTCAAACAAGGATTTTAAAATGATTGTGATTACTATGTTGAAAAAAATAGCTGGAGAATTTTATCAGAGAACTGAAATTTTTGTTTTTAAAAATAATCACATAAAATTTTAGAACAGGAAGCGTAGTATAACAAACTAGTGATTCAATGGATGTGTTTAGTAGGAGATGGTGGCTCAGATAGTAGAGAATCTGCCTGTAATGTAGGAGACCCAGGTTCGATCCCTGGGTTGGGAAGATCCCCTGGAGAAGGGAATGGCTACCCACTCCAGTATTTTTGCCTGGGAAATCCCATGGACAGTGGAGCCTGGCAGGCTGTAGTCCTTGAGATCTCAAAGAGTCGGACACGACTGAGTGACTAACACTTTTCAATCTCACACTTTACGCAGAAGAACACTCCAACCATAAAACTTTCTTTTTTCCTCAGTTGTATTGAGATATACGTCACATGTAACTCTGTATACATTTAAAGTGAACAGCACACTGATCTGATACATGAATATATGGTAAAATGTTTTACCACAATAAATTTAGTTAATAGCCATCCCGTCACAATTTTTTCTTGTGATGAAAATTTTAAACTTTACTCTCTCAGCAACTTTCAGATATACTTTCAAATATATGTGTGTAATATCATTAACTGTAGCAACCACAGGGCTTTCTGCACACACTAGCCTTCTAGCTGCTCCCTGTCCCTGTCTGTGACATAAATTACCTTCTGGGTGGCCTCCATGTCACGTGCGTGTGTGTGCTTAGTCGCTAAGTCATGTCCAACTCTTCACAACCTCATGGACTGTAGCCCGCCAGGCTCCTCTCTATGAGATTCTGCAGGCAAGAATACTGGAGTGGGTTGCTATTCCCTTCTCCAGGGGATCTTTCTGACCCAAGAATTGAACCCTCCTCTCCTGCATCTCCTGCATTGCAGGCAAATTCTTTACCACTGAACCACTGAGAAGCCCCTCCATGTCATAGGCCTGAACAAATCAGGTTAGCATCTCTAACTTACAGAGTTTATTCCTCTCTGATGCTTCCCTCTTTGAAAGTTCCAGGTGAGTTTTAGCATCCTCAGATCCTTCAGAGATCTGTCAGGGAATTTCTAATCACTTCCACCACCTCCATCTCCCTACCTTTCAATCAGAAACCAACTGTGTGAGCTTAGCCATGAGCGTGGTTGGACAGAAAGCAGGCTGCAGACTTATGTCTTCACTCATTCTCCATTCCTGTCGCTCTCTTCCCTCCCACAAGACAAGGAATCTCTGTATCACATCATACATCTTCATTCTGTGGCTAACTTTCACATCTGTTGACCTGAAGTGGGTCTGTTTTAGAAATTAACAACTGAACATTGTTTTCTCTGGTCTAGCATGCCCCATTTCTTTTCACTGAAGCATAATATAAGAGCTACTGAGATGATAAAATTTGTTGGTGCAAGTAGTACAGCAAGAATGGCTGGGAATGTAAAATATATTTCAAAATATCTTCCTGCCACTCCTGGTTGTCTGCTTAAATAGGCCTTTAAAAAAAAAAAAAAGATAGTTTTATTTATTTATTTTTGGCTAAGCTGCATGTGGGATCTTAGTTTCCCAGCCAGGGGCTGAACCAGCACTCCTTCACCCCCTGAATTTGAAGTTCAGAGTCTTAAACACTAGACCGCCAGGGAAATCCCTTGAGTAGGCCATTCTTGAGGAAAGGTGAAACCCACAAGGATCATGATAAAGTAAATGCAGGTGGTTGCTGTTTGGCTACTCCTGGGTNGGATGTTGGCAATTTGATCTCTGGTTCCTCTGCCTTTTCTAAAACCAGCTTGAACATCAGGGAGTTCATGGTTCACATATTGCTGAACCCTGGCTTGGAGAATTTTGAGCATTACTTTACTAGCATGTGAGATGAGTGCAATTGTGCGGTAGTTTGAGCATTCTTTGGCATTGCCTTTCTTTGGAATTGGAACGAAAACTGATCTTTTCCAGTTCTGTGGCCACTGCTGAGTTTTCCAAATGTGCTGGCATATTGAGTACAGCACTTTCACAGCATCATCTTCCAGGATTTGAAACAGCTCAACTGGAATTCCATCACCTCCACTATCTTTGTTCTTAGTGATGCTTTCTAAGGCCCACTTGACTTCACATTCCAAGATGTCTGGCTCTAGATTAGTGATCACATCATCATGATTATCTGGGTCATGAAGATCTTTTTTGTACAGTTCTTCTGTGTATTCTTGCCACCTCTTCTTATATCTTCAAGTCCAATCTAAATCGATACTTTCATCTAGCATGGGGTTAAACCTTGCCCTTTCACTCAACTCAGATTAGGTCTGCTAATTTTTATACAAGCCCAGAGAAATACCTTGTTCTCTTTCTTCTCTTGCCTCACTCATAATTTCTGGTATTTTCATAGGTGGGAGCTATGGGTGAGGAAGAGTTAAGAAGTGAAGGTGACCATCAATCCTGAGTCTCTGCACTGCTCCCCCTCCCCCACCCCCACCAAATGCCTGGGGGTAGAGGTCAAGTAGATTTAAGGATTCTCTTGTCTTCCTGCAGTTGGTACACAGCGCTAGCAGGGCCGAATCATTTTTGTTACTCTGTAAGTGTATGAGGGTGGGGAAACCATGGTGGGAGTGGTGAGATATTATTTTCTCCTTGTGGCATACACTTCTGTTCTCTATAGATAATTTAGACCCTAACTTGGTTGGAAGTGGGGATAAATCCTTCTTTCACCCACCATAAGGAGAGGAAGATCAGGAAAACACAAAACACTCCAAGAGCTCTATTCAGAGAAAATCCCCTCTACAAATACAGATCAGCCTCTTGCCATCTCTCATGTACAAACAGCAGAATTGGACTTGCTTTGGCCATCTCTTTGGCCAAATCTTGCCTTAACGAATCTATTATCTCATTAGAATACTGAAGTCCTCATCGTTTATTGTGCTTAACTGAGACAATAGACAAAAACGTCATTTAACATTCCATCACATCAGAAAGAAAGCATAATAGGATGTAGTGAAGTCCCTAAGAATGCAGTCACATTGCATTTTCTGGACCTAAGAGAGAAAAGAATACTTCTGGTTGTAACCCGGATGAACTTGTGGTACCTTTAGCCAGTATCAGAATGCTATCATGCTCAAAAGACACCTGGGTCTGACATCTGGCTTTGAAAAGAAATGTAAATCCTTCCTCAAAGAAGTTTCAAATGAGGAAGAGATAATGATAAATAATAAACAGCCCAACTTCAAGTCATTTTAACTTTCTATGTCGCCAGAAATTTTAGTGGCAACTGTTCAAAAATCTCCCTTTATGTCATGCTCCTCTCCATCCATTCTATTCTTTCAAGAATAGCTCCATACTCTAACACAGCTTAGCCTTTTCAGTTCTCCAGTTGTTCACTCAAACTTTATCCCTGTTAGCTAAACAAAAGTCCTGATAATTGAGTGAGTATATACAGAAACATTTTAAGAAGGTGAGGAAGGGTGAGTGGATTAAAAAAGCTATGAATGCTAATACATTAATAGCTTTGCTCCTGACACCTTGATAAACATAATCTAATTCTGCTTTCTTTTTTCTTTTTCTGGTTTAGTCGGGACTGGTGAAACTAGCCTACCACGTGTACACTTCGTCCAAGAAAAAACCACTTCATTTGAAAAAGATAAAACTAGTTTTCCTGTCGTTCCAAGGGATCGAGCACAAATCCCTGTCAGTATTCAAAACCTCTTCCTTGATCATCATGTGCAACGAAGAGTGATGACTATTTCAACAACTAAAAAATCTCCTAAGCAAGTCTACTGGCACATTCCAGAGACTGCTGCTGGTTCCATATTTTTCCCCAGGTGTCGTTCAGCTTCGGCTCGGGTTTTTGGGAAAGAAATAAGCAAAATGGAAGGTCCAGAGAAATCAAAAGGGGCATTAAAAATACAAAACATTTACGCCAGCATTTTAAAAGACATTCTGATTCTCTCTTCGGAGTTCTCCAGAGTTCCAAGTGCCACTCCTTCAGTGCCTAGTCCCAAGCTCAAGGAGGTTCACTCTGAGCACTTTCTACAAGAGAGCAACATCTATACTTTTAAGCAGCCCCTGTTTCATTTAGGCGCAACAGTGCCAGTCCCTGTACCGAGGACCACGCCTGTGAAAGCCTCGAGTCAGCGGTCTGGCCGTGTACACAGCCGAACGGTGACACTCAATATTACTGATTTCCCAGGTCCCATGCTCATACCATCACCAGTTTTACCGAGGAAACCTCTAAGACAGTCTGTGATAGGTAAATCCAGTCTGGAGATGGTCTGTAATAATGGGGTCAAGTAGAGCAAAGGCAGAGGAGCATCCCAGCACATGGTGGTTGCTCCTTGAGTTTGCAGGATAGAATGAGGGGATTCCTTTTTGCCTGCATGTTTAATAGATGGGGCAGAATGCAGTGACAGAAATCCTGACCTTGCAGGTCTGCCAAGGACAGACTGGAAACTCCACCCCCAACAGTGGCGATGGGAACCAGATAAAGCCTTTCAAAGGATCAGAGAAGCTCATAAAAAGGAGCAGTAGGAAGGAAGATGGGCCTCCGTAAGGTGGTTTTGATGAACTCTAGAAGCAGAATGCCAGTGCAGATGGATGCCTTCCTGGGTGCATTTTTTTCCCATGGATAACCTCAATTCATTAAAAGATGAACAATTATAATA
This sequence comes from Oreotragus oreotragus, assembly GCA_006410675.1. Lineage (NCBI taxonomy): Eukaryota > Metazoa > Chordata > Mammalia > Artiodactyla > Bovidae > Oreotragus > Oreotragus oreotragus. The sequence continues at coordinate 356,578 of SJYX01003307.1, read as the reverse complement.
ATGTCCTAACATCCTCAACATGAAATTTCAAGCACATCTAACCATGGGCCTATTTTAATTATTTTTCTAGAAAGCCGTGTAACAGAACATGAACATATAGAAACTGTCCCAAAGCAAAGCATGCTGAGCTTACATGAAGGTAAATAGGTTTATATTGTTCTTTAAAAAATTATATGTATGATTCTCTCGCCATGGACGTATTTGTGATTTTATGCATTTGTGTGTATGTATGTCATTCACACATATGTCGCACCTCATTATCAGTTCCTTAAACTATTTACTCAGCAACTTTTTTTTTTTTTTTTAATTTGGCTGCGCCAGGTCTTGGGGGCAGCATGCAGGATCTTCAGTTACAGCATGTGGAATCTAGTCCCCTGACCAGGGATCGAACCCGGGCCCTCTGTATTTGGAACACAGTCTTTACCACTGGACCGCTACAGAAATCCCCAGCTACTATTTTTAAAGTGCTGACTGTAAACCCAACTTTGTATTGATGTTGGGATCATAGAAGCTGGAGTATTCTTAATCTGAGCGGGGAAGACTGATACGGCATCATGACAGCCCCGTGCCAAGTGCCAGCACTGTTTTCAGTGCTTCGACCTTAGTTACTGAGCAGAAACAAATGAAAAATCATGTTTAAAGAAAGCTTAGTTCATCCTACACCTCACATTATTTCTATAAACAATGTCACAAATAGTGGGTAGTTAACAGTTCACAGTTTTCAGGTACACAAAGAAAGACAAAATGAATGGGAACTAGCAGAAAGAGTGAACAGCAGAAACAGACCCACAGGTGTTAAGGGTGTTGGGTGTTTCTAAACTGGGCGCGCTGGACAACGCACTAAGGAACACAGCAGGAAACATCGGCTGAGACGCTAACGAAGTGAGCGTGAATTTTACCAGTTGCACAGGAGACAGTTCTTAAAGTTTTCAAGCTCTGCTGAAGTGGAAGGGATTTGGTAAGCTTTCAGCTGAAGACCCTGAGGACCCATGCCTTGGGAATAAGAGTGGTGTTTGAGGAGAAAGGACAAAACTAAAATAGGTTATCCCCTGCAAAACTCAAAACCAATACTTGATAAATCACAGTGATACTTCCTGTCCAGTCAAAGAAAACCTAGAGACAGATAATGCTATCCAGACCCCTTAAAATTGTTATCCAGAATGTCCAGCTTTAAATTGTAAAATCACATTTTTTTTTCAACATCCTAAAAACAGGATAAAATGTCTGAAAACCAGTAGAAAAAACAGGCAATAGGATGAGAATCGCACATTCAGATACTAGAATTTTCAAACAAGGATTTTAAAATGATTGTGATTACTATGTTGAAAAAAATAGTTGGAGAATTTTATCAGAGAACTGAAATTTTTGTTTTTAAAAATAATCACATAAAATTTTAGAACAGGAAGCATAGTATAACAAACTAGTGATTCAATGGATGTGTTTAGTAGGAGATGGTGGCTCAGATAGTAGAGAATCTGCCTGTAATGTAGGAGACCCAGGTTCGATCCCTGGGTTGGGAAGATCCCCTGGAGAAGGGAATGGCTACCCACTCCAGTATTTTTGCCTGGGAAATCCCATGGACAGTGGAGCCTGGCAGGCTGTAGTCCTTGAGATCTCAAAGAGTCGGACACGACTGACTAACACTTTTCAATCTCACACTTTACGCAGAAGAACACTCCAACCATAAAACTTTCTTTTTTCCTCAGTTGTATTGAGATATACGTCACATGTAACTCTGTATACATTTAAAGTGAACAGCACACTGATCTGATACATGAATATATGGTAAAATGTTTTACCACAATAAATTTAGTTAATAGCCATCCCGTCACAATTTTTTCTTGTGATGAAAATTTTAAACTTTACTCTCTCAGCAACTTTCAGATATACTTTCAAATATATGTGTGTAATATCATTAACTGTAGCAACCACAGGGCTTTCTGCACACACTAGCCTTCTAGCTGCTCCCTGTCCCTGTCTGTGACATAAATTACCTTCTGGGTGGCCTCCATGTCACGTGCGTGTGTGTGCTTAGTCGCTAAGTCATGTCCAACTCTTCACAACCTCATGGACTGTAGCCCGCCAGGCTCCTCTCTATGAGATTCTGCAGGCAAGAATACTGGAGTGGGTTGCTATTCCCTTCTCCAGGGGATCTTTCTGACCCAAGAATTGAACCCTCCTCTCCTGCATCTCCTGCATTGCAGGCAAATTCTTTACCACTGAACCACTGAGAAGCCCCTCCATGTCATAGGCCTGAACAAATCAGGTTAGCATCTCTAACTTACAGAGTTTATTCCTCTCTGATGCTTCCCTCTTTGAAAGTTCCAGGTGAGTTTTAGCATCCTCAGATCCTTCAGAGATCTGTCAGGGAATTTCTAATCACTTCCACCACCTCCATCTCCCTACCTTTCAATCAGAAACCAACTGTGTGAGCTTAGCCATGAGCGTGGTTGGACAGAAAGCAGGCTGCAGACTTATGTCTTCACTCATTCTCCATTCCTGTCGCTCTCTTCCCTCCCACAAGACAAGGAATCTCTGTATCACATCATACATCTTCATTCTGTGGCTAACTTTCACATCTGTTGACCTGAAGTGGGTCTGTTTTAGAAATTAACAACTGAACATTGTTTTCTCTGGTCTAGCATGCCCCATTTCTTTTCACTGAAGCATAATATAAGAGCTACTGAGATGATAAAATTTGTTGGTGCAAGTAGTACAGCAAGAATGGCTGGGAATGTAAAATATATTTCAAAATATCTTCCTGCCACTCCTAAAATTAACAACCGAACATTGTTTTCTCTGGTCTAGCATGCCCCATTTCTTTTCACTGAAGCATAATATAAGAGCTACTGAGATGATAAAATTTGTTGGTGCAAGTAGTACAGCAAGAATGGCTGGGAATGTAAAATATATTTCAAAATATCTTCCTGCCACTCCTGGTTGTCTGCTTAAATAGGCCTTTAAAAAAAAAAAAAAGATAGTTTTATTTATTTATTTTTGGCTAAGCTGCATGTGGGATCTTAGTTTCCCAGCCAGGGGCTGAACCAGCACTCCTTCACCCCCTGAATTTGAAGTTCAGAGTCTTAAACACTAGACCGCCAGGGAAATCCCTTGAGTAGGCCATTCTTGAGGAAAGGTGAAACCCACAAGGATCATGATAAAGTAAATGCAGGTGGTTGCTGTTTGGCTACTCCTGGGTTGTTTAGGTATTTTCCTTTGCCTGTGTGAGGTCTTCAAACCGAGTTATATAGAGTACTGGAATCATATGTCAAGGTGATATTAAGGAAAAAGCAAGGTTGCGCCTTGGGATATGATCTCTATCTGAGATATGTTTATATGATGCCCTGTCTTCATTTTGTGAAGCAAGAAGTTGTTTGTTTAATTCATTGTAAAATCAGATATTTTTATATATAGTACAAAAGTCTGATGGAATCTAAATTATTGAGGTAGAAATCTATTAGCTTATGGTTTTCTTTTTGAAAGACAACTGTGCTAATATTAAAAAGTTTGGCCAATAGAACCAACTGAGGTTGGGTGGATGAAGGTTGTAGGGAATCTCGAACATGAGGTTTGAAGATTAAAAGGAATCTCTTCCAAAGGATGTATCTAGGTAACCTACTTCTGTTGACTTACTGGGCTTTCCTGGTGGTTCAGATGGTGAAGAATCAACCTGCAATGCAGGAGACATTCCAAAGGATGTATCTAGGTAACCTACTTCTGTTGACTTACTGGGCTTTCCTGGTGGTTCAGATGGTGAAGAATCAACCTGCAATGCAGGAGACCCAGGTTTGATCCCTGGGTCAGGAAGATCCCTGGGAAAAGGGAATGGCTCCTTGTTCCAGTATGCTTGCCTGGAGAACTCCACGGACTGAGGAACCTGGCAGGCTACAGTCCATGGGGTTCCTAAGAGTCAGACACAACTGAGTGACTAACACCTTCACTTTTCACTGCTATCATAGAAACTTCCCTGGTGGCTCAGTGTTAAAGAATCTACCTGCAGTGCAAGAGACGCAGGAGATGCCTGCAGTCCCTGGGTTGGGAGGATCCTCTGGAGAAGGAAATGGCAACCCACTCCAGTATTTTCGCCTGGGAAATCCCATGGACAGAGGAGCCTGGCCGTCGCAAACAAGTCTGACCTGATTTAGTGGCTAACCAGCAACAGCAATAATTGTTACCATACAAATACCTTTTAAGTTTCGCTCTAAGTGATGACACAGTTATGTTTCACGTTTGTTTTGTTTTGTTTATTTAGGTAGCATTAAATCTAAAAAAATAGAACCTACAGTGGAACCTGTCATACAAGGTGAAGGTTTCAAGACTGTTGTGGCCACACGCTATGAAACAATACTAGCCATGACCAACCTAGCCATAATAAACTGCCAAATTCATGGAAGAAATGCACTTAATCTTAAGGTATGCTAGGTACTTTTAATGGCAATTTCCTGTTGTATGGTCAGGTATTTTTTCTTTAGGTTTCCTAACTTAGGTTACTCTCCGTGGTATTGAAGGCACAACCTGAAGCGGCTGGGGTGACGGAGTTGTATAGTAAGAACAGTTTTGTGTTCTCTTGAAGTTAACTTGGTATCAATCCAAACTAGATGTTTTAAACTTAGGATGCCAATTTAATTCTCATGGTAACCATTCCTAAGGAGTTGTCTATAAAATATATACAAAAGAGAATGAGAAAGGAATCAACGTAACAGATTACAAAAAATTAATTGAATGCCAAGGAGGTAGTAATGGAGTGAACGAGGCATAGCAACAACAACAAAATTCTAGCAAGGTAAAACCACGGTGACAGTAACGCTATCAGTGCTTATAATGGTTTTGGGGGGAGGGAGGGAAGCATGAACAGCAGGAGCAAAGAGGTTTTTTAGGGAAGTGAAATTATCCTGCATGATTTAATATTATCATAATGGACACATTTCATTATACATCTGTCAAGACCCATAGAATATACGACACAAAGTTTGAACTCTGATATAAATTTTGGTTTCAGTTCAGTTCAGTCGCTCAGTCATGTCCAACTCTTTGCGACCCCATGAATCACAGCACGCCAGGCCTCCCTGTTCATCACCAACTCCCGGAGTTCACTCAGACTCACGTCCATCGAGTCAGTGATGCCATCCAGCCATCTCATCCTCTGTCGTCCCCATCTCCTCCTGCCCCCAATCCCTCCCAGCATCAGGGTCTTTCCAAGGTGTCAACTCTTCACATCAGGTGGCCAAAGTATTGGAGTTTCAGCTTTAGCATCACTCCTTCCAATGAACACCCAGGACTGATCTCCTTCAGAATGGACTGGTTGGATCTCCTTGCAGTCCAAGAGACTCTCAAGAGTCTTCTCAACACCACAATTCAAAAGCATCAATTCTTCGGCACTCAACCTTCTTCACAGTCCAACTCTCACATCCATACATGACCACTGGAAAAACCATAGCCTTGACTAGACTAGTGCTAATGTTAGTAATGTTCAAAATTCTTCAAGCTAGGCTTCAACAGTATGTAAACCAAGAACTTCCAGATGAACAAGCTGGATTTAGAAAAAGTTGAAGAACCAGAGATCAAACTGTTAGATCATAGAAAAAGCAAGGGAATTCCAGGAAAAAACTTCTGCTTCATCGACTACGCTAAGGCCTTTGACTGTGTGGATCACAACAAACTGTGGAAAATTCTTCAAGAGATGGGAATACCAGACCACCAAACCTGCCTCCTGAGAAACCTGTATCCAGCACAAGAAGCAACAGTTAGAACCAGACATGGAACAAGGGACTAGTTCAAAATTGGGAAAGGAGTACATCAAGGCTGCTTGTATATTGTCACCTTGCTTATTTAATTTCTTTGCAGAGTACATCATGCCAAATGCTGGGCTGGATGAATCACAAGCTGGAATCAAGATTACCAAGAGAAATATCAACAATCTGCAGATGATCAGATGATACCACCCTAATAGCCAAGGGCGAAGAGGAAATAAAGAGCCTCTTGATGAGGGTGAAAAATGAGTGAAAAAAACCAGCTTAAAACTTAACGTTCAAAAAACAAAGACCATGGCATCTGGTCCCATCACTTCATGGCAAACAGAAGGGGAAGAAGTGGAAACAGTGACAAATTCATTTTCTTGGACTCCAAAATCACTGTAGACTGTGACTGCAGCTACAAAATTAAAAGACACTTGCCCTTGAAAAACAAGCTGTGACTAGCCCATATAGTGTATTAAAAGAAGAGACATCACTTTACTGCCAAAGATCTGTATAGTTATATATGGATTTGAGAGGTGGACCATAAAGAAAGCTGAGAGCTGAAGAATTGATGCTTTCAAACTGTGATGCTGGAGAAGACTCTTGAGAGTCCGTTGGACTGCAAAGAGATCAAACTGCCAGTTAGCCCTAAAAGAAGTCAACCCTGAATATTCATTGCAAGGACTGATGCTGAAGCTGAAGCTCTAATACTTTGGCCACCTGATGCAAAGAGCTGACTCATTGGAAAAGACCCTGATGCTGGGGAAGACTGAGGACAGGAGAAGAGGACAAAAGAGGATGAGATGGTTGGATGGCATCACCGACTCAATGGACATGGGTTTGAGCAAAATCCCGGAGATAGTGAAAGAAAGGAAAGCGTGGCATGCTGCAGTCTGTAGGGTTACAAAGAGCTGGACATGACTTAGCTACTGAACAACAGAAGACTGAGGACAGGAGAAGAGGACAAAAGAGGATGAGATGGTTGGATGGCATCACCGACTCAATGGACATGGGTTTGAGCAAAATCCCGGAGATAGTGAAAGAAAGGAAAGCGTGGCATGCTGCAGTCTGTAGGGTTACAAAGAGCTGGACATGACTTAGCTACTGAACAACAGCAACGTTAGCCCATTGATTATAGCAAAACATACTGGTGTGTGAAATGTTGATGTTGTGAGATACACTGCTATGTGTGGGGAATAGATATGTGGAAAAGAAAGATCTCAAATCAACAACCTAACTTTGTACTTTAAAGAACTTGATTAAGAGAGCAAACTAAACCCAAAGTTAGCAGAAAGAAGGGAACAACAGGGATTAGAATGGCGATAAATGAAACAGAATAGGAAAGCAAGAGAATCAAAGAAACCAAAAGTTAGTTCTTTGAAAACATCAACAAAGTTGACCTTTAGCTAGACTGAAAAAGAAAGATAGAAGGTACAAATAAATAAAATCAGGAATGAAAATGGAAAAGTTACTACTGGCTTCAGTAAATGGGATTTTAAGTAAACACAGAAGTAAATGGTATTATAAGAGAACAGTAGGCACAATTATATGCCTGCAAACTAAATATCCTGGATGAAATGAAACATTTTCTAGAAAATCACAAGTTAACAAAACTGACTCAACAAGAACTAGAATTTTGAGCGGACCCCTAAAAAGTAAATAGATTTAATAAATAATCAAAACTTCCGAACAGAGAAGAATGCAGGACCAAATGGCTTCATGGGTGAATTTTGCTGACTGTTTAAAGGTAAATGAACATCTACACTTCTCTAAAACTTACAGAAAATAAAAGAGGTAGGAACACAACCCAATTCCACTGCTGAATAGGGGAATTCCACGCCACAGAACAATCCCTGGACACCAGCTGGGTGTTCTACAGTCCTACTCAATTCTGACAGTATCTATCCAGAGAGAACATTGGGTTCCACAGGGAAGGTGCTCAATCCCGCAAGACCGCCCTCCACTTCGGACACCAATCACAAGCCCAGGATGTTGACCCGCGATTCTGACCAGCTACAGATGGGAGGTTCCAAGGACCCCCTCCAACTCAGGATGCCAGTCATAAGTTGTTACCTACACTTCTGACCATGTCCGTGCTAAATCGCTTCAGTCATGTTAGACTTTATGCGACCCCATGAACTGTAGCCTACCAGACTCCCCTGTCCATGGGATTTTCCAGGCAATAATCCAGGAGTGAGTTGCCATTTTCTCCTCAAGGGATCTTCCCAACCCAGGGATTGAACCTGAGGCTCTTACATCTCCTGCACTGGCAGGCAGATTCTTTACCGCTAGTGCCACTGGGAAGCCTCATACTTCTCACTGACAGGCCATAAATCAGAAATTCTCACAACCCGCTTCTTAGCTTCCATTAATTTCCTAGAGTGGCTCACAGAACTCAGAAAAGCGATTTACTTACTTGATTACTGGCTTATTACAAAGGATATTAAAGGATATGAATCAACAGCCAGATGAAAAGATACATAGGGGAAGATATGGAGAAAGGGTTCAGAGGTTCCAGACCTTCTCCAGGTGCTGCTCTCCCCAAATCTCCCTGCGTTCACCAGCCTGGAACGTTCCACACTCTGTTCTTCTGGTTTTATGGAGGCTTCATTCACGGGTATCATTGACTAAATTTTTGACCATTGGCGATTGAGCTTAGTCTTTAATTGTCCCCCTCTTCAGAAGTGAGGGGATTGAAAGTTCTAACCTTCTGATCACATGGTGGGTTCCTCTGATAACCAGTCTCCATCCTTAGGAGCTTTTCAAAAGTTACTGCATTTACATAAAGACAGTTGTGCTATAAAGGGGCTTGTTATGAATAACAAGACACTCATTTTGCCTTCATGGCTCTGAAACAACTTCAGGAGCTGAAGATAAGGAAATAACTATTATGGCAAAAAAGGTTCCCATTGCTCATACTGTCTAAGAAATTCCAAGGGTTCCGGGAGCTAGTAGCCAGGAACCATGGATGAAGTCCAACTATATATAAGAAATAGATTTCGGTCTTTCAGATGACCAAATATATTTTTTTACTATGTAAAAATATCACAACCCAGAACACATTATATGCTATCAGTATAACCCAGATATCATAGGAAGTTGAAGACACCACAAGAAAACTATGGATCAATACCCTTTGTTAATTAATTAATAAAATTGCTAAATCCATGATATGATTAAGAAAAAAAGAAACCCTAAACACCAAATTCAAAACTTAAAAAGGAGAAATCACCTCATTTTCTCAGACATTAAAATAGAAAATAATGAAATAATAAGGACAGTATTTTCCCAATAAATAAAACAACTGTGACAAAATGGAAAAATTTTAGTCCAAATTAAGGCATACATTTTCCTAAGTCAGAAATTAGCATATTTAGGCAGTTAAAAAAATCTTAGATAGATGTTAGATTAATAAAAAGATAACAGAGAAATAGAAGTAGAGACATGAAAAATAGGGGGTAAAGAGAATTAAATATAAAATATATTTATTTCAGCATGTAGTGGACAGTCAAAAAGTGTTATTAGTTGAAATAATGCCTGTCACACATATAACACTGTATTTATTACATGCATAAATACTTGGTAGTTTTTCTATTTTGTTTATTTACATATTTAATAAATTATTATCATGAAAGGCTAAAATAAATGAATGGAAGATTATTATAGGCTTGCTATTATGTCAAACATTGTCATTTAATTTATGTGCTCATCTTTTTAAACTCTTGTATAAAATATTTTGTGCATGGTAAATAATTAACTTTTTCTCTTGTCACTTTCTTCTAGGGCTTTCTTCTCCTAAATTGTCCAGATCTAACACCTTTGGCTTTCCAGTTGATATATCTTAATTTATCATATAATAACATCTGTGACTTCCCCACAGAAGTAAGTCCATTTTATTATTGTATAGATTGTCATAATTTCTTACTATTTATAATAATTATTAGTTTAAAACAGACAATTATGGTACCCTGGAATTACTATAAAGTAAATGTATTTTGGATTGCATCCCCAAAGGCTTACTTTCAAAAGTACCAAAAGTATAGTACATTTTTCTTAGGAACTCCTAATGACACAATCCTTGAGGATTGTTATAGTCTGGTTCTCAAATATGTTCTCATAATTAAACAATGTATGTAAAATGATTTTTTTCCTGATTCTGAATAAAATCTAAGATAGACCTTATCTATGTTCATTGGAAGCTTTAAAGACAATCTTTAGGTAATATGATGTTGTAACAAGTATTAATTATCATAGGCTGAAATAGGGTATTCTGCTCAGTGAAACATATCAGGGATAATCAAATATGGAAAGAGGTAATTCAGTGTCATTTTATATACATAAGTCATTATGACTAATGAGGACAATTATAGCCGTTCCTTTCTCCAGGGGGTCTTCCTGATCCAGGGATCAAACTCAGGTCTCCTGCGATGCAGGCAGATTCTTCACCATCTGAGCCACCACGGAAGCTCAGGACAGATTATGTTTTCTGTGTCTTTAGTCATTGTTTAATTGGTCATGGGGTGTTTTGTTGTTTTGTGAATTGATTTCCAGAATATTGACTTTTAAAGCGAATCGATTTCCAGCAAACTAACTTGCTTTCTGTTTCAAATATGCAGTATTGAAAACAAACATTTTCATAATTTCTCTGTAATATTGTGTTTTGCCTTTTCATCCTGTTCATGGGGTTCTCATGGCAAGAATACTGGAGTGGTCTGCCATTCCCTCCGCCAGGAGACCACATTTTGTCAGAACTCTTCACTATGTCCCATGGATGAGACGGTTAGGTAGCATCACTGACTCAATGGACATGAGTTTGAGCAAACTCCAGGAGATAGTGAAGGACAGGGAAGCCTGGCTTGCTGCAGTCCATGGGGTTGCAAAGAGTTGGACAGGACTTAGCGACTCAACAACAACTGTGTTTTTATTTTTACTAGAAGAGTTACTTTTTCTTTTTGAGTATGTCACACTAGTTTGCTTAATTTGACTAAGACAAATTGACGAGAATTCCTGAGGAGTATAGGGATCTTAGTTCTTCATGTTAATTTTAACCTTTCTTCTAAACAGTTCTATGTGAGACATATGGATCTGTCAAAGAATACTTTAACCACTAAAATGTGTAGCTGTATGGGAGATTTTCTGTCGTAAAATATAACGTGCTCGTTTTTAAAGTGATAGAAATAAGTAGAACCGGCCATTAAAAGGCAGATCCGTGTTGTATAGCTATAGATAAAATTTTCCAATGAAAATGGCAATATCCAGACTTGGAAGTGCTTTACTAGGGCCAGGCAAAAGATGCCAAGTCATTATCTTAGTGTAAAAGAAATGAATAGAAGACCAGAGGCTGGCATAAATGTGGTGACTGGATTCATCACCAGTTTCATGGGAAATTCAAGGTGGTAGATGCTGGCAGAGGACAGGGCCTACTGAAGTAGTTTAGGATAGAAAAAAGTAAAAGCAAAAATGGCAAATGTAACAAACCATACAAATATTTACTTGGTCTCCTTTCTTCTCTTAGCCACAAAATCACATGCAGTGGTAATTAAATAATGTATTGTTAGGTCTGTAACATATACGAATATAGTATGTATAACAACTACAGTACAAAAAAGGAAGAGGGACTAGAGCTATTTAGTAACATTGCCATATCTCACTGGAATTAAGTTAGTGTGAATCTGAAGTAGATTCTGATAAGTCAAGGTGTGTACTACAAGCCTTAGAGCAATCACTAATAACTGGGGAGAATATAGTGGGGGGAAAATCATTAAAGTAATTAAAATGCTACACTATAAAATATTCAGCTGATGCAAAGACAGCAGAGGAGGAACAAAAATGACAAGCCATATAGAACACTGTAAGTTAAACTGTGATGTAAACCCAACCACGTCAGTGGTAACCTTAAATGTGAATACATTCAAACACCCCAGTCAAAACTACAGTGTGTCAGACTGGATTTTAAAAAACAAGCCCCGGTGATATTCTGTCTAAAGTAGATGCACTCACAGCAGGATCCTCAATGATCCGCCTCCCAGAATACTGGAAATAAAAGCAAATATAAACAAATGGGATCTAATTAAAATTAAAAGCTTCTGCACAACAAAGGAAACTATAAGCAAGGTGAAAAGACAACCCTCTGAATGGGAGAAAATAATAGCAAATGAAGCAACTGACAAACAACTAATCTCAAAAATATACAAGCAACTTATACAGCTCAATTCCAGAAAAATAAACGACCCAATCAAAAAATGGGCCAAAGAACTAAATAGACAT
>SJYX01003307.1:329626-340699 GCA_006410675.1 Oreotragus oreotragus | reverse complement strand
TGACTCAGTGGAAAAGACTCTGAAGCTGGGAGGGATTGGGGGCAGGAGGAAAAGGAGACAACAGAGGATGAGATGGCTGGATGGCATCACTGACTCGATGGACGTGAGTCTGAGTGAACTCCGGGAGTTGGTGATGGACAGGGAGGCCTGGCGTGCTGCGATTCATGGGGGTCGCAAAGAGTCGGACACGACTGAGCGACTGAACTGAACATATAAAATATATTAAACACACATAAAATGTATTAAAAAAGAAAGAATCAATTCCAAGGGAGTAAAGCCATTGCATTATGGGTTTTATTTTTGTTTGACTCCTCTATATCTCCACGGTAACATAAATTGTAGTGCCTTGCCCTGCCTTGATATGAGAATCAGCCATTTCTCTTAGGAAATCCTGTTTCCTTTTTAATTGGAGGATGGTATTTAAAAAGCAAGATCTGGGTGCTGGATAGTCCAATTGCTACTGGAATGATATTAGTAGACACTCTCAGTGGACAGAGATAAGTAACTGAAGTATATTAATCTGTGTGTACACACATGTCTATAATTGTTTCTGTGTGTACATACACACATATGTACACACAACTCACCCTCTGAAGTTATGCAGGCGTGACTGTAATGAAGGTTAAAAAAAAAATCTTAATTTTTTTTCTCAGTGGATAACAGGAGAAAAATGACATAGAAAATTACCACTTTTAACTGACAGACTGAAAGTTTTGCCTTGCTTTTTTGATACAGTTTGATTTGATTAGCCAGCATGTTCTTTGGGAGAGAGAAGCTGTTTGAAATAAAGAACCTAAGAACATGCTTGTGAACATACTTACTTCATACCTGAAGTAAGAGCTGATTCTGGAAACATACAAATTTATTTCCCCATATTGCTATTGATTAAAGATAGGGATTGAATTACTTTATGCCCATATATCTGAAGAATGGAGTGGTATGTTTGATTTCACACTAACTTGGATAAACTATTAATGTTCTTATAGCTTCCATTTTTTAAAATCTGTAAATAATATTAATACTAATGCAGTGGCCCACTGACCACTAAGATCATCCTAAATTGCCACGAACACATGACAGACTCTCAATAAATAACAGTTATATTTCCATGGTAGTGTGATGTTATTACATGCAATTATTAATGCTGGCACAATCTTCCAAGCCATCACCAGGGCTCTAGTTTAAGTAGCTCATTGCTCAATGATGTGCTGATAAATAAAACAATGAAATAAATGTAAAACATTCTATACACCCTAAAAATTGTGATAGATTTGTTACTAGTCAGGTATAGATTGTCAGACCAAACTGAGAATTTTTAAACAGACTGCTCTCTAAAACAGATTGCTCTCTAAAATCCTATATACATGAGATAAATTTCATCTCTAGAGCCTATGAAGTTTCTTAGCTTTCTCAGTGCTGCCTACAAGCCCAATTAAATATCACAATCAACAGGAATATATCATCAATGATGAAAGCCTGGAATCAGACTAGTTTGCCTGTACTAAAGAAATAAAGGAAGACAAAATGATTCTAGAAACTTACTGAGGTGAAAAAGTGAAATAACATAATTTTAAATAAATTAAAAAATGGAACAGATGGTGTTAATATTTTCTTTCCAGAGGTGAAAAAAGTCTAAGGTGAACATTGAACTGAAAAGGTTTGTTTGTCTTTTTTTTTTTTTTGCCTTTCTGTTTGATCTCATTCATTTCTCAGAGCAAATGATTTAAAATTAACCAGGATCACCACGCCTTTCGAACTATGATGCTGGAGAAGACTCTTGAGAGTCCCTTGGACTTCAAGGAGATCCAACCAGTCAATCCTAAAGGAAGTCAATCCAGACTATTCATTGAATGGACTGATACTGAAGCTGAAGCTCTGATACTTTGGCCACCTGATGCGAAGAGTCGACTCATTGGAAAAGACCCTGATGCTGTGAAAAATTGAGGGCAGAAGGAGAAGGAGGTGACAGAGGATGAGATGGTTGGATGGCATCACTGACTCAATGGACATGAGTTTGAGCAAACTCTAGGAGACAGTGATTGGTGTCTGCTGTCTATGGGGTCACAACTGAACAATAACCACCATGCCTTTCATTCAATTGTGATTTCCTAAGTNGTGACAGAGGATGAGATGGTTGGATGGCATCACTGACTCAATGGACATGAGTTTGAGCAAACTCTAGGAGACAGTGATTGGTGTCTGCTGTCTATGGGGTCACAACTGAACAATAACCACCATGCCTTTCATTCAATTGTGATTTCCTAAGTACTTTTGATGTGCAAAGTGTTAGATATATAGAAATGTAAAATTGAATCCTTGGCCTCCCGAATGTCACTGTTTAGGAGGCAGACATTTGTCACACAGCGTGACAAATTCTCTGACAGAGGTAAACAGAGATGCACAGAAGAGGCTGCTCACCTAGTCTGGAAAATTCAGGAAGAGTTCCTTGGAAGAGTTGACTTCCAAGTCAAGATTTCAAAAAAGGAAGCTATTTATCAAAGAGTCAAAGTTGGGGGAACTGGAGATATGTGAGAACTGGGCTAATTCAAGGAATTTTAGCAAATAAATCCTGGCCTATATGTGAATATAGGGTGAGCCGGATGAGTAGCCTGGGGGACAGATCATGGGACCATTACAATCCACACAAAAATAGTAGGAAGGTATGAAATATTCTGCTCATGGTGCCTTAGTTAATAATCGTGCAAGTAACTTTTCATCTTTATGGAAAACAGGAAGGTATTTGATAAGAGCATTCACAAAGAGGGGATAATTCCTGGGGATTTGGGTGACTGTCATACTCAGCCTTCCCATTCCAGTCTTCAGGAAGCAGCTCCCACCTCCACCCTCCAGGCAGGGCTCTCTGCCCTAATCTTTGTGTTCTTTGGTTCTTACTTTTAAGTGCTTCACTTAACTGGAGAAGGAAATGGCAACCCACTCCCATATCCTTGCCTGGGAAATCCCATTGACAGAGGAGCCTGGTGGGCTACAGTCCATGGGGTTTCAAGAGTCAAACAACTGAAGTGACTGAGCACCATACTTCGCTTAATGGAAGGAAAAATCAAGGATATTTCACGAGGAAAATCTTAATGAGACTGCACTGGGTTGAAAGGTGTCCCTCAAAAGTTCATGTCCATGCAGAACCTTAGAATGAGACCTTATATGGAAATAGGATCTTTGCAGATGTTAACAGGTTAACAAGAAGTCATACTTGATTAGGGTGGGATTTGAGGGGGCTCTAAATGCAATAAATGGTGTCCTCATAAGAAGGCCACATGAAGACAGAGATGGAGATTGGAGTTATGCTTCACAAACCAAGGAACACCAAGGACTGCTGGCAGCCCCCAGAAGCTAGGAGAGGGACAAGGGACAGCTTCTTCCTCAGAGCCTCCAGAGGAACCCATTCTGCTGATACCGTGATTTCGGACTTCTGGCCTCCTGTACAGAGGAGAATAAATTTCTGTTGTTTTAAGCCCACCCAGATTGTGAGAATTTGTTCTGTCAGTCCTAGGAAATTAATACAGCAACCAATAAAATAAATTTTTAAATATTGTTAAGAATTTCTCACCATATTCTTAGGTGGCGCAGTGATAAAGAATCTGCTTGCCAATGCAGGAGATGCTGGGGATAGGACATTTGATCCCTGGTCGGGAAGACCCCTTGGAAATGGCAACCCACTCCAGTATTCTTGCCTGAAGAACGCTATGGACAGAGGAGCCTGGCGGGCTACAGTCCATGGGGTCTCAAAGAATCAGACACCCCTGAGCACAAGGAATTTCTCAGGTGGTTTTTTTTCTAGATGGGGCTTTAACCACTCCAAACATTTCTAATCAGTCTTAAGGGATAGATGAATTATTTTAGGAAAATTATTGTAATTATACCATCTATAATGGAAACAAAAGTCTATTTGTATGTTTCAAGATCTTTAAAATATATGATTTCTCTCTGTATTTCTACCTACTAACTGAGGAATGAAATGATTTATATCCATGAAATGATTTATATATAAGCATATAAACATTTTTACAATTCATTTTCTCTTTCTATTAAAGGCTATTTTGCTTGCATAATCTTGAGGAACTTGATATTTCCTACAATAGTATTGCTTTTATTCCAAATGATATCCAGAAACTCAGGTATTTTGCAAGTAGTAAGCACCCACAAGACATATGCCCCTTAAGGACAGAGCGAAATAAAGCTATTTACTTCTTTACATTCATTTAAAAATCAAATTATGTAAATATTATCTTATCTCTGAATGGTTTTTACTAGATTTCAGCTGGTTTCTAAGGAGCATTACCTTTAGTAAAATTTGATCATTTTATTTCTGCTTTTCTAATATTTTAACCAATTATTTAATTTCCTGTGTAACAATCTTTGTATTTTCATAGAAGAATTCAGCCTGTTCATATTTGTTATGGCTGATATATTTAATTTTTTGCCCTCTGTTTAACACTGTATTTACTGTCTCTTCACTTTCTCCTTTTCATATTTATTTCTTTTTTTGGGAGATTTTTTTTTTCAAGATGCTATTTGTTCTCTTTTTTTTCTCCCTTCTTAATTTTGGAACGCCACTGAATTTTCCAAGTCTATTACTGGCTATCTTTCCTTCCCTAAAATTCATAAACACATGTTTTCCTTAATATTTTATAAAAGCTTCACCTAACACAATGGTCTGTCTCCCCAACCCCTCCATTGCTGCTTTAACTAATAGTTGAGACTTTTCACCTGAATGAAAACAAAATGTATGATTGATGTTTAATTTGTCTATGAAAATAAATTTTCTTTGTATCCCTATTATATTATACATTATATAGTATAACATTCACTCTTCTATGTTTATGATTATTTCTTTTTCCATAGTGATGACCTGTTGCACAAAATATGTGCTTTAACACTACCCTTTACACAAATGTACTTATTTGCATAATATATTGGTTGGTTGCTTTTTAAGTTAAATCTCTGGATTTTAAGGAAATACTTGACACTCATATTTTATTACTACTAAGTTTTACACCAATTTGGGGGCACACGGGGACAGATGTCCACTTTTTCCTTTTAAAATATGATTTCCTTTGTTTGCAGATCACTTGAAAAATTGATGGTTGATGGAAATGAACTGACTAGTTTTCCACATGGAATTTTAAAGCTTAACCTGAAAAAAATCCTATTTGAGAATAATTTCACTAATCCTATTTTTTGGAAAGAGAATTCTGTGAATAATCCACAACATCTTACTCAAATTACAGCTTTGTTCTTTCTAAAGAATAATCTACATAAATATTATAATGTGATCCCAGTGGAAATCCAAAAGTTACTAAAATGGTGAGCAAATTCTGAAGTCCTTTTTACCAAGACACACTTTTAAGCTTTTAAAATACAGTTTACTATAGGGCCAGATGATAGTTTTATAGTTAAAACACACACACCTCCCACCACACCACACATGCAATTCTCTAGATTGTTCCTTCTGGCTTTTCTGGCATAATAATATACTTTGAATTCAGCCTATCGTCTAATATTCTCAAGCTATTACTTAAATCTAAGGTGAGGTACAGATTGTGGAGATGTAGCTGGCAACTTCTTTACAGTTTTACTTAAGTCTTTTCTGTGAACGACTAGAGGCTTTCCTGGTGACTCAACAGTAAGGAATCCACCTGCCAATGCAGGAGACTTGGGTTCAAATCCCTGGGTTGGGAAGATCCCTTGGAGGAGGAAATGGCAACCTGCTCCATATCCTTGTCTGGGAAATTCCATGGATAGAGGAGTCTGGTGGGCTACAGTCCATGGGGGTCACAAGACTCAGACATGACTGAACACATTCCTTTATTATTTTGTTTTGTATTCCCCGATTACTAATGAAATTGAGAATCTTTATTTTTCTGGAGGTTCTTGGACATTCAAATTTCTACTTCTGTGAATAGTCCATTCATGTGTTACTGTTAAAAATACTAATGAGTCGGTGTCTTTTTTTAACTGACCTGTGAGCCTTTAAAAATATGCCTGCGTGCATGTGTGCTCAATCATGTCCGACTCTGTGACTCCATGGACTGTGCCATACATATGGACCTCACAGACATGGAATATATACACGTGGATACTAGTCCTACGCTAGGACTTTAAAATGACATATCTTTAAAACGACATATATATTTATTTTGAGTGATAAATATAATATGTATGTATTATAAAAAATTTGGAAAATTCAGAAAAATTCCCTGTGGTCATATATTAAATAGGAGCAGATATACTTTCCTGTTTTAGAAAATCAGGATTATTTTAGACACATTTCGTGGGAATTGTCCTTAGGGTGTTTTCTTACTCTAAAGCTATACTTTCCTATTCTAGAAAATCAGGATTATTTTGTACAGACTTTTTTAGCATTTAATTTTTCACTTGTGTATGTCAAACCCTCAGAGAGAGGGTAAGATCAGTAATGAGAAAGGCCATGTTCCATACCGCTTTGAGTCTGACATCACCTCAAGCCAAATGTCTTTCCTTTAGCAGACAGTGACGTTTCCTTCATTGCAGCACATCCCAATGTGAGTGGTGTCATGGTCCAATGTTCGCTGAAGGTTTTCGCATCATCCGATCCTGCGATGTTTTTGGAGTAACACATCTTCCTGTTATATTTTATGTCTGCTCCTCTTCCTGCTATAGGAAAGTAAAGGAAAGCAACATTGTTTTCAATCATGTTCCTGAAAAAAGAATATCTCTAAACCCTGAATTGATGAATCCTACAGTGATTTATGAATTCCACTTTAAAAACCATTAAAGTTGATGTGTACAATCATTCACGTCTTTAAGAGCACAGGTTCTGTGTGGAGATGTCTTCTCGCGTGAATCCTCTTTGTAACCCTAGCTCCTTGTGAGAGTTTGTGATTGTTAGGGAATCTTTTCAGAATCTTTTTTTGAGAAGGATTAGTAAAAAAAAAAAAAAAGTCTTTAAGGATTTCGAAAAAGATCTGGAAAATTTCTTTCAGAGCATGTTTAGTATAAAAAGAAAAATGTTAAAATCCTTTGCAGAAAGGATTCATCTTACAGTTGGTCTTTGTATGCATCCATTCTCAGGGATACAATAGTAATTCAAAGTCATCGGTGGGGTTTGAGCCTAAATGGATTCAAAGTCATGCAGCCAGGTTTTCAATACTCGTGCATTTCTGTGGAAATTTGTCCAGTGCCAACTGTCTTAATTATGGATTGCTTTGGGGAATAAAGGATTAATTCCAATACTACATTTAGTTGTTTGAATTCATTACCCAGGCTCTTAGAAAATTGGTACCACCTTTCAATTGTCTTGACCACCATCTCATAAAGCCTGAATCCATAGGCCCGTGTCAGCATTCATTAGGCTTTCAGTAATGGTCCGGCAAGAAAATATAAGTACGAAATTACATTGCAAAGCAACATATGCATCCAGTAGAACTTGAGGATTTAGAAATTAGTATTTGGTAAGAGGAAGGTAAGAGGGCATTTTGATATAACAATTTAAGAAAGGCATAGAATGGTTTCATGTATGGCATAACTTTTAAGTGCAATTAAAACTAAAATGTTATTTCTAATGAAACCTGATGAGATGAAATGATTTTAATATAGACAACTATATGGCACACAGGCTTAGTTGCTCCATAGCATGTGGGATCTTCCCAGATCAGCGATCGAACCCATGTCTCCTGCATTGGCAGGTGGATTCTTTACCACTTAACCACCAGGGAAGTCCCCTGCTTAGAATTTAAGGAGTGTGTGACATCTCCTGGTCAGAGGTCACTCACTGGTGTCACTGTTTAACCAGTTTAACCATAACCTGCCCACAGAGGCAGTGCTTTGGGTTTCATACACCTGCTGTCCTAAGCCCTGAGCCTGGACTCTCGATAATCTGACTCGCATATACTGCCCTTCTTACAACACCCCACGAATGACATCTGAAGGTTCTCCATTGGGTCACTCACTGTCACTGGGATAGCAGAGGTGGGGGCAGGGAAGCTTCACCTTCCGGGGCTTCCTCCAGCCCTGGCTGGGGCAGTTGCGATGAGCATTCCAGGTGGTCCCCCACCCCCAGGGCTCTGCTGCCTGCAGGCTCGGGGGCCAGATCCCTTCTGGCTTGCTCACAAAGGGCAGACAAGTGTCCTGTGGTGAGCAAGCGCTCCACAGCCCAAACACCCTCCTCTGGTAATGATCCCTCCCCGCTCAACCTCTCTCTCCTCCCACTTTCTGGCAGTGAGGGCCTGATGCTTGGTTGGAAAGCCACATAGATGTGGAGAGTTGTTCTAGCCAGCAGACACCACCACTTGGGCAGCTGCTATGCAGCAGGGCTGGTTGGGGGAAAGGAGTCGATTCTTTCCCCTCTCAGAGCCAAGATTCAGAGTCCGTCCTTCCAAAAAGGCCAGGAAAAGGTGAGAGGCCCAAAGCTCCTCCACTCGGTACAGGACCGCTAAGGTCCCTAATATAGGACCTGGCACAGAGCGGGGCTCAGAAGAGGGTAGCTCTTACTTTTAACATCAGTATGTGGCTCCTCAGCCCCGGCCAGTCCTCACTTCTGTTCCATGATGTCTGCCTTCAAGAGAGTTATGTTTTGGGTTTTTGTTTTTTCAAGATTTTTTTTTAAATTTGAGTCACTTTTAAAGTCTTTGTTGAATTTGTCAGCCTATTGCTTCTGCTATTTATGTTTGGTTTTTTGGTCACAAGTTATGCGGGATCTTTGCTCCACAACCAGGGATGGAGCCCCCGCTGCCTGCAACGGACGGCTGCTCGCACTTCACGCATGCGTGCTCCATTGTGTCTGACTCTGCAACCGCATGGACTGTAGCCCACCAGCCTCCTTGTCCACGGAATTTTCCAGATAAGAACACTGGAGCGGGCTGCTGCTACTCCTTACTTTGGGGGATCTTCCTGACCCAGAGATGGAATCCGAGTCTCTTGCACCTCCTTCGTTGGCAGGGGGGATTCTTTACCACTAGTGCTACTTGGGAGGAAAAGTCAGCCACTGGACCACCAGGGGACTCCTATGGTTTGCTTTTTAAAACAGATTTTAAACACATATTTTCCAACTTTTAAAATTCTTGACACAGTGATGCTTCCAGGTGATTGAACATCACTTGAGGATCTCTGATTATTTTTGTTGTTTTCATTACATTGAGTAGGGGGAGATGATACAAAGACTAATGACAGAAAATTGATTCTTCTTTCTATTTTCTCCAAGATGTGCTTAGTTAAGCACTTCTAATCTTTAAATAGGATTCCTTTGGCTAGGCCAGCAATGCAAATGTTCCCAGTGCAATTAATCTCAGAAATCCATACCTCCACAAATCAAGAGTGCCAGCCCATTTTGACTACCTAACCACTTTTCCTAACATGTTTTGGAAATTTCTATTTCTCCACCAATAAGAATTGCTATATATTTGACCAGAAAATGGTGGTTGGGGAACATATATATGTGGGTGGTCAAAGGATTCAACAGGTCTTGCTCATACCTCCAGTGAGACCTGAAGATTAGTGGGGTTTTTTTTGTTTGTTTTTTGTTTTTTTTGGTAAGGGAGGAAGAAAATAAATAATAGTCACATTCACTATTACTTAAATAAGACTTTCAAACCAGTGTTTTCCAGCTGAGTTCAAGTCGTCAGTGATTTATTGAGCATCTACTAGATAATGAGCACCATGCGCTTCATCTGCAATGCTCTAGAGACTTTTCTGGTGGTGGAAGTGGCTAAGACTCCTCGCTCCCAATGCAGGGGACCTAGGTTCGATCCCTGGTCAGGGAACTAGATTTCACATGCTGCAACTAAGAGTTCACATGCCACAACTAAAAATCCTGCATGCTGCAACTGGCGCAGACTAATAAATGAAAGAATAGTAAAAAGTTGAAAAAAAAAAAAACCTGTCCTTAGATGTGGATATAAAGGGTTGTGCAGAGAAAGGGTCAAGTTAATCCGTGGCCACTGCTTCCACCTTCACTGGCTCCCACTTGCAGTGCCCTCACCATTGGGCCCTCATGGCCCATGGACAGTGCATGAGTGCAGGGTCCCTTCTGAGAGAATCTCCACCCCGGCTGCTTCTACAATTGGAAAGGATATTTCCTGGCACCCAGAGTGTGAGAAGAATAAAGATAAGTCTCCTCAAAAACTTGCAGTGCCCTCACCATTGGGCCCTCATGGCCCATGGACAGTGCATGAGTGCAGGGTCCCTTCTGAGAGAATCTCCACCCCAGCTGCTTCTACAATTGGAAAGGATATTTCCTGGCACCCAGAGTGTGAGAAGAATAAAGATAAGTCTCCTCAAAATGTCTCATCAGTTTTGAAATGTTGTTTGACCCTCCTTAACTATTGCTGGAATGCAAAAGTAGGAAGTCAAGAAACACCTGGAGTAACAGGCAAATTTGGCCTTGGAATGCGGAATGAAGCAGGGCAAAGACTAATAGAGTTTTGCCAAGAAAATGCACTGGTCATAGCAAACACCCTCCTCCAACAACACAAGAGAAGACTCTACACATGGACATCACCAGATGGTCAACACCGAAATCAGATTGACTATATTCTCTGCAGCAAAAGATGGAGAAGCTCTATACAGTCAACAAAAACAAGACCAGGAGCTGACTGTGGCTCAGATCATGAACTCCTTATTACCAAATTCAGACTCAAGTTGAAGAAAACAGGGAAAACCGCTAGACCTTTCAGGTATGACCTAATTCAAATCCCTTATGATTATACAGTGGAAGTAAGAAATAGATTTAAGGGCCTAGATCTGATAGAGTGCCTGATGAACTATGGAATGAGGTTCGTGACATTGTACAGGAGACAGGGATCAAGACCATCCCCATGGAAAAGAAATGCAAAAAAGCAAAATGGCTGTCTGGGCAGGCCTTACAAATAGCTGTGAAAAGAAGAGAAGCGAAAAGCCAAGGAAAAAAGGAAAGATATAAGCATCTGAATGCAGAGTTTCAAAGAATAGCAAGAAGAGATAAGAAAGCCTTCTTCAGCGATCAATGCAAAGAAATAGAGGAAAAGAACAGAATGGGAAAGACTAGAGATCTCTTCAAGAAAATTAGAGATACCAAGGGAACATTTCATGCAAAGATGGGCT
>SJYX01003307.1:313699-325960 GCA_006410675.1 Oreotragus oreotragus | reverse complement strand
TTACTCAAACTTATGTCCATTCAGTCAGGGCTGTCTCTTATACACATCTAGATGTGTATAAGAGACAGGTACTGGGGGCAGGAGGAGAAGGGGACGACAGAGGATGAGATGGCTGGATGGCATCACTGACTCGATGGACATGAGTCTGAGTGAACTCCGGGAGTTGGTGATGGACAGGGAGGCCTGGTGTGCTGCGATTCATGGGGTCGCAAAGAGTCGGACACCACTGAGCGACTGAACTGAACTGAACTGAACAATTGCTGAATATGTTTGTATGCATGCTAACTCGCTCCAGTCATGTTCAATTCTTTGCGATACTATGGACTGTAGCCCGCCAGGCTCCTCTGTTCATGGGATTCTCCAGGCAAGAATACTGTAGTGGGTTGCCATGCCCTCCTCCAGGGGATCTTCCCGAACCAGGGATCGAACCTGTGCCTCTTATGTTTCCACATTGGCAGCCTGGCTCTTTACCACTAGAGCCACCTGGGAAGCCTGAATATGTTGATCGCTTGGAAAAGCTGAACCAGTTAAATTTTTACTGTTTCAAAGACAGAAAGCTGACAGTAGGAAATTCTGCAGAAGCCAGAGTTGGAACTTTATGGGGACAACTGGCATATTTCTCAGGAACTCAGGCCACCTAACATAATTTTTAAAAGTTCAGTAAGATCCATGGGCTAATTTAAAACTGTACAGATAATCATCAGCTTGATTTTCTTCCTTTACTTTCTTTTTTTTTTTTTTAGCTCAATCCATATAGTTTTTAAATTATAGAAGGTTTTTTTATTTTTTGGTACTAAAAAGAGATGCACACTAATTGCAGTTTTTGATCCCTGAGTCACTCTTGCTTCAGTCACAAACTTTTAATTTAAGGAGTGAGGCACTAAAAAGTAAGAATTACCCATGTAATTTATAGTAATGCAAAACTTGGCCCAGCAGACAGATCAATAGTCTCCATCAGGCCTAGGGCAGATACAGACAGTTACAAAAAGTCATTATCTAATTGGGAGATATATGCTCAGACACCAGATTTTCAGTTGACCTTAACTGAAGATTCTCTTGGCCCCAAAAGCACAATAATAGACAGTCCTTGAAACAGCACGCAGACAAGGGCACTTTTTTGTCACATCATGCGTCATAGGAAGAATTGCCTTAACCGGAACTTTCCAATTTCATTTTCCCTTTCCACTTGGCAAGAACGCTGAGAAAGAGACCCCAAATGATCTCTAGTAGTCCTTTCGGCAACTTCTCAAAGAACCCTCAAACGACCCTGAATTTAGATTGCAGCTGCTTTCATTCCATTATAATAACAGAGGCTGTTTGTTCCTCTGGATCTGTAACCACTTGATCTGTCTCTTTGACCCCCTTTTTACAGTGCAAATGGAATTACAGCTATTTGTAGTTCCCAGTGGACGCAAGCAGAGAGCACGACCTGTGTAAAAGACAAATAGGTTTTTAAAAATAGGAAAGCCATATTACCTTATACATGGACTTGAACTTGAGCAAACTCTGGGAGAGAGCGGAGGACAGAAGAGCCTGGCGTGCTACAGTCCATGTGGTCACAAAGAATAAGACGCGACTTAGCAGTTGAACAACGACAAATCACCTTATAGTGGTAATGGAGATACCATTAAGCGCCGTCCCAGCCTGAGGATCTAATCTTTCAGTTGACAAAGCAGAGGGCAGGTGAAGCCCAGGTTTACCCTGTACCCAGCTCAGAAGTGGAGGGGACAGAAGTCTCCCAGTGTGCGAAGAAGGCTTGAGGGTCCGTGATTGAAGAGACCATTCAAGGTGGCTTCTAGGTGCATAAGAAGTTCCCTAAGAAGGACCCAGGACAAGTCGATCAGTCTGCCCTCCTCTCGCTTTCAGGCAGCCCTTCCCCATTCTGACCATTCCCTCTTTCTCAAGTGCCAGGCAACTAGCCCTCCATCCCGGAAACACAGCTGCAGTGCGCTCTTCCCTATTTTCTGGGAGTTCCTGTTGAACACTCACTCTACTGCCTTCCAAAACAGCTGAATTCTGTTTTCTTTCACAGCAGGCCTTGACTTGCTCATCCTAACCACAGCCCCATCATTACCAGCCAAGGCTAATCTGAACCTCCCTTCCTTGGGGGCCAGGAAGGCTGGTCTTCAAAGACCTTTGAAAACCTTCAAAGAGATCCAGAGCCTGATCCTACAAACCTGCCGCTTAGAAAGCTCTATCAGCTCACATGAAACACACAATTTCAGGCTCTGAGTGTTCACTAGAATGCTCCCTTAGAACACGAAGATTGCCTTAAAAGCAATCCATAAAGCTTATATGTGTAGTTTCATGTCGAAGAAATCCTTACCCCTTTCTATGGCAATATGTCTGAATTAAATTGAAAGTTCCAGTTTACATAGCTTTGAGACCTTGAAAAAGATCTATTTCCAGAAGTGAATGGGCAGGGAGTAGACCAGAGATCTCACCCTAAAGTGGTATTTAAGTTTGCTCTGGCACATAGAGTAACAATACTTCAAATTTTCAGGCCACCATATTGTAATAATTTTTATCTGAAAAGATTCTTAGTTTTTCATCAATAATTATGCCTAGCAATTGTCAAGCATACATTTGTGTGCTAGTTTTCCATAAGTTAATTCTCAAATCACTCTATGAAATAGTCCCTGTTAATATCTCTATTTTAGACACAAGGAAACGGAAAGGATGAGTTTGCTGCTAAGTCACTTCAGTCGTGTCCGACTCTGTGTGACCCCATAGACGGCAGCCCACCAGGCTCCCCCATCCCTGGGATTCTCCAGGCAAGAATACTGGAGTGGGTTGCCATTTCCTTCTCCAGTGCATGAAAGAGAAAAGTGAAAGTGAAGTCACTCAGTCTGTCCGACTGTTAGCAACCCCATGGACTGCAGCCCACCAGGCTACTCCGTCCATTGGATTTTCCAGGCAAGAGTACTGGGGTGGGGTGCCATTGTCTTCCCCGAAGGATGAGTTTAAAAAGAATATATTCTGAACAGTATCATTTCAGATATATATATATATATGTATATGTATAAACTTGCGGAAGGCTTTTAATACAGAAAGTCACTCTGCTTTCTGGAAAATTCGTGCCCCCACTCTCGTACACATCAGCAGTCAACATCATCTTTTCCACCACATACTCATCAAAACACTGAGGATTGTTATTTAAAATATATAATCACTTGGTAGGGGAAATGGGTGCTTTGTCATGATTATTTTAACTCTCTCTTAAAAATCTGCCATTTTCTACTAGTTTAAGTTTGTAATATTTCTTTTTTGGGGGGGCAAACACAGTACAAATCCTAAGGAAAGGAATTAAATGCTTCACTATTGTACCTGGAGTCATATTTAGTTGTTTTATTCTTTAAAAAAATTTAGAAAAGGGGGAAGCTTAAAGTACCCCACATTTCCAGAGCTTGTTCCAGAAACAGAAGCAGCTTCTCTATACTGAGGAACCAGAAAAAAGTTTGTTCTTCTTCTCAACAGCTAGTGGGTCCCCACCAGCATTGGTGTCACTGGAGAAGCTGAGGGCAACAAACCCATGTGAATGGAAGCAAGTGGGCAAGTTATGTGTCAAAACTAGGTTGAGCTTCACTCTGCATTTTCTCCTTTTTTAATAAAAATTCATCACTGCCAATGGTCATGTTGTGGTGTCTCCATGTGCTAAGAATTTTATGCGACAATGAAGACCCAGCTATCAAATATGCAAATCCCAATACCTGTGCTCGAGAATAAGGAAGTGGGTCAAATAGAGGCGCTTGCTGCCTTTTACGCTGCATCAAAGGGTTGCATCAAACAGGATGTTGGGTGTTGCAAGGGGTAGAGATCACAAACCGTCTGCCACCCCTGCCAGGCACCGCGGAACCTCAGAGTTGACACACCCTCTCAATCCTTTCCTGGTCAACAGTGTCTGATGCAGCATGAGAGGGCCGCTGTAACTAAAATGTACAATCAGGCAAGAAAAACAAAAATCGGCTTATCAGCTATTTTAGAGTACATTTGAATTCCCAAGTGGGATGACTCCCAAATTAAGCCATTGTTTTCTAACAAAGTAGCTAAAAGCAACTGAGAAGCAACAGGAGAGAAGCTCCATCCCCAAAAGAAGCTGGCTTTCTGCTTTGGCTGCTTTTGTTAGAGCATATTCTACCTCCAGATAATACTAGGAGGTGCGTCCTGCAAAAAGCTCTGTCTTCCAAAAGATAATGTAAAGACTGCTTTAAGAAAGCAGGAATAGGGCTCCGCCGGTGACACAGTAGTAAAGAATCCACCTGCCAACGCAGGAGACATGGGTTCAATCTCTGGTCTGGAAACCCCACGTACCACAGAGCAAGTAAGCCCACGCGCCACAGCTACCGAGCCTGTGCTCTAGACCCTGGGAGCCGCAACTACTGGGCCCACGAGCCACAGCTACTGAGGCCCTGGCGCCCTGCAGCTTGTGCTCCACCGCAAGAGAAGCGACTGCAGGAGAAGCCCACACACCTCTGCCAGAGAGTAGCCCTTGCAGCAAGGGAGACCCAGCGCAGCCAAAACGAAGAGAACTGTATTTTTAAAGAAGAGAGCAGGAACAATGCTCAGAGGGAAGGCATATTCATTTTCTACAGCTACTGGAACAAAGTACCACTGATCAGTGGCTTAAAACAACACAATTCCATTATCGTACAGCTCAGAAGGGTTTAGGTCTGAAATGGGTCTCACTGGGTTTAGGGAAAAAGTCATGGTGTCAGCAAGGCTGTGTTCTTTCTGAAGGCTTTAGAGAGACTGTGTTTTCTTGCCTTTTCCAGATTCTAGAGGCTGCCTTCTTCCCTTGGCTCAGTGCCCCCTTCTGTCTTCAAAGGCAGCAAAGATTCTCTTACGGTCGCCTCTAAGTTTTCCCCTTCTGTCTGTGCCTTATGAGGATAGGAGTTGTCCTCACCACAGGGCTTCCCAGGTGGCGCTAGGGGTAAAGGACTTGCTTCGCCAATGCAGGAGGCATGAGAGGCTCAGGTTTGATCCCTGGGTTTGGGAAGATCCCCTGGAGGAGAGCATGGCCACACACTCCAGTATTCTTGCCTGGAGAATCCTATGGACCGAGCAGCCTGGCGGGCTACAGTCCATGGGGTCGCAAAGAATCGGACAGGACTAAAGCGACCTAGCACGCATGTCCTCATTACGCTGGCCCCACCTGGATAATCTAGGACAATCTCCCCATCTCAAGATCAGCTGATTAGCAACCTTAACTCTGCCTGCCCACCTTAATTTTCCCATTGCCACGAGATGTAACAGTAGTCACAGGTTCCAAGGACTAGGACCGAGACATCTTTCAGTTCGGTTTAGTTGCTNCCCACCTGGATAATCTAGGACAATCTCCCCATCTCAAGATCAGCTGATTAGCAACCTTAACTCTGCCTGCCCACCTTAATTTTCCCATTGCCACGAGATGTAACAGTAGTCACAGGTTCCAAGGACTAGGACCGAGACATCTTTCAGTTCGGTTTAGTTGCTCAGTCGTGTCCAACTCTTGCGACCCCATGAATCGCAGCACACCAGGCCTCCCTGTCCATCACCAACTCCCAGAGTTCACTCAGACTCACGTCCATCAAGTCCGTGATGTCATCCAACCATCTCATCCTCGGTCGTCCCCTTCTCCTGCTTGCCCCCAATCCCTCCCAGCATCAGAGTCTTTTCCAATGAGTCAACTCTTCGCATGAGGTGGCCAAAGTACTGGAGTTTCAGCTTTAGCATCATTCCCTCCAAAGAAATCCCAGGGCTGATCTCCTTCAGAATGGACTGGTTGGATCTCCTTGCAGTCCAAGGGACTCTCAAGAGTCTTCTCGGGACCATTATTCTGTCTACCCCAAGAGGGAACATCAGAGACCTTAGTTTTGTATCTTTAATCCACACAGCAAACGTCCACTTGGGAAGCTTACAAAATAAGAAACTGAGGCTTTGAGAATTTAAGTAGTTTCCCCAAAGACATTCTTCTAATAAGAGACGGAGCTGGAACGTGACCCCACCTGTCTGTTTGAAAGCCCCTTCTTATCCTCCACATCATGGTCCCACCCAGCAGGCAACTTTGGCCCTTCAGCACGTGCGCTCCGTCACGACCCTCTCTTTGCGACCTTCGGATTGTAGCCTGCCAGGCTCCTTTGTCCTTGCGATTTTCTCAGGCAAGAATACTACAACCTATGGGGTCGCAAAGAATCAGACAAGACTGAGCACGCACGTACTTGCATGCATGCTTGTGCATTCAAAATGCATCTTCAGGTCTAGGCTGTATACTCCTCCTTTCTAGAAATGTCTTAACCATTGCTCTCCATTGGTCCCTTCCCCCTTCCCTCTATGCCCTCTTTCTCAATGCAGTTTTTAAAAATCTCTTATTTAGTTTTCTGTGTCTTTGAACTTTTATTCATGTGTATTTCCATCTCTTTATTTTTGTGTACTACATTCAAGATAATTTCTTCAACTTTATTTTCCAGTATTGCAGCTGTTCCTAATATGGTATTTAATTGAGTTTCTCTTTTTAACGCCTTACTTCTAGAAATTCTATTTGAATCTTTCTTAATGCTCTTTTTCATGGCATTTATGCTGTTATTTTTATTTCTAAGCTTATTAAAAATTATAAAATTTCTAAACTTATAAAATATATTTATAATGATAAATATGTTTATTTTATGGTTTCTTTCAGATTATTCTGTTCTTTAACATTCTCAGCGTGTTAATCTCCTGTTTATTATGTTTGGTAACTCTCTTTCATAACGGCTGATTTTCTCTTTTTTAAAATAACTATTTCTTTATTTGGCTGCACCAGGTCTTAGCCATGGTACACGGGATATTTTGTTTTTAGTTGCGTCATGAGAACTCTCAGTTGTGGCATGCGGGGTCTAGTTCCCTATCCAGCAATCGGACCTGGGTCCCCTACTTTGAGAGTGTGGAGTCTTAGCCGCTGGACCACAAGGGAAGTCCCTAATTTCCTCTTTTGAGTAGACTATTTTTTAATTGTACTCATCTTTACTAAGGGTTGCTCTTTCAGTGGGAGTCCCAGTGAGCCCTGGGTTAAGAAAATCTTGCATTTGTTTTGGCCACAGCTCTAGCACTTTCCCTGGAGAAGGAATTGGTAACCCACTCCAGCATTCTTGCCTGGAGAATCCCATGGACAGAGGAGCCTGGCGGGCTGCAGTCCACGGGGTCACAGGGAGTCAGACACGACTGAGGGCGCACATATGCACGCGTGCTAGAGCTTTCCGTGACTCTGGAGTGGTTTGCAGGTTCGCTTCTTGACTCCAGTTTCACAGTCCGTGCAAGCAGGATACACTGAGACATGTTGCCTGTTTGTGGTGCATGTCCACCACAAACAGAGTTTGTATCCTTTGTGGTGACTTTTTTTCCCCATGTGCCCACAGATATGATTAATAGTCTCACAACTTCTTCAAGCAAGTGGCCCACATTTTCCTAATACTGTATTTACTGCCAGAGCTAGCTGCTCCAGGTCTTTCCTCACTGCCCTCCAACCCCCACTTTTAGCAGCAGTGTCCTTGCACAAAACCTGCCAACCCCTTGACTCAATCAGGCAACACTGGGTCCCTTCACCCTCCCCGATTGCCCTTTACTCGAGTTAGCAAGAAGGTGAGAGTGACAAGGTGTCTCAAAGGGGTGCTGTGCTGTGCTGTGCTGTGTTCAACCAGCATTCTTGCCTGGAGAATCCCATGGACAGAGGAGCCTGGCGGGCTGCAGTCCACGGGGTCACAGGGAGTCAGACACGACTGAGGGCGCACATATGCACGCGTGCTAGAGCTTTCCGTGACTCTGGAGTGGTTTGCAGGTTCGCTTCTTGACTCCAGTTTCACAGTCCGTGCAAGCAGGATACACTGAGACATGTTGCCTGTTTGTGGTGCATGTCCACCACAAACAGAGTTTGTATCCTTTGTGGTGACTTTTTTTCCCCATGTGCCCACAGATATGATTAATAGTCTCACAACTTCTTCAAGCAAGTGGCCCACATTTTCCTAATACTGTATTTACTGCCAGAGCTAGCTGCTCCAGGTCTTTCCTCACTGCCCTCCAACCCCCACTTTTAGCAGCAGTGTCCTTGCACAAAACCTGCCAACCCCTTGACTCAATCAGGCAACACTGGGTCCCTTCACCCTCCCCGATTGCCCTTTACTCGAGTTAGCAAGAAGGTGAGAGTGACAAGGTGTCTCAAAGGGGTGCTGTGCTGTGCTGTGCTGTGTTCAATCCCTTCAGTCATGTCCTTTGCGTGTCCAGTGACTGCAACTTGGAGCCCACCAGGCTGCTCTGTGCATGGGATTCTCCGGACAAGAATGCTGGAATGGTTGCCTTGCCTTCCTCTAGGGGATCTTCCCAACCCAGGGATTAATCCTGAGTCTCTTACACATCTGTCTCCTGCACGGCCAGGCAGGTTCCTTACCACTAGCGCCACCTGGGGAGCCACCAAGTGATGATGTTTGAGCTCAAATTTTAATGACAAAAGGGAGTCAGCCCTGAAGCTATCAGGGCAGGTGGTCAGCAGAATGCAACTTTCTGTAATTCGGAAACTATTTCAAAATGTGAAAGATTTTTAAAAATTAAGGTATTAGAGCCAAGGAGGAGAAGGAGAAGTAGGGAGAGAAAGAGAAAGTAAAGGAGAAAGAGGAAGAGAAAGAGGAAGAGACAAGAGGAGCAGGAAGGGGTGGGGGAGGGGAGGAGCCTGGGCCTGGAGCTCCGTCCCGGTGACAGGCCCAGCCAGACACCGGGGCACACTCCCTGGCGGGCTGCTGCAGGCCGGGCTGGGACCTGGGGGGCGGCGAGGGGGCCACACCAGGGACCCTGTGGGAGTCTCACCCTAACTTAACCCTAGGGCACATTGGCCTTCTCAGCGTAAGATTCCTCCGGTTCCAGGCCTGGCCGAACAGCAGCCGGCGGCCAGTCCCCAGGCTTGCATCACGTCGGGGGGAGAGGTGAGGTGGGGAGAGCCGGAGGGCACCTGGGCTTAGGGGCAGGCCCATGACTGACATGTGTCCCAGGCTTCCCCTTTCCCCACCTCGCTGATCCTCAAAACTACCAACCACCTGCCACGGCAGTATTTCTATCCCCATTTCACAATGAGGAAACTGAGATCTGGGAGAAGGAAGTCAGAGGCCCCTGGGTCGCAAGACCATTACAGGGCCTACCAAGACCCTGTTCGCCCGGTGTTTCCCCTACACCACAGTGTCCTCCCCTCCAGTCATGACGCCTTGTCTGTGCCTGCATCAGACAGATGAGCTTCCAGCAGGGCAAAGGCTACCCACTTTCCTCTGTTTACAGCTTCAAATATTGGGGCATTTAGTAACTTGGGAAGGGGCTGTTAGAAAATTCATCCTGTCCAGGGTACCCAGTGGGGCCAAGGCTCCTCTCCAGAAGAATCTTCGAGTCGCCCTCCCTCTAGGACTCCACCCCCTCGATCCCACCCAGCAGGATGAGCTGAGTCAAGTACAGATGAGTCAGGACTTTCCCATCTCACACCTCCCCCTTTTGCCCCTCAGNGGGAGGGGGAGGGGGGAGGGAGGAAGGGTGTGCCCGCTGAGCCTGCACACACACCCACAGGCTCCCCTGCAATATGATTTCACTGTATAAACACACCGTGAGTGTTGCTTTTGTCATAAGATTTCCAATCTGACAGTGCCTTCAAATCTTTACTTTCACTAAGCCATTTAGTTGTAGGAAACTAGTTCGTGTGTGCCCAGTCTCTCAGTTGTGTCCAACTCTTTGCGGCCCCATGGACTGTAGCCTACGAGGCCCCTGTGTCCATAGGGGTTCTCCAGGCAAGAATCCTGGAGTGGGTTGCCATTTCCTCCTCCAGGGGATCTTCCCAACCCAGGGATCAAACCCCCGTCTCCTGTGTCTCCTGCATTGCAAGCGGGATTCTTTACCACTAAACTCTCAGGGCAGCCTAAAGACCCAAGCAGTAACCCTCCATCTCCTTTAGCCCTCCCCTGGCGCGTGGTCTCATCCCCTCTCACAGCATGTTTCCTCCTCCAGGGGATCTTCCCAACCCAGGGATCGAACCCCCGTCTCCTGTGTCTCCTGCAATGCAAGTGGGATTCTTTACCACTAAACTCTCAGGGCAGCCTAAAGACCCAATTTGCACTGAAAAAACACCGAGGACAGAATGTTGCAGTAACCCTCCATCTCCTTTAGCCCTCCCCTGGCGAGTGGTCTCATCCCCTCTCACAGCACTTTCGCTTCTCGGGGTGTGTGTATGGCTCTGGGACACCTCTGTCCTCTCCCCTCACCCTCTGGCCTGGTGTGGTCACTCAGGCCACCCTTGCGCCCTTTTCGCCTTGGGACTTGTCACCTGGAACTCCCACCGCTCATCACCGCTATCTTTTGATAACTTACATCTCAGGGAACAAGGGACCCAGCTCAACCACCCCACCAGGCAATGAACCACAGGTCTCAGCCAGTTGAAGGGTTGGACACCTGGGGTCAGGTGCGGCTGGAGAGGAGAGAGAAGGACAAAATATGGGTGTCTGAACCCCGGGGTGGGGTGCAACAATGTCCCTTAAAGGGGCTGTGGGTGTGAAAGGTACTCTCAGGCTCAGTTTGTCAAATGTAGTCTTGAATACTTCAGTCCTCCAAAAATCTCAGTGGTAAAGAATCTGCCTGCAGTACAGGAGACGCAGGTTTGATCCCTGGGTTGGGAAGATTCCCTGGAGAAGGAAGTAACAACCCACTCCAGTATTCCTGCCTGGAGAATCCCATGGACAGAGGAGCCTGGTGGGCTACAATCCATGAGGTCGCAAAAGTCGAACATGACTGAGGGACTAAACCACCACCAAGCTGGTCCAGAGGAAAGGAACAGTACAGAATCTGGTATTTTTTCCTCTCTCTTTTTTTCGACGTCTGTCTCACATACACACACACAGTCACATACCAGCAGCATCCTTTCATTTCAGCTTCACACTGCTGTTAACTCACTTGATGCATTATTTTTTTCCTTCCAGAAACACTGTTTCTGCCTGGCCATCCAACCCCACAGAGAATGTTCCTGGAGTCGGTTCCCTGCCACTCTGCTGGTTTTGCAAGTCACTCTCGCCAGCTTCACAGTTAGCCTTCTGTGGCTGTTAACTGCAAAATCGGGTGGTCGCATCCCATCCTTTGCAGGGTCTCTTCTGAGAAGAGAGTAAAGAATCTGCCTGCCATGCAGGAGACGTGCGTTGGGAAGATCTCCTGAAAAAGGAAATGGCTACCCACTCCAGTATTCTCGCCTGTAGAATCCCACGGACAGAGGAACCTGGAGAGTCCGTGGGGTCGCAACGAGTTGGACAATGAGTGAGTGACTGACACACACACTTCCGGCTCTCAAGTCCGTGGTTCAGTCGTTCAGGAGAAATCTGACCTAGGAGGCGCATTCTGGCAAAACTGCCTGCAGGGCCTTCCAAATGGATTTGAAAACGCTTTGAGGCAAAAACCGTGTGCCTCGCGCCCCCTTGTGGGCAGATCTGACATCCCAGCGCCTTGAGGAAATGAACAATTCATGCGACCCCGTGAATCGCAGCACGCTGACCTGAGAGCTCACCGAGCGAGGGCGCTGGTCTACGGATGTCAACGCCGGTTCCCTGCCCGGTGGTGGCTGCTCTTCTTAGAGCAGAGGAAACCGAGGAACCCGGGGCTCAAGCCAGCAGTCCAGTCACGCAGCACACAGCTCACAGAGGGACCCAACTCACTGAGGGGGATTTCAAGAGCTGTCCTCACGACTCAGCGTGAGGCATCAGAGGCCTCATCACAGGAAAATTCCTTTAGATGTTTTTGAAAATGGAAAACCACTTTGGAGATCGTCTTGCCAGCCTTTCCCCCAGTGGCCCATTATCTGGAGGGCATTCTGCCTGAGGATAATAAGGTTGTAGGTATGTGATGGTGGGGGTGGGGAGGCAGAATATTCCGTGATCAAATGAAACACGGGGTGAAAAAAAATTTATGGTGACAAGTGTATTCAAAAGCAGAGACATTACTTTGCCGACTAAGGTCCGTCTAGTCAAGGCTATGGATTTTCCTGTGGTCATGTATGGATGTGAGAGTTGGACTGTGAAGAAGGCTGAGCGCTGAAGAATTGATGCTTTTGAACTGTGGTGTTGGAGAAGACTCTTGAGAGTCCCTTGGACTGCAAGGAGATCCAACCAGTCCATTCTGAAGGAGATCAGCCCTGGGATTTCTTTGGAAGGAATGATGCTAAAGCTGAAACTCCAGTACTCTGGCCACCTCATGAGAAAAGTTGACTCATTGGAAAAGACTCTGATGCTGGGAGGGATTGGGGGC
>SJYX01003307.1:291798-313305 GCA_006410675.1 Oreotragus oreotragus | reverse complement strand
TTTGGGGGAGAACAGATACATGTATATGTATGGCTGAGTCCCATCCCTGTTCCCCTGAAACTATCACAACATTGTTAATTGGCTATAAAAAAAAATGTAAATGTTAGTCACTCAGTCCTGTCCAACTCTGCAAACTCATGGACTGTAGCCCACCAGGCTCCTCTGTCCATGGAATTTTCCAGGCAAGAATACTGAGTGGGTAGCCATTCCCTTCTCCAAGGAATCTTCCCAATACAGGTAATCAATCAGATATACTCCAATACAAAATAAAAAGTTAAAAAAAGATATGATGACTCTTCAACTTTCAGCTGCTATATGATCAGCCTATCAATTCAATAACAGCTTTGGGGGTAGAAAACACTGTCACATTGAATATACAAATCAGTTTCACATCCTGATTTCAACGATGTTGAAACAGTCAGAGAAAATCACGTTAGAAATGAGGAAACCAAGACTTCCTGGTGACATCATTTTCAGAAGTAAACTTGTTCCTTGTAGTCAGTAAACTTGTTCCTGGATCCAGACGATACTCTGGGGGAAAAAAAGAGGAAGAAGAAGAGCTGTTGATTTTGAATTGTGCTGCCCTGGATAATCTACTAAAATGGTGAATCTAATGGGTAAATGGGTCACGCCTGGGGCACTGTGTCTCCTGGGCTGGTTCCCGAGTCAGTAGACTTGGATTAAAATCAAGACTCAACCACAGTGTGTCTGAGATTCCCCAGGCTTTGTATGTACAGTGGGCAGGCAAATGGCTTTCTTGTGAGACTGGTGGATATTTGAAAGAGCTCACCTCAGTGGGTTACCTTATCAGGTGGTCAGGACTGTTGCTGTACATTTTTTACAATGGTTTTATGACCTATTGGTCTCAGCAACCTTGCCTGGGAGTCAAACAGTAACTAAAAGAGTCAGAAAAGATTATTTCCCTGATTCATCCCTTTGCCTGAATCTCAGGAATTCCAGAGCGCCGTCCAGATTCTCCGTTTCTATTCCCCCCATTTTTTTCTGGAGTATTTAAGGTGCACTTCATGGGCTCAGGGTCCTTAGTTACCCTGTGGCTTCCGCCACCTTCCCGTCTGCTGCTCTGGGTCCCTGCCATGACATCAGCAGCGGCTCCCAATTCCTGGGAGAGGCCAGCCACTTCTGCAGGGGCCCTTTGCCGGGTCTGCTGAAACTCCAGCATCAGTACTGCCAAATTTCACATCTGAGAGATAGTGAAGGACAGGAAAGCTGGCGTGCTGCAGTTCATGGAGCTGCAAAGAGTTAGAAACCACTTAGTGACTGAACAGCAGCAACAGGGGTCCCCAGGGGCTGCTTTTAGCTGGCACTTACACCTTCATGACAGTTCCTGTAATTCCAGGGAACATTTACGTTTTTATGAGAGGTTAAAATAAGTGAAACTCACCACTCAGGTCTGACTTCCTGCTCAGTCACAATCTACATGGAATCAATAAGTCATGTAACTGTCGGGGTCTCAGTTCTTCCTTCCTAAAATGAGGGCTGGAAGAGCTTATTTCCTCGGTCCTTCCCAGCACTGATATTCTCTGCATGAAAACTGTTTTGGCTGTTGTAAGAAAATACGAAGCCACATTTGTCGTATTTAGAAAACATTCGTCTTAGAGCCTCCTTAAACATATACTGTTTAGCATTTTAAAAGTAAGCATCTGTTTGATGTTGGGAGAAATTAACTTGTAGGCTCCAGATGTGATCCTGTTCTCCGTGGAAACATCTATTTAAAGCCCACGTCTCTAACCAGCCTGGAGGCAGCTGCCAAGATCTCTTATGTTCCTTTACCTGTTTTCTAGTCTTTGCGGGATGAAGATTTTGTGAAGCTTTTCCTGCTCTGTTGGCTTATTTTTTTTCTGTGTTGAGAACTTTTTCTAGCCTTGGATCATTCTCAATCTCCCACTGCACTTCTTCTGTGATGTAAGAGCAGAATGTAGTCACTGCGGACCCCCATGGCCTCAGGATTCAGTTTGAGAGCAAACCCCAATGGTCTTTGGATCTGAAATCACAGTGGAGGGCTTTCTACTGAGACGCCATGGAGCCAAATTTTCTAGTTTGATGTGAAAACTCAACATTCCAAATCTTTAGTCTCTTTTGCTTTTCTGTTTCTGCCTTCCCCATGAAAGGTACAGGTTGTTTAAAAAAAAAATTCAGTGGAGTCCATTTGAAGATCTAATTGGCTTTATTCAATGATTCATGAATTGAGTGGCATCCCACCTGACAAAGTTAAAAAAGCTCCAGGGAGCTGAACCAAATGGGAGGGTTTTATAAGCACACAGCGTGGGGAGAAAGAAAGAGCAGACTCCCTTACTTCCTTTGGGGGATGGAAAATGGGCCAGTTGCCAGTGGATTACCTATTTCTGCTGTCCAGGCAAGTCTAGATGGACTGGTATAAGATTACAGACCAGGGAGAAGCAGAAATTGCAAGAAGGTTGGGATTTAAGTCTGGGTTTGCTGACATGAGGCTTAGCAGAGGTGACTCCATTTGGAGTCTGTCGTCTCTGTTTTTTAACAAGGTGAACAACATCCTGCGTTTTTGGAAAGGTTAAATTTTTGTGTTTTGAAGGTCTAAGTGACATTTGGTAGAATGTGTGTGTGTGTGTTTGTGTGTGTGCTCAGTTGTGTCCAACTGTTTACAATCCTTCAGACTATAGCCCACCAGGCTCCTCCATCCATGGGATTCTCCAGGCAAGAATACTGGAGTGGGGTGCCATTTCCTCCTCCAGGGGATCTTTCTGACCCAGGGATCAAACTGGCTCTCCCACAGTGCAGCAGATTCTTTACAATCTGAGCCACCAGGTAAATGCCCCAAACTAAAAACCTCCNCAGGCTCCTCCATCCATGGGATTCTCCAGGCAAGAATACTGGAGTGGGGTGCCATTTCCTCCTCCAGGGGATCTTTCTGACCCAGGGATCAAACTGGCTCTCCCACAGTGCAGCAGATTCTTTACAATCTGAGCCACCAGGTAAATGCCCCAAACTAAAAACCTCCTCCAAGGGATCTTCCTGACCCAGGGATCAAACTTGCATCTCTTGCATTGGCAGGCAGATTCTTTACCACTAGTGGCACCTGAGTGGTTGATGGACTGTCCCAGAACTAAATAATGAAGTGTGTATGTGTGTTTGGGGGATGGGGGGAAGCGGTGATTGGGGGAAAGGGAGTTCCATGCACCTTTTCCCTGGCTCTCACGTATCTTAAAGATTCAGAGTTTGTACAGGCTTTTGTTGTTGTTGCTTTTTGAGTTTTTTTCCTTTTTTGCATTTTTGTATCCCACTCCCAACTCACATACCCATCTCACTTACTTACATCAACAGCAAGTACTAGAAATTGTAGCCTATTTACTCTTTCATTATTCTCTGGAGCCTCTAGCTTTTAAAATCCAATTTGAGAGAATGTTCTTATAACTGAACCTAAACTCATGGGATAACTTCACGTTTAGACACTGTAGGGTGTGTGTGTGTGTGTGTGTGTGTGTGTGTGTGTGTGTGTGTGTGTTGTGGGTGCTCAGTCGTGCCCAACTCTTTGTGACCCCATGGACTGTACCCACCAGGCTTCTCTGTCCATGGAATTCTCCAGACAAGAATACTGGAGAACTGCCATTTCCTTCTCCAGGGGATCTTTCTGACCCAGGGATCAAACTGGCTCTCCCACACTGCGGCAGATTCTTTACAATCTGAGCCACCAGGTAAATGCCCCAAACTAAAAACCTCCAAAAATAAGGTCTCAGAAGCCAAATTTAGGAGGTCTAGACTCTGTGAGTGATGATAATAGTGAGTCTTATTTTTTATAATATTAATGGCTGCCATTCATTAAGCACTGGTTNGGCAGATTCTTTACAATCTGAGCCACCAGGTAAATGCCCCAAACTAAAAACCTCCAAAAATAAGGTCTCAGAAGCCAAATTTAGGAGGTCTAGACTCTGTGAGTGATGATAATAGTGAGTCTTATTTTTTATAATATTAATGGCTGCCATTCATTAAGCACTGGTTACATTCCAGACTCCATCTGGTATATATATCACCAACAATTAAGCAAAATCTTTCTTTGCTTTTGTCACAGCAAAAAGACTTAATAGATTTTCCTGAATTTAAAGAGATATGGTTACAAATATTGATGGCTTCACTTCCACTAAGTTGCTCTGTGAGGCCACTGGCAGGTGTGGGCCTGGCCCTGAGGAGGAGCAGAAAGTGAAATACAATGGGAGGCTCCGGTGCCCAGGGGTGTGAAGGACAGGCCATGGCGGGAAGCACGTGTGAAATCACCAGCAAAGATTGTAACCGGGAGCCCCAGGATGGGCGTCATGGACCAGCTGCTCCAAGGGAATCACGTCTATTTTAAGCCAAGTTGCTTCTCATATGGATGATTCAGTGACATATGCTGGAGAAGGGAAGGGACACAAGGGTTTTTGGAAATAGTTAATAAGTCTCAAGTAGTGCCAGAAAAACTAGGGAACATTTTGTGTGTTTATGTCTGTACATATGAGTGCATGTGTGTGTGTGTTCATATATGTGTCTATACGTGTGTGCTTATGAGTATGTATCTTTTGTTATGAGTATATATGCATATGTGCTAATACATGTGTGTGAATATGTATGTCTAAATACAGCTTGTGCGTGGGTGTGTGTTCATGCATATGTGTGTATGATGTGTGTCTATATGTATATGTATGAGTGTGTATTTACATATGGAATGTCCATGCACATGTGTGTATCTATACAAATGAGAGCACATATGGATATTTGTGTTGGTACTATGTGTGTTTCTGTACATTTGTGTGTGTATTAGTATCGCCACCATTAAGAGCTTGGACAATGGAACGAGAGACAACTGGGTTCAAGACTTCCATCATAATTGTATGTCCTCTGGGAAATTTCTTGACCTCTTTTTCTTACAGTCAGTTTGTCTTTAAATTGGAAACAATAATAATTCATGCCTCATAGATTGTAGTGAGGGACATGTCAAAAAGCATTGGTAGTGCTCTGGCTGATCAGCAGATAACAGCGTTAAGTCATCAGGATCACCACCTTTATCATCATCTCAAGTCCTTGCATCCCAAGGACACTGAGTCTGTGAGAGCGAGACAGCTCCCTCCAGTTCAGGATGCTAGGTTTTGTTGGTCTGTGGACTGTTCAAAAGTGTCTTTAGACTGGTGATACCTTTCTTGTCTTTCAACACAACCTGGAAACACTAAGTTGATCGGTTCTGGTTATGATCTGCAGACAAGGTTGCTCCGTTCTCGTAGATGAATGGGAGTCAGTTGCACTGTTTTTCCGTCTCTAGTTGAAAGCAGGGTAGAGGTCTCTGTTCTGGTGGCAGATGGGGCTGCAGAGTCTGCTGAACCTGAATTTGAGTCCTTAATGCAGCAGTGTATGACTTGGACCCAATTTTTCTTTATTTGTTGGGTTTTTTTTTTTTCTTCTTTGGGTGTTTTTGGGACCTCAGATGTACAAACTGGGCTTCCCAGGTGGTGCAAGGGGTAAAGAACTCACCCGCCAATGCAGTAGACATAGAGATGCAGGATCAATCTCTGGATCGGAAGGTCCCCTGGAGGAGGGTGTGGCAGCCAACCCACTCTGATGTTCTTGCCTGTAGAGTCTCTTGGACAGAGGAGACTGGCAGGCTACAGTCCATGGGGTTGACAAGAGTCAGACACAGCTCAGTGACTTAGTATGCACACACTGTGTGAATTAGACTACTAGTAATCCTCGGTCAATGATACACTCCAGTTGGTGTTTTCTCTTTATTTCGTTGTTTTCTAAATGCAATGAGGCCAGTGAGGGGGTTTCCTAGGTGGCTCAGCAGGTAAAGAAATCACCTGCAATGTAGGAGAGACCCGGGTTCGATCCCTGAGTCGGGACAATCCCCTGGAGGAGGAAATGGCAACCCACTCCAGTATTCCTGCCTGGAGAATCCCGCGGACAGAGGAGTCTGGTGAGCTACAGTCCATGGGGTCACAGAGTTGGACACGACTGAGCGACTAAGTATGCATGCACACAAGGCCAGTGAGACTGCCTCCCCAAATGAAAGCCAGGATTCTTCATGGGCTCAGGGTCCTTAGTTACCCTGTGGCTTCCGCCACCTTCCCGTCTGCTGCTCTGGGTCCCTGCCATGACATCAGCAGCGGCTCCCAATTCCTGGGAGAGGCCAGCCACTTCTGCAGGGGCCCTTTGCCGGGTCTGCTGAAACTCCAGCATCAGTACTGCCAAATTTCACATCTGAGAGATAGTGAAGGACAGGAAAGCTGGCGTGCTGCAGTTCATGGAGCTGCAAAGAGTTAGAAACCACTTAGTGACTGAACAGCAGCAACAGGGGTCCCCAGGGGCTGCTTTTAGCTGGCACTTACACCTTCATGACAGTTCCTGTAATTCCAGGGAACATTTACGTTTTTATGAGAGGTTAAAATAAGTGAAACTCACCACTCAGGTCTGACTTCCTGCTCAGTCACAATCTACATGGAATCAATAAGTCATGTAACTGTCGGGGTCTCAGTTCTTCCTTCCTAAAATGAGGGCTGGAAGAGCTTATTTCCTCGGTCCTTCCCAGCACTGATATTCTCTGCATGAAAACTGTTTTGGCTGTTGTAAGAAAATACGAAGCCACATTTGTCGTATTTAGAAAACATTCGTCTTAGAGCCTCCTTAAACATATACTGTTTAGCATTTTAAAAGTAAGCATCTGTTTGATGTTGGGAGAAATTAACTTGTAGGCTCCAGATGTGA
Organism: Oreotragus oreotragus; assembly: GCA_006410675.1. Lineage (NCBI taxonomy): Eukaryota > Metazoa > Chordata > Mammalia > Artiodactyla > Bovidae > Oreotragus > Oreotragus oreotragus. The sequence goes on along the minus strand of SJYX01003307.1, from coordinate 306,582 downwards.
TCCTGTTCTCCGTGGAAACATCTATTTAAAGCCCACGTCTCTAACCAGCCTGGAGGCAGCTGCCAAGATCTCTTATGTTCCTTTACCTGTTTTCTAGTCTTTGCGGGATGAAGATTTTGTGAAGCTTTTCCTGCTCTGTTGGCTTATTTTTTTTCTGTGTTGAGAACTTTTTCTAGCCTTGGATCATTCTCAATCTCCCACTGCACTTCTTCTGTGATGTAAGAGCAGAATGTAGTCACTGCGGACCCCCATGGCCTCAGGATTCAGTTTGAGAGCAAACCCCAATGGTCTTTGGATCTGAAATCACAGTGGAGGGCTTTCTACTGAGACGCCATGGAGCCAAATTTTCTAGTTTGATGTGAAAACTCAACATTCCAAATCTTTAGTCTCTTTTGCTTTTCTGTTTCTGCCTTCCCCATGAAAGGTACAGGTTGTTTTAAAAAAAAATTCAGTGGAGTCCATTTGAAGATCTAATTGGCTTTATTCAATGATTCATGAATTGAGTGGCATCCCACCTGACAAAGTTAAAAAAGCTCCAGGGAGCTGAACCAAATGGGAGGGTTTTATAAGCACACAGCGTGGGGAGAAAGAAAGAGCAGACTCCCTTACTTCCTTTGGGGGATGGAAAATGGGCCAGTTGCCAGTGGATTACCTATTTCTGCTGTCCAGGCAAGTCTAGATGGACTGGTATAAGATTACAGACCAGGGAGAAGCAGAAATTGCAAGAAGGTTGGGATTTAAGTCTGGGTTTGCTGACATGAGGCTTAGCAGAGGTGACTCCATTTGGAGTCTGTCGTCTCTGTTTTTTAACAAGGTGAACAACATCCTGCGTTTTTGGAAAGGTTAAATTTTTGTGTTTTGAAGGTCTAAGTGACATTTGGTAGAATGTGTGTGTGTGTGTTTGTGTGTGTGCTCAGTTGTGTCCAACTGTTTACAATCCTTCAGACTATAGCCCACCAGGCTCCTCCATCCATGGGATTCTCCAGGCAAGAATACTGGAGTGGGGTGCCATTTGTGTGTGTGTGTGTGTGTGTGTGTGTGTGTGTGTGTGTGTGTGTTGTGGGTGCTCAGTCGTGCCCAACTCTTTGTGACCCCATGGACTGTACCCACCAGGCTTCTCTGTCCATGGAATTCTCCAGACAAGAATACTGGAGAACTGCCATTTCCTTCTCCAGGGGATCTTTCTGACCCAGGGATCAAACTGGCTCTCCCACACTGCGGCAGATTCTTTACAATCTGAGCCACCAGGTAAATGCCCCAAACTAAAAACCTCCAAAAATAAGGTCTCAGAAGCCAAATTTAGGAGGTCTAGACTCTGTGAGTGATGATAATAGTGAGTCTTATTTTTTATAATATTAATGGCTGCCATTCATTAAGCACTGGTTACATTCCAGACTCCATCTGGTATATATATCACCAACAATTAAGCAAAATCTTTCTTTGCTTTTGTCACAGCAAAAAGACTTAATAGATTTTCCTGAATTTAAAGAGATATGGTTACAAATATTGATGGCTTCACTTCCACTAAGTTGCTCTGTGAGGCCACTGGCAGGTGTGGGCCTGGCCCTGAGGAGGAGCAGAAAGTGAAATACAATGGGAGGCTCCGGTGCCCAGGGGTGTGAAGGACAGGCCATGGCGGGAAGCACGTGTGAAATCACCAGCAAAGATTGTAACCGGGAGCCCCAGGATGGGCGTCATGGACCAGCTGCTCCAAGGGAATCACGTCTATTTTAAGCCAAGTTGCTTCTCATATGGATGATTCAGTGACATATGCTGGAGAAGGGAAGGGACACAAGGGTTTTTGGAAATAGTTAATAAGTCTCAAGTAGTGCCAGAAAAACTAGGGAACATTTTGTGTGTTTATGTCTGTACATATGAGTGCATGTGTGTGTGTGTTCATATATGTGTCTATACGTGTGTGCTTATGAGTATGTATCTTTTGTTATGAGTATATATGCATATGTGCTAATACATGTGTGTGAATATGTATGTCTAAATACAGCTTGTGCGTGGGTGTGTGTTCATGCATATGTGTGTATGATGTGTGTCTATATGTATATGTATGAGTGTGTATTTACATATGGAATGTCCATGCACATGTGTGTATCTATACAAATGAGAGCACATATGGATATTTGTGTTGGTACTATGTGTGTTTCTGTACATTTGTGTGTGTATTAGTATCGCCACCATTAAGAGCTTGGACAATGGAACGAGAGACAACTGGGTTCAAGACTTCCATCATAATTGTATGTCCTCTGGGAAATTTCTTGACCTCTTTTTCTTACAGTCAGTTTGTCTTTAAATTGGAAACAATAATAATTCATGCCTCATAGATTGTAGTGAGGGACATGTCAAAAAGCATTGGTAGTGCTCTGGCTGATCAGCAGATAACAGCGTTAAGTCATCAGGATCACCACCTTTATCATCATCTCAAGTCCTTGCATCCCAAGGACACTGAGTCTGTGAGAGCGAGACAGCTCCCTCCAGTTCAGGATGCTAGGTTTTGTTGGTCTGTGGACTGTTCAAAAGTGTCTTTAGACTGGTGATACCTTTCTTGTCTTTCAACACAACCTGGAAACACTAAGTTGATCGGTTCTGGTTATGATCTGCAGACAAGGTTGCTCCGTTCTCGTAGATGAATGGGAGTCAGTTGCACTGTTTTTCCGTCTCTAGTTGAAAGCAGGGTAGAGGTCTCTGTTCTGGTGGCAGATGGGGCTGCAGAGTCTGCTGAACCTGAATTTGAGTCCTTAATGCAGCAGTGTATGACTTGGACCCAATTTTTCTTTATTTGTTGGGTTTTTTTTTTTTCTTCTTTGGGTGTTTTTGGGACCTCAGATGTACAAACTGGGCTTCCCAGGTGGTGCAAGGGATAAAGAACTCACCCGCCAATGCAGTAGACATAGAGATGCAGGATCAATCTCTGGATCGGAAGGTCCCCTGGAGGAGGGTGTGGCAGCCAACCCATTCTGATGTTCTTGCCTGTAGAGTCTCTTGGACAGAGGAGACTGGCAGGCTACAGTCCATGGGGTTGACAAGAGTCAGACACAGCTCAGTGACTTAGTATGCACACACTGTGTGAATTAGACTACTAGTAATCCTCGGTCAATGATACACTCCAGTTGGTGTTTTCTCTTTATTTCGTTGTTTTCTAAATGCAATGAGGCCAGTGAGGGGGTTTCCTAGGTGGCTCAGCAGGTAAAGAAATCACCTGCAATGTAGGAGAGACCCGGGTTCGATCCCTGAGTCGGGACGATCCCCTGGAGGAGGAAATGGCAACCCACTCCAGTATTCCTGCCTGGAGAATCCCGCGGACAGAGGAGTCTGGTGAGCTACAGTCCATGGGGTCACAGAGTTGGACACGACTGAGCGACTAAGTATGCATGCACACAAGGCCAGTGAGACTGCCTCCCCAAATGAAAGCCAGGATTCAACAGTGACCTTCACATAACCCTCAGGCTGTTCCCTTATTCACTCCAGTTCCACCTGCCTGACTTTATCCTGAGCCTCGCGTTTGTTACTCCTTTTCTCTCCTTTCCACATGCTCTCATGCATTCATAAGTAATCCAAAAGGGAACTTCTAATTATAATTGTCTTTTACTTTCTATAAAGGATATAATGTTGCATGTAATCCTGTGAAACTAATTTTTTATTTCAGAGGTTCATCTACATGATGATACACTGTACTACCTTTGTTTTGCTCTATTGTTTAATATTCTAATGTGTGAAACATTTCCTAGTGTATTTATAAGGTCATTTGTTGATGGGGCATTTGTGTGTCTTCAGAATGTTATTGTTGTATAGAGAGCTGTTTTGACATTGAAGATGAGTCTTCGTGCACATGTGTAAGAGTTTCTTGGAGAACAGTACAGAGGTTTCTTTAAAAACTTAAAAATAGAGATACCATATGATCCTGCAATCCCACTCTAGGGCGTGTATCCGGAGAAGACCATAATTTGAAAAGATACACCCCAATGGTCATACCATTACTATTTACAATAGCCAAGACATGACAACAATCTAAATGTCTGCCAACAGGTGAATGAATAAAGAAGATATGATGATACACACATGCAATGAAATGCTACTCAGCCATAAAAAAGAATGAAATAATGCCATTTGCAGCAACTTGGATGGACCTAGATATCATACGAAGTGAAATAAACCAGAGAAATACAAATATCATAGGATATCACTTATATGTGGAATCTAACAAAAAAAGATACAAATGAACCTATATGCAAAACAGAAATAGGCCTATACAAATAGAAAACAAACTTAGAGTTGTGAAAAGAGAATGGGGGAAGGGATAAATTAGAAGTTTAGGGTTAACATGTCCACAATGCTGTACATAAAATAGATAAGCAACAAGGACCTACTGTTTAGCACAGGGAGGTATACTCCGTACTTTGCAACAATCTATAAAGGAAAGCCTGGTAGGCCACAGTCCATGGGGTCGCAAAGAGTTGGACATGACTGAGCAACTTCACTTTCACTTTCATAAAGGAAAAGAATCTGGAAAAGAATAGTTATAAATATACGTATAACTGAATCACTTTGCTGTTCACCTGAAACTAACATAACATTGTGAATCAACTATACTTCAGTTAAAAATAATAATTGAAATTGAATAAGAATTTCTCTTGGGCAGATGTGGAATTGCTGCATCCCCCGGTGGCTCAGAGGTTAAAGCGTCTGCCTCCAATGCGGGAGACCTGGGTTCGATCCCTGGGGTGGGAAGATCCCCTGGAGAAGGAAATGGTAACCCACTCCAGTATTCTTGCCTGGAGAATCCCATGGACAGAGGAGCCTGGTGGGCTACAGTCCATGGGGTCATAAAGAGCCGGACACAACTGAGCGACTTCACTTCACTTCACTTCTTCAGGGTGTATGAATGTTTAACTTCAGGACATAGAACCAAATGGTTTTCCAAAGTCAGTTGACCTAATTTTCCCTCTCATTGGAATGTAGGTCCACAGTCCTTTAACACTTGTGGGACTTTTTCATTTTTGCTAACTGAATGGTTATCTCTCTGGAGTTCTATGTTTCTCTGACAATTAATAATGATGAATACTTCTCACGCTTACTGGCAGCTGTGAAATGTCTCTTCCTATATTTTGATAACTTTTCTCTTGGGTGGTGATTTTCTTACTTGTGTGTAGGAGATGCTGAGCAAGTTACTTGACCATTTGAAGATTATTTTTGCATCTAAAGATGGGGTTGATAGGTCAGTGTTCATGGGTTGATTTTGGATTCATGTGTATATAACGTACCATAAGTACTAGCCTAGAGCACAATAGATGATCAGAAAGAAAAGTTCTTGCTTGTTTCTTGGTCCCTCCCCACCGCCAGAGCTTCCATTTCATAGACTAGCTTTGTTGGAATTTGCCCCATTTACTTAGCTGGAAAATCTCTGCTTATGGGCCTGGCCAGTGTAGCCCTACTAATATTTCTATACTTTAGAGATTGAACTCAGGCTCTCTTGGAAGAAATATGGGGAAAGAAAGTTAGAAGGGAAGAGCCTCAGTAGAGTCTTTGGTAAAATAAAGGAGAAAAAAAATCAGCATCATTATTCCATTTTGCTTTCACTAGCTCTGTTGGTATGTTTAAACTGTGTGTATTAATACAGCATGGACTTCCCAGGTGACTCACATGGTAAAGAATCTGCCTGCCGACGCAGGAGACGTGGGTTCAATCCCTGGGTCAGGAAGCTCCCCTGGAGGAGGAAATGGCAACCCACTGCAGTATTCTTGCCTGGAGAATCCCATGGACATAGAACCCTGGTGGGCTACAGTCCGTGGGGTTGCAAAGAGTCAGACACGACTGAGCATGCAAACGCATTAATAGGGCATTGAAGAGACTTCCTTGGCAGTCCAGTGGTTAAGACTTTGCCTTCCAATGCAGGGAATGCAGGTTCGATCCCTGGTCGGGGAGCTAATATCCTATAAGCCTTGTGGCCAAAAAAAAACACCAAACAAAAAACAGAAGCAATATTGTTAACAGATTCAAAAAGACTTTTTAAATGGTCTACATAAAAAAATCTAATTAAAAATATGGCAATTGTGGGAAACTAAGGATTTCTAAAATGCTCATCTACATATTTACACTGAAAATTTGATACAAAGAAGATTCTATGATGCCCGGGAGCTGGCGGTCCTAGGATGCCCTCTGTGACTTGTGGTGTTCTCTTTGCTGCTGCCACTGAAGCTGCTTCACAGCACTTTTCAGCGCGCTGCACAGTCATGCAGAGAAGCTGCAGAGGGGCCGGGAAAACGACTCAGAGCCGGGTCTGAAGGACACTGTGGGATGCTGTGCAGTGATTGCTTCCTGCCCCTGGCTTGTTTTTTTGAGCTTTCAATTCAAGGAGAGTAGCTGGATGTGATCGGAAAACAATTGCCTTTACTTCCCTGGATCTGTTTGTGTTTCGTTGAGTCTATTCCTGGAGGAATAGAAGCCAGGATGCCTGCACTCCCGTCACTTTGAAACTGCTGCACTGCAGCATGCCATCCTTCATCTGCCTCTATCTGTGTTCAAAGTCCCTCTTAGGATTTGGAGGTAATGTTTTTGTCTTCTTAACATGAATGTGTGCGTATGAGAAGTGACCATTTATCAAACTCTGAACAGGATAAATGTTGAGGCAAGTCCACTTACAAATTCAACCAGGGAAATGTGGAAATTCTTCTTTAGTGCCTGAAGCCTCTGAAAACACTGGTTCATTCGTGACTTTGTTACGTTGATTGTTCTCTAGTTTTTCTTTGGTTGGAAGGCTTTGCTTTTCAGTTTTTAGCAGGAAAACCTGGACGTGAGAACAGATGGGGTTTAGCTACAACGTCATCTCAACTTCCTCTTTATCCTTCGTAGTCTTTGCCAATCTGATTCATCAGAAAGTCTTTGCTCTAAGAACACAACACTTAGAGTTAGGAAACAGCTTTCGGTCATTATGGCAACTTCCATGGAAGAAGTGGTTAAAAGCTTGAATGCGCGCCAAAGAGAAGACCGCCACAGGCTTATGCTCAGGCTTTGCAATTCACAAGTTGTAATTCATTTTTCTTTGTGCCAAGAATTACACAGACTAGAATAGTAAAATGTAACTTAAATTTATTCTGGAAGTAATAGTAAAACAACTTCATTAAAGCATGGATGATACCTACACCCCAAAGGGAGGGAGCTGCCTGTCAGTTAAGCCAGGGATCTGTTTCAGGCTGGAGAGTCTCATGTCTGACATTCTCAGTGCTTTCTGTGGGTCTTTTGTGGATCACTGGGAAAATGAATTTTAGCAATAATTAGTTTTAGAAGTAACTAATTAGCAAGGTATGTATACAGAAGCAGCAGGAAACTCAGAAAGGTTTCTCTGCGGGCTCTTCTCTTGTTGAAATCTTTTGATCTTGACATGTATTTTATCAAGTGAGTTCATAATATTTCCAAAGGGGGCTGTTTCCTGTGTCACCCACCTCATCCTGAGAGACAAGGGGCTTTGACTGAACAAGAACCCAACCCCTTTCCTGCCAACTACTGAGTTGCTAATCTCTCTTAATTCTTTCCTTTTCTCAGAGTAACTTTCAAGAACAATATTATTATCTGGGAGATTTTGGTGTGATATTTTGAATATTATCTGTATTTTGTACCACACTTTATTTTCCTTTGAATGTCTGTTTCTGAAGTATTTCTCACATTTGTTTTCAATGAATCCAGAAAGTTTTGCAGGACTATACAAAAATTAACCTTCTAGCATGGAAGTTACAGAGAAAATAGGCCTCCCTTACTAGAGCTATTTTGCTTCCAATGAACCTTTTAGTTGGAAATTGGTAATTTTTTGCAACTTGCTGTTCAGTTGTTCCATCATGTCCCATTCTTTGCGACCCCATGGACTGCAGCACTCCAGGCTTCCCTGTCCATTACTATCTCCCAGAGTTTGCTCAAACTCACATCCATTAAATTGGTGATATCATCCAACTATCTTATCCTCTGTTGTCCCTTTCTCCCCTCTGCCCTCAACTTTTCCCAGCACGAAGGTCTTTTCCAATGAGTTGCCCCCTTTGCATCAGGTGGCCAAATTATTGGAGCTCCAGCTTCAGCATCAATCTTTCCAATGAATATTCAAGGTTGATTTCCTTTAGGATTGACCGGTTTGATCTTGCAGTCCAAGGGACTCTCAAGAGTCTTCTCCAGCACCACAGTTCAAAAGCATCAATTCNTGCATCAGGTGGCCAAATTATTGGAGCTCCAGCTTCAGCATCAATCTTTCCAATGAATATTCAAGGTTGATTTCCTTTAGGATTGACCGGTTTGATCTTGCAGTCCAAGGGACTCTCAAGAGTCTTCTCCAGCACCACAGTTCAAAAGCATCAATTCTTTGGCTCTCAGCCTTCTTTACAGTCCAGCTCTCACATCTGTACATGACTACTAGAAAAATCATAGCTTTGACTATACTGATCTTTGTCGGCAAAGTGATGTCTCTGCTTTTTAGTGCACATAGGGTGTGCCTGATTCCTCCAGAATAAACTGACAACACTTGAGAAATGTTGTCTGCCTGTGGGCTTACTAGAGACTCCTTGCCCAGGAGTTTTATTGGTGGCTGGTCCCATGGATATCCTCTACCACGTTCCCATCAAAATTCCAGGCTCCTGGAGGAAAGTGGGTATTCGGCATAAACCATGTGGTTTGTACCAACAGTGTGGGCCAAGAGAGTCACCTGATCAGTTGGAAGCAGAGGGAACTCTCCCCGTAATCCAGGTTCCCAGGTACCAGAAAAGGGGCAGTCCTGCAAAGAGGCCTTTCTAAGGAGAGCATGTCACCCTTGCTGTGCTCACACTTCTCTGCACGGGATCTGCTGAAGGTTATTGAACAGCTGCAGTGACCTTGAAAACAGAGTGGAGTAGTTGGTGAGACACTGGAGCCAGGAGATTGGAAATAATCTAGCCCAAATCTCAGATGTCAGTGTGAGAATAAGAAGAGGAGGGATGGTTGGAAGGAAGAATAAACAGGTTGAAGATAAGCAATGCAGGGATAGGAAGTGGTATCTAGGTCTGGGAGATGAAATACCCAGAAGGCTTTTTTCTGGTAGAGGAAGATTACTTAGGTAGAGACCCTGGATGGGAAGGGAGACATTCTAAATTCTGGATATATTGATATATATTATCTGTATTATATTACAATTTATTATATATCATATTTCCTACCTTCTGGATGAGAAGGGAGGCATTCTAAATTCTGAATATATTGATATAACATTTATTTATATTATTACATATCATATTTATAATATATTAAGGGCTTTCCAGGTGGCACTAGTGGTAAAGAATCCGCTTGTCAATGCAGGAGATGCAAGAGACTCAAGTTTGATCCTGGTTTGGGAAGATCCCCTGGAGGAGGGCATGGCAACCCACATATTATTTATATTAATGTATATAATTCATATTATTTATATCATATATGTTATTCATATCGTATATAACATATTGTGAAAGTGAAGTTGTTCAGTTGTGTCCAACTCTTTGCGACCCCATGGTCTCTAATCCGCTTGTCAATGCAGGAGATGCAAGAGACTCAAGTTTGATCCTGGTTTGGGAAGATCCCCTGGAGGAGGGCATGGCAACCCACATATTATTTATATTAATGTATATAATTCATATTATTTATATCATATATGTTATTCATATCGTATATAACATATTGTGAAAGTGAAGTTGTTCAGTTGTGTCCAACTCTTTGCGACCCCATGGTCTCTAGCCTACCAGGCTCCTCCGTCCATGGGATTTTCCAGGCAAGAGTACTAGAGTGGGTTGCCATTTCCTTCTCCAGGAGATCTTCCCAACCCAGGGATCAAACCCAGGTCTCCCACATCGCAGGCAGACACTTTACCACCTGAGCCATCAGGGAAGCATGTATTATTACACATAATCAAATTATATGTATATCATATATTATAAAATATGAATATTTTACCACCAATGAAATACATTCAAGATATTGGTAAATTACATTAGAAAAACTGACTCTAACTTGAAATTCATGTCCAAGGTATGTTTTTATGTCATGAGTAGACAATGAGAGTAAATCAGATAATAAAATAATTAGTGTTGAGAGGAAAATTTAAATTGTATTAGCTGTAAAGGACACACTGTTAACAGACATAATTTTAACCTAGAAATATTATTAATGTCATTTTAAAGTATTATATTTTAGGAAACTTATTTTAGCATTTTATTCTACTTACCAATCATTAACAATCGGAATCCTTTACCCTAGCTGTCTAATTTGGTCGTGATTTTTTTAAACATAAATAGCTTTTTTTTTTTTTTCCTTTGTAAGAAAGAAGTATTGTGTGAACAGTTCCCTAGAGGTTTGTTTGCTACAAGGTATAGATTTCTGGTTGGAGTTGATTTAGAAAAGAAACATAGGAAATGGAGTCTGTTAGGGGAATGGGAAGTGATGAGGTCTCTCTGGTCATTGAACGAAATTGATGAAACAATGTATGTGTACACAGCTTCTAAGAAAAACTCTCTTCTCACTGATTATCTGTACAACGTGGGCAGATGCCAGCTGCCTGGGAGAGTATCTATGCTGTGTCTCCAGTCACAGCGGCTTCTGAGAATCCAGTTATATTTCCTCCCCATAGTTACTACCGTAAATATCCTAATCCTGTTTATTGATTAGCATATAACTTCTTTTGATCAGACTAATAACCACTTTACTTAACCAGAGCAACGTTCTACATTCCCTATTTTTTTTTTTTTAAATGAAGGTTCTCTCTCACTTGCAAAGACAGAAAATATAGTAACAGGTTTGGGATCATTTTTAGACCTGCCCATGTTAGGGAACACATGTGATGCAGGAGCAAAGCTACTTCATAAACACTTCCTGTGGAGATGACATTCTTGTGTTATTACAAATTGGATGTGTCAGGATTTTAAATGTCACTTGGGATTTAATGTGAGAAATTCCTGACTGGCATTTTCTTGACTTTCCTTAGAAGTGACCCTGTAGTCACAGAAACTTAGTTTCAATTCCTTGCTGCTCAGATGTGAGATTTTTCTCTTTCCTTCTTGCAAGTCCAGCCCCCACCTACTCCTGTTCCTCAGAACTCTTGCCATCTTCTTTGAATGTCAGGACTCTCATGAGTGGGGGGTGATGGATAGATGAGGCATACTGAATCCTGTTTGCCTTCACAAAGTAGAGGTCTAAAAGCAGGAAAAAGACTATCTTTCTCTTCCGTGCAACTATTTTGCTTATTGCTAATTCTTAAAACTCATATCCCATATTGCTCTAAAGTACTTGAGTTAGGCATCCCAATTATTCAAACAGAATAAATGGTGAAGGAAGTCAGGGTTAAAAGACGATACAGGAAGGAAAAAGCAGAGCGAGGACCAGCTGAGTCTGAGAGGTATGTACCTTCATGCCTTGTGGACGAGGTTGGTTGCAGGTTTAACTCCTTCAGGGAAAGTGAAGAGGAAGACATGATGAGTGACAAATCTGAAATATCTTAAGATAAAACCCCCAGTTGTCCTACTCCTGAAACCTGAGAGGAGATTCTTCCAGCTGCTCTTTAAGGGTAATGTAAAGGACAGTGATTCACCAGCACCCTGTAACGGACAGCGAGACTCATATGGCTGTTGGTTAGGCCTTCGTCAGTAGATGCTTATTTACATGCCACACAAACATACATGAGAAGAAGGAGTTCTAAACAGACACCAATTCCCAGTACATTTGGTGTTGTTCAGTTGCTCAGTCGTATCTGACTCTTTGTGACCCTGTGGACTGCAGCACACCAGGCTTCCCTGTCCTTCACTGTCTCCCGAAGTTTGCTCAGATTCATGTCCATTGGGAGAGTGATGCTATCTAACCATCTCATCCTCTGCCATTTCCTTTTCCTTTTGCCCGCACTCTTCCTAGCATCAGGGTCTTTTCCAGTGAGTCACACCTTTGCATTAGGTGGTCAAAGTATTGGAAGTTCAGCTTCAGTATCAGTCCTTCCAATGAATAATCAGGGTTGATTTCCTTTAGGATTGACTGGTTTGATATCCTTGCAGTCCAAGGGACTCTCAAGAGTCCTCTTCAGCACCACAATTCAAAGGCATCAATTCTTTGGCACATAGCCTTCTTTATGGTCCAACTCTCACATCCATACATAATTACTAGAAAAACAGTAACTTCGACTATACTGACCTTTGTTGGCAAAGTGATATCTCTACTTTTTAAATATGCTGTCTAGGTTTGTCAGAGCTTTTCTTCCAAGGAGTAAGCGTCTTTTAATTTCATGACTACAGTCACCATCTGCAGTGATTTTGTAGCCCAAGAAAATAAAATCTATCACTGTTTCTACTTTTTCCCCATCTATTTGCCATGAAGTTATGGGACCGGATGCCATGATCTTCATTTTTTGAATGCTGAGTTTTAGGTCAGCTTTTTCACTGTCATCTTTCACTTTCATCAAGAGGCTCTTTAGTTCTTCTTTGCTTTCTGCCATAAGGGTGGTGTCATCTGCATATCTGAGGTTACTGATATTTCTCCTGGCAATCTTGATTCCAGCTTGTGATTCATCCAGCCCAGCGTTTCTCATGATGTACTCTGCATAGAAGTTAAATAAGCAGAGTGACAATATAGAGCCTTGATGCACTCCTTTCCCAATATTGAACCAGTCTGTTATTTCCACCTCCAGTTCTAACTGTTGCTTCTTGACCTGTGTACAGGTTTCTCAGGAAACAGGTAAGGTGATCTGGTATTCAGCCTAAGAGGTTAACATTTTTCTATAGACAAGAGGAAGGTAGAGGACATGGGGGTGGGGTAGGGGGAGGTCTCTTCCAGGAAGGCCCCATAGGGTCCTGCTCAGCTATGGAAGGACAGAGTTAATTTTTTCTACTCAGATTTAAGGACACATCCCTAAATGGAGAGTCACTGTGGCTTCACTTAGGTATGATACAAGGGAGGATCCACAGCAGGGATAAAAATCCACTTCAAACCAACATGGAACCTGATTCTAACTCAAGTTTCTTACCTTTATAGCAGTTATCTGGAAAAGTTAAAAGTAAGAATCATTGAACACCACATTGCCCAGAAATGAAATGTCATTAAAATCACATTATGTTTTGCCCACTGGAAAAGAAGTCCTAAAATCCATCATGCTGAAATGCAATTAATTACCCAAGAGTTATGAATCCTCAGGGGCCTAGCATTTGGTACAGAACAGGCTGAAAAAAATAAACTCCAAGAAATGATGCTTAAATTTTGATCACATTGCTGCTCATGTCAACATAGAGTCTAGCCAACCTAGAGAATGTTTGCATTCCTTTCTCTAAAAGAAGAATTTTTTAATAAGCAGGTCATTGTATTTGAAAATGGAATTTTATTTGACGTGAACTAATGGCTCAATGGTGAGGAAATTTAGAGCCAATGTGTATTTCTGATGCCTCTTGGAATGTTTTCAAATGTGTTCACAGCCACTTTTCTCAGAGTATATGACTTCAGAATGCTGAAAGTTTTCCACTTTACCCTTCAAAATATGCTAATATAACAGAGAAGTCCATTTCAAAGCAATGCACATAATTTAAATTCTTCATGTGTAGTGGACTTATATTCAGAAAGAAAGTCTCTATAAACTTGGCATTTGATAAGAAAAAACATACAGAATATTCAACACAATGAAACCTATTTTATTTCAAGGATTACGAAGTTCGATGGAAAATGCTGATAAGCTTGCTTTTCCATAATGACTGCAGTCTGCTCCGTCACCTCTGACATCTCTTGCCACATCTCTGTTGCCAGGCAACAGCAGAGAAATAAAACCTGTGCGAGTAAGGAAACTTCCCTACATAAGGAACTACATAAGAATGGCCTGTATTCTTGAAGCTGGTGAACCACTTATTTAGAATTTTAAATGTATTTTTTTATGTTAAAAATATTATCAATAGCAATTCAGTACCCCAGACAGCTGCTATAAGTCTGTTTAACTCTTGATGCCCTTCCAGGATTAAAAAGTAGCACCTTTTCTATCCAGAGTGAACAGGACAGGTAGTAAATCCCTTGACCTCCAGATAGCCTCCTTGTAAGAATTATAACAACTGTCCCATAACCAACAAATAATACTCTTATTAAAGACTCATTAGTAAGTCAAACATCATATAACATCACATATGATGATATGTAGAATCTTAAAAAAAAAATGACACAAATGAACTTATTTACAAAACAGAAATAGACCCACAGCCATAGATAACAAACTTATGGTTCAGTTCAGTCGCTCAGTCGTGTCTGACTCTTTGAGACCCCATGAATCGCAGCATGCCAGGCCTCCGTGTCCATCACCAACTCCCAGAGTTCACCCAAACTCATGTCCGCCGAGGCGGTGATGCCATACAGCTATCTCATCCTCTGTCGTCCCCTTCTCCTCCTGCCCCCAATCCCTCCCAGCATCAGAGTCTTTTCCAGTGAATCAACTCTTCACATGAGGTGGTCAAAGTACTGGAGTTTCAGCTTTAGCATCATTCCTTCCAAAGAAATCCCAAGGCTGATCTCCTTCAGAATGGACTGGTTGGATCTCCTTGCAGTCCAAGGGACTCTCAAGAGTCTTCTCCAACACCACAGTTCAAAAGCATCAATTCTTCAGTGCTCAGCTTTCTTCACAGTCCAACTCTCACATCCATACATGACTACTGGAAAAACCATACCTTGACTAGACAGACCTTTGTTGGCAAAGTAATGTCTCTGTTTTTGAATATGCTATCTAGGTTGGTCATAACTTTCCTTCCAAGGAGTAAGCGTCTTTTAATTTCATGGCTGCAGTCACCA
>SJYX01003307.1:264692-289917 GCA_006410675.1 Oreotragus oreotragus | reverse complement strand
ATGCATTGGAGAGGGAGATGGCAACCCACTCCAGTATTCTTGCCTGGAGAATCCCAGGGATGGGGGAGCCTGGTGGGCTGCCGTCTATGGGGTCACACAGAGTCGGACACGACTGAAGTGACTTAGCAGCAGCAGCAGCAGCATCTGCATATCTGAGGTGATTGATATTTCTCCTGGCAATCTTGATTCTAGCTTGTGCTTTTTCCAGCCCAGCGTTTCTCATGATGTACTCTGCATAGAAGTTAAATAAGCAGGGTGACAATATACAGCCTTGACGTATTCCTTTTCCTACTTGGAACCAGTCTGTTGTTCCATGTCCAGTTCTAACTGTTGCTTCCTGACCTGCATATACGTTTCTCAAGAAGCAGGTCAGGTGTTCTCGTATTCCCATCTCTTTCAGAATTTTCCACAGTGTACTGTGATCCACACAGTCAAAGGCCTTGGCACAGTCAATAAAGCAGAAATCAATGTTTTTCTGGAATGCTCTTGTTTTTTCCATGATCCAGCGGATGTTGGCAATTCGATCTCTGGTTCCTCTACCTTTTCTAAAACCAGCTTGAACATCTGGAAATTTATGGTTCGTATATTGCTGAAGCCTGGCTTGGAGAATTTTGAGCATTACTTTACTAGCGTGTGAGATAAGTGCAATTGTGCGGTAGTTTGAGCATTCTTTGGCATTGCCTTTCTTTGGGATTGGATTGAAAACTGACCTTTTCCAGTCCTGTGGCCACTGCTGAGTTTTCCAAATTTGTTGAGTGCAGCACTTTCACAGCATCATCTTCCAGGATTTGAAATAGCTCAACTGGAATTCCATCACCTCCACTAGCTTTGTTTGTAGTGATGCTCTCTAAGGCCCACTTGACTTCACATTCCAGGATGTCTGGCTCTAGGTGAGTGATCACACCATCGTGATTATCTTGGTCATGAAGATCTTTTTTGTACAGTTCTTCTGTGTATTCTTGCCACCTCTTCTTAATATCTTCTGCTTCTGTTAGGTGCATACCATTTCTGTCCTTTATTGTGCCCATCTTTGCATGAAATGTTCCCTTGGTATCTGTAATTCTCTTGAAGAGATCTCTAGTCTTTCCCATTCTGTTGTTTTCCTCTATTTCTTTGCACTGATTGCTGAGGAAGGCTTTCTTATCTCTCCTTGCTATTCTTTGGAACTCTGCATTCAGATGCTGATATCTTTCCTTTTCTCCTTTGCTTTTTGCTTCTCTTCTTGTCACAGCTATTTGTAAGGCCTCCCCAGACAGCCATTTTGCTTTTATGGTTACCAAAGGGAAAAGAGCAGAGGGATAAATTAGGAGTCTGTGATTAACATATACATACTCACACTATTATATTTAGAATACGCAAACAACAAGGACCTACTGTATAGCACAGGAAAATGTACTCAATGTCTTTTAATAACCTATAATGGAAAAGAATCTGAAAAAAACATATATATATATAACTGAGTCACTTTGCTGTACACCTGAAACTAACGAAGCATTGTGAATTAACTATGCTTCAGTTAAAAAAGTGAATTACCAAAAACCTTATCATACTAAATTATAATGTTTGGAGTACAAAAAAAGACTCATTAGTGTACATTTTAGAAAGTTTGAATTGTAAATAGGAAACATAGAAAAGAAAACAGCACTGATTACAAGTTTTGAAGAGGTATGTCTTCAGCTCTAAGCAAAGATCATCTAGCTGAATAGCTGAACTTTGCTATCAAAGTACCACAGTTTTGAAGAAGGGAATGGCAGCCCACTCTGGTATTCTTGCCTGGGAAATCCCATTGACAGAGGAGCCTGGCGCTCTACAGTCCATGGTGTCACAAAAGAGTAGGGCTCGACTTAGCCACTGAACAACGAATTCCCCATGACCTCATTCTAAGCAATTCATTTCAAAAGACCCTGTTTCCAACCAAGATCACAGTCTGAGTTTCTGGATAAACATTTTTTTTTGTTGTTGAGAGAAACGCTATTCACCGTAGTACAGTGATATTCTATGTGTCTCAAGGGAATTTATATTCTGCAGTTGCTGGTTGTAGTGTTCTATGCCCAAGTAGGTATACTTAGGTAAAATTTTGAACCAATTCTAACATATGACTACAATTTTTCTTTTCTTTTATTAGTTACTGAGTGTGATAAATATTAATCATGATTTAGATGCTTGCATTTCTTTTTAATTCTATCAGTTTCTACCATGTATATTTTTAGTCATATTGGTTATATACAAATTTAAAATTTTTAGATATCCACTTGGATTTAATATTTTCATTAATAAATATCCCTTTAAAAGCAAAAAAGTACCACAATTTAATTATGCCTAAGATTTGGTATGAATTCAAGCACTGGAGAAGGAAACGGCAACCCACTCTAGTGTTCCTACCTGGAGAATCCCAGGGATGGGGAAGCCTGGTGGGCTGCTGTCTATGGAGTCGCACAGAGTCAGACACGACTGAAGCGACTTAGCAGCAGCAGCAGCAGCATACCAATATATTGCCATAGGGAAATATTTTAAGAATTCCAACTGGGGACACAAGGTAAACATCTTCCACTTAGAGGCAGTGAAAGTAAGCTATTGAAAGCTGTGTGTGCCTGGGAAATAGAGGAAAAGAAGCAAGGTTTTCACCTGTGGGTAAAAGAAATACACATCTCTGAGTTAGTCACCTAACCTAGTGTTAAGAACTGTGTAGTAAAACACAGTTGCCCCTTAAGAGGCCAAGAACATGCTCCCCTCTCACCCGTCCCTCTCATCCCTCAAGTGGGCTACTCATTCACAATGGGGGCATCACTAATCTGAGAACTGTGTTGTATGATATATTACACCTCAGCAACGTTTTAATCGAATTGTTCACAAGCCCTGCTGACTCTTAATTGCTGTTTCGGTCGTTCATCCAACAGTGACAGGGATTCCAAATTAGAAAGTGAGTGATTGGCAGTCAGCATTTGATTAACTTCATACAATAAGTACCAACAGCTGACCACCCTCTTTAAAATGATACCATCAAACTAAAAAATGTTCTGCTCACCAAAACAAATTCTGCTGTTATTATTTTGTTTCATTGTTTTCCCCTTTAGATTGCCTCTAGATCTGAAGGGCTAATTTTGAGAATTCCTCTTCCAGATTACTGAAAATTGTGCTAAAAAACTACGCAGTCCCATTGAAAGAAAACATTACCCAATCAAATCTACCAGTTGTAATCAAGATACATTTTATAAAATTGTATTTATGGAAAAGTTCCGTTGTTTGTTGTTGTTGTTGTTTAGTTGCTATGTCATGTCTGACTCTTTGTACCGCATGGTCTGCGGCCCATCAGGCTCCCCTGTCCTTCACTTTCTCCCAAAGTCTTCTCAAATTCATGTCCATTTAGCTAGTGATGCTATCTAACCATCTCATCCTCTTCCGCCCCCTTCTTCTTTTGCTGTCAGTCTTTCCCAGCATCAGGGTCTTTTCCAATGGGTTGGCTCTTTGCATCAGGTGGTCAAAGTATTTGGAGCTTCAGCTTTAGCATCGGTCCTTCCATTGAATATTCAGGGGTGATTTCCTTTAGGATTGACCGTCTTGATCTCCTTACAGGAGCTTGCATAATTGGCTGCTGCTGCTGCTGCTGCTAAGTCACTTCAGTCGTGTCCAACTCTGTGTGACCCCATAGACGGCAGCCCACCAGGCTCCCCCATCCCTGGGATTCTCCAGGCAAGAATACTGGAGTGGGTTGCCATTTCCTTCTCCAATGCATGAAAGAAAAAAGTGAAAGTGAAGTCGCTCAGTCTGTCTGACTGTAAGCGACCCCATGGACTGCAGCCCACCAGGCTACTCCGTCCATTGGATTTTTCCAGGCAAGAGTACTGGGGTGGGGTGCCATTGCATAATTGGCACTAAACTCAATTTTTTCAGTAATTCAAGTTTTTATAACTGAAAGTCTTAGTTTTCTTTTTCTCATTGTTTAGCTTGAGTTTCTTATAGAATTTCTGAAGTTTAAAGCATACTGGGTCTATGCCAAGGCTCTTTGAAGAGGTGGGTAACACACAACAACATATTCAATGACAACTTCTTAATTTAGAAATCCAGGGATCTGAAAGTATGGACTTGAAGAACAAAAAAACTTTACATGCTTCCTCCAAGAGAGATCCTGGGAGTGGTCTATACATATATACTGCTAGGAACATTACTGTAACTTTGTTAGTCTCTCCTCTTGTTGACAAATAATCAGTATCACCCAGAGATGTTTTGCATTAATCAGGGCTTGAGTATACTCTAGGGAGCATCCTAGCAAATGTGGAGAGACCTCTGGGAAATGTATGTCTATATTTTCACATCTAGTGTTTCAAAAACATTCTTTGATACTCAACAAAGCCTTTCCTTTCTCTCATATTTGACTGTTTCTTTGTAACCATCCAGAAGAACTGGTATAAACCACAGTGGAAGGAGAAGGGCAGCTTTCGAGCATGGATGGGACAGTACTTCATTGAGGACCAGTGATCTTCATACTTTTTGCTTCTATGCCACTTAGAAAAAGTTTGAGAAACTATGTACCCCTTGTCTAATGTACCCCTTGTCTATTTTTAGGCTCATATCTAAATGATTTTACACTAAATGTTTTCATGTCAAATTTAAATGGTTATACCGCACATGGTTTTAGCTATCCTGCATGTATGATACTTTTCATAATCAAACAAGTACATCACTCTTCTATACATGTCTTTTAAATTCTGTAGCGATCTTCCTGACCCAGGGATCGAACTCAGGTTTCCCATGTAACAGACAGATGTTTTTTATCATCTGAACCACCAGGGAAGCCCCAAGAATACTGGAGTGGGTAGCTATTCTCTTCTCCAGGGGATTTTCCTGACCCAGGGATTGAACCTGGGTCTCCTGCATTGCAGGCAGATTCTTTACCATCGGAGCCACCGGGGAAGCCCTAGCAATTTCCTACTGGTCAGCTATTTTACAAGGACAGGAACAAGCTTTTCTTTTGCAGACATTTTGCATCATTTCTTTTTCTCCTTAAACTTTAATTTTTTTCTACTTGCTCCATAGAATATAACCCTCATATGGTATTTTTATGCTTGAAAGTATTTTCTTGATTGCCTATCATAATTCTCTGCAAAAAATGGGTATGTAAATTGAAATTTGAACTTCATTTTTCACTTTATGTGATATAATATTCTGTGTTTGACCTACTGTGCAGCACAGGGAACTATACTCAATATTTTATAATAACCTATAGGAGTGAAGAGTCTGAAAAAGAATATATATATTCACTTTGCTGTACACCTGAAACTAACACATTATAAATCAACTATACTTCCAGAAAGAGAAAAAAAACTGTCGTATAATATCACTTCTATGTGGAATCTAGAAAAATGATACAGATGAACTTATCTGCAAAGCAGAAATAGAGACACAGAATAGAGAACAAACATGTGTATACCAAGGAAGGCAGGCAGGTGTGGGATGAACTAGGGGATTAGGATTGATATATACAAGTGAGTGCGTGCTAAGTCCCTCAGTCGTGTCTGACTCTGTGTGACCCTATGCACTGTACCCTGCCAGGCTCCTCTGTCCATGGGTTTCTCCAGGCAAGAATACTGGAGTGGGTTGCCAGGCCCTCCTCCAGGGGATCTCCCCTACTCAGGGGTTGAACCCGGGTCTCCCACATTGCAGGCAGATTCTTTACCATCTGAGCTACCAGAACATATACACACTGCTATGTGTAAAACAGCTAACTAATGAGAACTCAGCCCTGGGATTTCTTTGGAAGGAATGATGCTAAAGCTGAAATTCCTGTACTTTGGCCACCTCATGCGAAGAGTTGACTCATTGGAAAAGACTCTGATGCTGGGAAGGATTGAGGGCAGGAGGAGAAGGGGACAACAGAGGATGAGATTGCTGGATGGCATCACAGACTCGATGGACATAAATCTGATTGAACTCCGGGAGTTGGTGATAGACAGGGAGGCCTGGCGTGCTGCGATTCATGGGGTCACAAAGAGTCGGACACGACTGAGCGACTGAACTGAAGTGAACTGAATGAAAACTTACTCTATAGCACAATGAACTCTGTTCAGTGCTCTCTGGTGAACGAAATGGGAAGGAAATATTACTGGCACTACTCTTGTTGGATGGATTCTTCCCTGTCTTTCAGCTCACAGCGAGTGCTGTTAACAGCTTCCTCCCCACACCAGGTCAGCCTGGGGCTGACAAAGTATCCCTCCTCTTCCTGTTCTGGTGCCTCAATACCCCTTGTTGGCTTCTCTAAAATTCCTTGTGTTATTTCTCTGAAATTCACAGCTTCTTACGCCACTTGCTTCCTGGGGCAATGCTGATGGATACATCCACAAATCAAGCTAATAGATAGCTAAAATGTGTTCCCTACTTCAACAATTGAGCTAGAGCAAAATTCTGCATTTTGGCATATGTCATGTTTTTCTTAGAAGTCATTTATTTGATCAAGCCCATTAGACAGAGAAGCTGAAAGATGCAAGTATTATATGTTATGAATCAGTAGTCTAGTCTTAAAATATCAACGAATTGAACTGCGTTATGTTTTTCTGTGTGTGGTACTGTTTAAGATGAATAGGATTTCCTCTATGGTCATTTAAATTATTCCAAAGATAATTGTTTGGTGGCTTGGTTATTAAGTGAGCGCCATGAAGCCTGACAACATGACACACTTGCAGGCAGATGGAAAAACAGTGCGTATTCAAGCCCTTGGTGTCCCAGACATTTTGCAGAATGTCCCTCCACTTGGCCTTGTCTCACGTATATGAAAGGGTTAGTTGCTCAGTCATGTCCAGTTTTTTTTGCAACGCTATGGGCTGCAGCCTGCCAGGCTCCTCTGTCCCTGGAATTCTCCAGGGAAGAATATTGGAGTGGGTAGCCATTCTCTTCTCCAGGGGATCTTCGCAACCCAGGGATTGAACCTGGGTCTCCTGCATTGCAGGCAGATTCTTTACTGATTGAGCCACCGGGAAGTCCCATGTTTCCCATGAATAGACTGAGGTCATGCATTTGGAGAAGAACCTACACAAGTGACATGACCTCTCAGTGCATCATGTCAGGGAGCCTGTGACCTCTGTGTTAACATTATTGACAATGTCAACTTTCATCACCTGAGTTAAGGTGGTTCCTACTGTAAGGAGCATAACACGCATCCATCTGTAGTTAACAAATATTTGTGGGGAGATATTCTGAAACTTAAACTTTCACCCCCTAAATTTGGCATTCATCCATGGATCTGGTGATTTTTTTCTATTTCCTTCATTCATCCTGCAGTTATTAGTTGGAATTCTTCTGTAAGAGTTGTGCCTTCTCCTATTTCCACCTATTTAGTCAGTCATTTATTTATAATGGCATGGAGTCATGGATATTTACTTGATTCTTTGAGTTATACTCCAATATCATCCTTACTTCCTTTTTTTGCTTAATTGTTCCAGTTTTGGCTCTTAGGAGCTCCCATGTCCCTTCCATCATGCCCCCCAGCTTATTTTTTGGCACTTTATTTATGGCTCAAAAGATGCTGCAGCCCCAGCACATGAAGTACATTTATATGATTTTTAGTTATGTATCCTACTTGAAAATTAAAATTTCTCCTTGGACATCTCATTCAGTCGATCACTAGCCTTTTAGAAGGGTCTTGTGAAGGATTTGCCATGTGTGGCCGTAAGAAAACTGCAGAAGATAATACATTCTTTGTTCTTTCCCCCCAATATAATGTCTTGGAAATTACCATGTAAAGTATGGAACATAACATTTGAGTCACATAACAAGGCCTGCCATTCAATTTCCTTTCAATAAACATGCAGATGTTCCCCTTCCTGATCAATGTACCCAAACAAATGTAGATTTTTTTTTCCGGAATGGTGCAGTAGGGTTTCCTGCAGTGTTCTCCAGAACTAGGATCTGCAGGCTTCATTCCCCTACTCAGACAGACTTCGTACTTCACCTGAGGCTTTGACTTCGTTCAGGAACAGGTTGTCCCTTCCTACAGAGTGAATTAAGTTTGAAAAAGTTAAAATTAAAAAGTTACTCTTTTCAGGCAGTTTGTGTTGCCAAAGTTGTTTAGTTTTTCTAAATGCTTCCCTGGGGGAACTGTTTCTAAACAACCAATTTTAAGTTAGTAATAAGAGTTCTGCATGCTTTTTTTCCTCCTATATTTATTTATTTATTTGGCTGCATTTACGTCTTAGCTGTGGCACTTGGGGTCGTCATGGCATCAGGTGGGATTTCTGTTTCGGCGCACAGACTCTCTAGTTCTGGCGCACAGGCTCAGTAGCTGTGACACGCACGTGGGCTTAGCTGCTCCTCGGCATACAGGATCTTAGTTCCTGGGCCACAGATCAAGCCCACATTCCCTGTATTGCAAGGTGGATTCTTAAACACTGGACAGCTAGGGAGGTCCCTGTTCTTCATTCTTAAAGTTACTGCATCTAGACTAGTATAGACTATGCATGTCCTCTTCACTCCTTCACTCATCAAGCAGTTGCTATGCAATTAATCAAGGGAACCCATCTAATTTTAGGTTGAACTTTAATTAGCTCTTGTGCTATCACCATTTTTATTTTTCCCTTTTATACAAACACTTTAGATTACTTTCAGCATTTCTGAAACTTAAAGTTGGGGAAAAACCTGATCCAACACACAGATGCCAAGAGGATTTGCAGGGAGCATCTTGGCAAAGTTACTGGAGGTACATATATTTTCGTGTCTGGATGGTATAGTAGAGTTTGAGGCAAAGATCAAACTAAGATGGCAAATAAAAGATAGCCGACCTATAGAGGTAGGTGAAATAGCATGTCCGTGCTTTAGCATGCATAAAGGCAAATGTTAAACTATAATATCTAACGTCGTGATATAGGTGCAATATCACAAAATTTTCTCTCATCTCTTTGAAAACTGCTAATTATGTGGTAAGTGAAAAATATTTTATTTAGACCACATACCAAGAATCTGAGGTAGTTATTAAGCCATCAGTAATACTGTTTAGTATTCATTAGTTTTTCTAGAGAAGCAACCAAGTAAATACTGCCTGATTGATATGAACTGCAAGAAGGTTTCAAATTAATCCAAATAACCATGAATTTATAAACACTGACCTCCATAGGTTCATTTGTAGATTGATTGTTTGGAGCTCAGAAGACAGACTGTTTTAGTGGTTGGCTTCCCACGTAATTGGATGGAGGTCTGTTTCATCCCTTTGAAGAACGGATTGTTGTTGTTCAGTTGCTAAGTTGTGTCCGACTCTTTGCGACACCATGGACTGCAGCATGCCAGGCTTGCCTGTCCTTCACTATATCCTGGAGTTTGCTCAAACTCATGTCCATTGAGTCGGTGATGCCATCCAACCATCTCATCCTCTGTCATCCCCTTCTCCCCCTGCCCTCAATCTTTCCCAGCATCAGAGTCTTTTCCAATGAATTGGCCCTTTGCATCAGGTGGACAAAATATTAGAGCTAAACTCTAGTATTTCAGTTCTACTGAATTGACGTTTTTTGCATGGCAGCTATGAAACTTTGCTTTGGGGATCCTATCTCTGGTGAGAATTCAGTTAGCTAGGATTTCACAGATGGCCCCTACATAAGATTCTCTTGGTGTCCTAAGATGGGGGAGAAGCAGAGCTCTCTTGGCAATGGGGACTTCCTTGTAGTTGAGGTAGGTCCTCCAGGTACCCATAAAATTGATGTTCTAAATTAGGAACCTAGGGAAATTTTTCGTCTCCATTAATTTGAAAATAGGGCTGTTAAAAGTCCAGACTTAATGATATGAGAACATTTCATGATAGAAAAACATCATCATCTATTCTCCTGATCAACTTGGGAGTAACTGTGGCTGCCTTGACTTCATAAAGATAAAACTGCTGCCAAATATTTTGAGGATCACAAAGTTCTCCACAGGAAAAAAGAAATGTATATTCATCTTCATAAGGAATGCATGCCAAATTTTTCTTTTCTGAGGTACTCTACAGAAATGGGTCCTGGAAACTTTTTACTTTAGAAACTATCATTTAATTAATTTCAGACACTGTGTGATGTTGGCAAGGAAAATTCTCATAAAGTGCAAAAAAGTCAGGCTTGATGTAGTCTAATTGAATTAAAGCACCACTGCCGAAGACTAAGTACCTTTGTAGAATATGAATGTCTGTCCTGTGGTGCCCTCTCCCAGATAATGACCCTTGGGGAAATGAATGTGTTTCTACATCAATATGAATAATCACAGCTAACATTTATAGTGGGCTTCCTATGCCTTAGACACACTAGGAAGAGCTTAACATTTGATTCTCAAGCAACCCTAGGAAGAGGGTGATTCCCACTTTGCATTGAAATCGTTGAGGCCTTAGAGGATAATTTACTGGGCTTCCTCAGTGGCTCAATGGTAAAAATCCTCCTGCAAAGCAGGAGACACGGGAGACACGGATTCGCTCGCTTGGTCGGGAAGATCCCCTGGAATAGGGCATAGTAACCCACTCCAGTGTTCTTGCCGGGAAATTCCCATGGATAGAAGAGCCTGGCAGGCTATGGTCCTTAGGGTCACAAAGAGTTGAACACAACCGAAGCAACCGAGCACTAGAGATTCCAGCGTCAGGATTAAACGCAACTCCTAACACCTAGTCTGTGCAGCTTCTACATAATGAAATTTAATGTGTAATTATTCTTCATACTAGAAGCTCAGACCTTCCCTGTAAACATAATGGTAGCTGGATACACATCCCATTCTCTGTCACTCATTTCTGAGGTTTTTGTAGGCTTATTTCTGCTTCCCATTTGAAAGGGTCTCAGAACGCTTCCCTCTGACACTGGAAATGTCTGTCCACTAGCAAAGCCCTGTTTCAAGGCCCTGGGTTCTAATAATCCTGCATGGTTATTCTAGGGTTCTATGTTTGCATGGATTACAGAAAGCTTGTCCATTATATATATAAAAAAACGTTTTTTAGCAAATATATCAGAGAGCATTCATTCAAAGGAATGTTGTCTTCTTGAAGAGGGAGGGGAAAGAGCTGTCAAATAAATGTTTCTATGCAGACAAGTGCAGTTCTCTGTAAGATCTTGGTTGTGACCTTGGGCACAGACTGGATTTCTCAGGTGTGAGATGGTACAATATGGATTTAGGAGTTTTCTGAATCTCAAGTGATAGAGTGTATGTAACATACTTACCGAGTGTCTGGCAGATAATAGGCTGTCGATAAATGAGAGCTATGTTTGTGAGTGGAGATGGTTCTGTGGCTCAAAGTATTTTTGGAACTGCTTTTTGAACTTCCTTCCAAACTAGTCCATTAAACTCTTCTAAGAACTCAGTTGAATGTGTTTATAGTTAGAACTCCAGGTTTGTGTCTTTCTTTCTCTTTTTTTGATGGCCAATGGCTCTGACCCCAGTTGATCCCTTTATTCATTACTCTGGTGCTAAATCATTTTGTCTCCTTCAAAAATATATATATCTATCTTCAGCAACATGAGTATTTGTAGTTTTTGATGGGATTTCCAGATACTGACACATGCTCTTGAGAACGTCTCAGATAAGTGCTTTAAAAATGCTTCCAGCAATGGGGCAAGACTGGGGGGGAAAATGTGTTAGGAGCAGGACATGTGTTAATATATAAGCTCTTGGCTCTGAGTAGCTATGCTACTGCTAAGTCGCTTCAGTCGTGTCCAACTCTGCGACCCCATAGACAGCCCACCAGGCTCCTCCGTCCCTGGGATTCTCCAGGCAAGAACACTGGAGTGGGTTGCCATTTCCTTCTCCAATGCAGGAAAGTGAAAAGTGAAAGTGAAGTTGCTCAGTCATGTCCGACTCGTAGCGACCCCATGGACTGCAGCCCACCAGGCTCCTCTGCCCATGGGGTTTTCCAGGCAAGAGTACCGGAGTGGATTGCCTTTGCCTTCTCCCTGAGTAGCTATGACTTCCCGCATTTACCTCTTTCCATCAGGCAACAGAACTGAGTCAGATTAGCTATTTAAGGGCTCCTTGCTGCTTCTTCCTAGCTCCTCATGAGCTGGATATATAAGTTCAACACACCTCCCAAAGGTTGAGAGTTTTACTAGTGGCTCAGACAATAAAGAATCCACCTGCAATGCAGGAGACCTGGATTTGATCCCTGGGTTGGGAAGATCCCCTGGAGAAGGGAATGGGAACCCACTCCAGTATTCTTGTCTGGAGAATTCCACGGACAGAGGAGCCATCTTTCTTTACCTTATTAAGTGGGCTGGTTCTCCAGGGGCACTTAGCTCTGCCTCTGTATTTTGGAGCCCACAGAAGTGAGATGGAGGGAGGGAGATGGCAGGAACTTCTAGGCTGCACCGGCCAAGGAAGCGTGGCCAAAAGGTATGAGTGTGAGCTGCCCTCGTAACCTCATTTAATGCCATCACTGTTCTGTGAACCTAAGAGGTCACTAAGTGCTTTCTACATTATTTCATCCAGTCCTTTCAATGGCCCTTGAAGCAGGTTACCCACTCAGTTTAGAAATGAGAAGGCAGATACAAAGAGATGAAGCACCACGGCCCAAGCCAAGTCAGGGCTCTGGCGCATGGAGAAGTCAGGGGGCTGACTCCAGGCCCGATGTTCTGTCCAGCATGAGGAGCCAGGGCCAGACAGAGAGACTCAGCGTCGGCCAGGCTTCCCCACAGTCCACCCCTGATGGCTGTACCGACAGACAGCTCCTCCTCGCCTGGTCTTGAATTCCTCTCCCAAGATTGATCACTGACACGGAGAGAGTGAATGTGAACCAGTGGCGAAGCTCAGAGGCTGATGCTCTGGGCCAAGGAAGAATTGCATCACTCTCCCCAGTCTATGCGCAGCATTTCGGGTGGAGGTGTTCCTGCTCCTGCCACACCACTGGGAGAAGCAGCAAGGTTTTGTATCTGCTCAGTCCCTGTGCACAAATGATATGGGTGAATATTTAAGTGCCCATTGTGAGCCTTACTTGTGTGTCCAAGATCCTAAAAGCCTCTTGGAGTCCAGGTTTATGCATTTGCTTTTTCTTTGTATCAGAAGTAGTGAGCCCCTCGCTACCACCTGTGTAGGCAGACGCCTAATCATCATGGACCATACTGTCTTCAGTGATGAGAGTCTGGTGACGTTCATTTATCATAAATGTTCACTGAGCATCTCCCACATGCCAGGCTCTGTGCATGGTGGGGACACAGCAGTGAGGAGAAGCAGGCTGGGATTTCATTCTAGCAAAGGGAGACAGCAGTTCATCAGTCATACCCTCCCTGCAGAGTTGCAAGGGTGGCACTTTTGGAGGATCTATGACCCAGTTATGGAAGCTGGAAAAGAGGAACAGAAAGCAGCTGGTCTGAACAGAGCAGAGGAAGGGCACATTGTTCAGGAGCTCCATGAGAACTCAGAGCACTGAGGCTGCAATAGAGGGAGTTATCCTTGCCCTGAGAACAGTGGGCTGTTCATGTGCTAAGCAACCCACTTATGTCTCTGAGTGTTCACTCTTGTCAGGGAAACTGGAAACTGGAGAACGGACTGTTCCAGTATGGAGAGTGGAGAGGGGAGATGTGCACAGATCCGGGAGATTCAGGTAAAATGCAAAGGACTTAGTAATAGAGTGGGTAAAGGAGCTGATGGGGAGTGAGGTCCCAGGAAGACCCAGGGTTTCTAAGGAGCATGGCTGGGGATGGTGGCATCATTCACTTAAGTCCTCTAGTGCCTGGTGCTAGGAGTTATTTCAGAGTTTCTTAGGGTTAATGTGCCATGCTACTCATATTGGAAAGAACAACTATGAGAAAAATATACCCAGTTTGCTTACAGGGCTTGCAATCTAATGATGTGGGGCACAGGGAGTGATGAAGATATTCTGTCTGCTAACATTTGTTTAAAGTATGGCTGTGGCATAAACTTGGCAATGTAATACACAAGGACACTTCTTTCAGAGTGGGTGAGAGGCCTTAGACCTTTGTTGCCCTGGTGAAGGAAGAGGCTGGGGATTAGAAGACATTCTTGGCAAGTGAAGGATTGATCTGGTGACCTTTGAACAGGCACCATGAATCACTGAATAAAACCAAAATGCAGACCACATGGAAAAACACAGTACAGGCTTCAAGCTTGAAATTACAGAATGTGAGACTCATCTTTCATGGGCATGCCAAGTGCAATCAAAAGAAGTGAGCCATTTATCGGGAGCAAGTGGAATGAGAGTGATTTGTGAAGATGGAGGGGGGATTGTAACTTCTTATCCTCCAGAAGCCTCTTAAAAGTATTCACTGACTGATCATGGTGACATCTTTATAAATATCACCATGGCAACCATGGATGTGAGAAACAATTTCAGCCTGGACACTTCTGCTCCAGCTGATGCGACAACTCCCACTGCAGTGGTCATCCCCATTGTTTGTGCGGATGAGTGAGGAGGGTCCCACCTGGACCCTGTGACATTTTCTTTTGTCCTGAGAAGACAAGTGCTCATTAAATCCTCCCTGATGTTAAGTGGCATTTGGGGTGGTGTGGCTACACCATTCTTAACTTTCATCACTGAGGATGTGGTAAGAGATGCACCCTGCTGGTGTCATCCGTGTTGGTTCAGGGTGAGGATGGGGAGCCTTTTAGGGTGGTTAGGAGACTCCCCCCAGATCAGTTCCACCATTGGATCTGGAGGAAGTATGTTGCTTGTAACTCTGCACACGTTTCCACCATACATCCGTTTCTTCTCATATTTAGTTTCACCCTTCTGAATCTTTCTGGTGTCCAACCCCAATCCCAGGCAAGCTAACTCTGCAGTTCTGTACTTCCTGCCCTTCTAATCACTCTTCTCCTCAGGGTCCCTTCTTTTATAATCCCTGCTCCTTTCTTCATTCTTTCATTCAACAAATACAAATTGAGAGCTTTCCCTCTGCCAGGCACTGTTCTCTGTCCCCAGACACCCAGGGAATAGGATCCCAGAACTCTTGCCTTTGTGGGACTCACATTGAGAACGTAATCAGTATGGAAATATTGGGTGTTGGGTGTGATAGATGCAGGATGCAAGGTGGGAGTGTTGGGTCCATTTATAATCAGGTCTACCGTTTACAATCAGGCTCTTTGAGGACATGGCATGTGATCAGATTTGAAGAAGATGGGGTGTCAGCCTATCAGAGAGAGGAACTGAGCATGGACTGTGCCTGGCTTGTTTGAGGATCTGCAAGGAGCCAGAGTGAGAGAGACAGGATATGTGGTTGGCAGAAGAGGCCAGAACAGTGAGGGCAGAGGATGCAGGTCTAGAGGTCTTTGGGGGCTTTGAACGTGAGTGACATGATCTAGCTTGTTTCATCAGGATCACAGTGTCTTCCATTTGGACAATGACAACAAAAATCTCAGAAAGGCAGAAGAGAGAAATATGATGATACTGTTACAGGAACCCAGAGAGGGATGGAATGGTTTGCCCCAGAGTGCTAACAGTAGGTGTGATGAGAAGAAAGAAAGAATGTGAAGTCGCTCAGTCATGTCTGACTGTTTGCAACCCCATGGACTGTAGCCTACCAGGCTCCTCTGTCCATGGGATTTCCCAGGCAAGAATACTTGAGTGGGGTTGCCATTTCCTTCTCCAGGGGATCTTCCCAACCCAGAGATGAAACCCTGGTCTCCCGCACTGCAGCAGACTCTTTACTGTTTGAGCCACCATGGAAGCTGGTGTGATGGAGAGTGGTGGTATTCTGGTTATATTGAAGGTAGAGCCACTAGAATTCACTCATTTAACAGAACTTTCTCCTTTGGCCTTTTTCCCAAGGTTGAAATAGAATACTCTTCTTAAAAAAAAAAAAAAGAATACTTTTCTTAGTAAAATAGATCCATCTCTAAAGAAGAACGTTAAGTGCTTGGTTGTGGCATGGACTCTAGCCTGCCAAACGCTTCTGTTCATGGGATTTTCCAGGCAAAAATGCTGGAGTGGGTTGTCATTTTCTTCTCCAGGGGATCTTCCTGACCCAGGGATCAAACTCGGGTCTCCCACACTGCAGGCTCTTTACCATCTGAGCCACCAGGGAAGCTGGAATACACGGATTCCATGTGGGGGACAACTTTTTAAATTTGTTGATGAAATTGCACTGGGGGCAGGAGGAGAAGGGGACGACCGAGGATGAGATGGCTGGATGGCATCATGGACGTGATGGACGTGAATCTGAGTGAACTCTGGGAGATGGTGATGAACAGGGAGGCCTGGGGTGCTGCGATTCATGGGGTCGCAAAGAGTCGGACATGACTGAGTGACTGAACTGAACTGAACTGATGGAATTCTTTAGGAACAACTGGGCATTGTGGTTAAGAGCATAGGCTCCAGAATAAAATTACCAGGTAGCGGAAATGGTCATTCCTTAATCCCATGCGTTCCTGCCTTCATAGCTAATTCAGTGTCTTCTCATTATAGTACATATTGTAGTTACTGTTTTTGAAAGTCAAAAAACACAGAGAATGCCAGTTTCATGAGATTTGACTAAATATGTGTGTGTGTGTATGTATATGTGACTGTAGAGTTGGAAGCCTTTGGGGTCTAGCTTGGGAGTCAGACCATCCAAGTTTATATCCTGGTTCTACTGATCATGGTTATGTGACCTTGGACACATTGGTGAACTCGTTTCAGCCTCATTTCCCCCTTCTGTCAAATAGGGACAATCATAGGATCTATCTCATAAGGTTCTCATGATGGTGAAACAAGGTATTCTCATAGACTAGCTCGTGAAACAGTTGCTTGCACAAGGCAAATGCTCCATAAATTTTGGCTCTTAGTAAAAATCATGATCACTGAGCTAGGCACATGGTATAGAATCCCAGTGTGTGAACACCCCTGGGGGAAATCACTAGCTTCAAATCATAAAACATTAAGATTATATTTATTTAGATACAACTCCCTACTAGACACCTCTGATCACATACTGGAATCTTCTATCATCCACCATCCAGGATACTCATGAGTGTACAAGTATATTTTCTCTACTTCATGCAGGAAATTGGAATAAAATCGTGAAGATATTTTTTCCTTTGGGGTGTTTGAAGAGTTGTTGAAATTCTAGTCATGATATTTAGTGTTATGAGCTCTTTATGCCTGTTGTTAAATATGCCAGCATTTTATTGACACATTACTGTGAAATGGGCAGCCAGCTACAGTAATAAGTTTCCCCTAAAGAGTGCAAGTATCAACAAATCTGATGGCAGGCACTGCCAAGGAAACTGAACATGTGTTCAAAAAACAGCTAGCTTCACAGAGGATAATGGGTACATGCATGTTTAATCCAGTGACTTCTGTTTGAAGGTATAAATAGGTGGCTACTATTAATTTTGATTTTCATGGTATCCTTGTTTTGAGAAATTCTTTATATTGTTTAATTTTGTGCTTTGGTCTTCTCTTACTCTTTTTTCCTCAACTCTGCCTATCCTTAAAAACCACTTAAGAAATGTTTAAAAATATTGATACCTGCTCGTCATTCCCCAGAGGTTCTGATCTCCTTGGTTTGGGGGTGGATCTCAAGCATCAATTATTTTTTAAGTATTTTTAAATTTTCATCATGAAATATTTCAAATGTACAAATAATTATAATAATAAGGCACATGTATCTCTCATGCCTCCATCATAATGAACTTCAGTTGCTATTTTTAAAAATCTCCCCTACCTGATTCTTCCAATGCATCACCATGGTTGAGAACCATTCTCTCTTCTAAAAAGACGGAAAATGGGAGAAATATTTCAATGGATATTGATATCAAGAGAAGCTGAAATTTGTTCAAGGTCACACAACAATTTTAAAACATCATTCCATACTCTGTTCATCAAGCCATAATGGCATTCATGAACATGTATGTTGTATGGCAAGTGTGTGCCTGCTTGATTTTGTTAAAGAGTGGAATAGTTGGGAAATTTTCAGAAAAGAGCTTAGAAATATAATTGTTTCCCATTTTTAATCCTTATACCTTGACTCAAACCACATTGTGGCCATCCACTTAATGCAACTCAATAAAACATAACTCAGAGATTTTATTAATGGGTACCCACCCAGTATTCTTAGGGCTTCCCTAGGGGCTCAGATGATAAAGAATCTTTCCACAATGTGGGTGACCTAGGGTCAGTCCCTGGGTGTGGAGGATCCCCTGGAGAAGGGAATGGCTACCCATTCCAGTATTCTTCCCTGGAGAATTCCATGGACTGGGGAGTCTGGTGGGTTGCAAACAGTCAGGCACAACGGATTGGCTAACACTAATGGGAATAATGATCTCGTTTTTCAGAAACAAAGTTCCTCACTTTGTGCTTAAGGATAGAAAGATGTATGTCTAGTCATTTGGCTCACTAGCTTTCACTGATCAGCACAAGGGGGATACCTGTCTGCATATGTATGTTCTAGCAAAAGGTATGAATACTTTAAAGCTTCTGTTTGCTGGGTTTGGGAGAGTCAAATCTCAAACTTAAACCAAACTGCCAGCAATTAGTTCTCCATTTCCCATTTTTAGGAGACATCCCTTGGCAACTTTGTCAGGCTGTTTTGTGCACTTGGAAATTAAGGTCAGAGTTGTAGTGTTATTGCAGTCTTCAATAAATGGGCATCTAATCTAATTATTGCTGGAACTGGGTACAGAACAATCTTTCATTGTTATTTATTACTGTACTTACTGCGAATGAACTGCTGTTGCCAATTGATGCATACGACAGGATCCAAGCAATAACTCTTACAGCAAAATGTGTGCTGACTGTCATGGCAGAGCCTCCTTATAGTTTTGCTTATCTGTGTGGCTGAAGGAGGCTGTCTCTCGCTTATCTCTGTCCCGCCTTCTATAAAACAGCTATGCAAATAACACATCAACCTTGTCTCCTGTGTCATTATTTCTGTACCCTGGTGTCCTGGACCAGTGGTCCTCAAAACCAAGTGTGACTTTGTGTCAGCTGGGGAGCTTGTTAAAAGTGCCTGCTCTCTGGTCCCCACCCCAGGGGTTCTGGTTTGCTTATCCTGGGGCTGGACCCAAGAGTCTTCCTTATTAACAAGCACTCCGAAGGATTCTGATATAAGTGGTTTGAGTGCTTATAAGCTTTCCAAGATTATGGTTGACATGGAAATAAGAAACTTAAACTCTTCACAAATCACCTGAATTGAGAAACTCTGGTGTCCTCCTCAGATCTGCATCATTTACAAACATGCCCTTCTTGGATGTTCTGACAAGTGCCTGATAAACATTTTGAACAGGAGAGAGTCAACAGCGGAGTCTTTAAAGATATCTTTGACCTATTAAGCACCAGATTTATTTCAAGGGACACAGATATTCTAATGTTGTTTTCATTGATGCCCAGAACATTCTGGAAGCTGTGGACTATTTTCAGATTGTTAAATATGCATGGACAAGGAGGCAACTGGAAATGGCAAATAAAAGTCCTGGAAAACAGGAATCAAATCAAGCATCATGGCTGACGTTTTTCTTGGGAGTAGTTTTAGGTGCATACTCCTTAATTTACAGAGTTAACTATGGCCTGTTTCCTAAAGCGGGGAACATAAACCTGCAGAGTCAACAAGCTAATAAACCAGACATCTGAATGTGTCATATCACCATTTTTTTTCTTCCTCAGTTCATTCTTGTTAATTCCGCTTAGGATGAAATAGAACCGCTGGCTAGGATTATTTACAACTTTACAGGAGACTAAGGGGTTTGCTGGCATTTATTTCATGTCTTTTGGGGTGAAGTAGTTAAAATGTTATGTGTCTTGGCATAACCCAACAGTGATCATCTATTGGGGTATCAATATGGTCTCAGTGAATTACAGATCGCCAACTTCCATTATTTATATTTTGCCATTATAAACAAAATGCCCAAAGATAAGATATATTTTTATTTTTACTTAAAGGAAAGAGAATAGTTATTGAGCAATTAAACTTCCATTATTTATATTTTGCCATTATAAACAAAATGCCCAAAGATAAGATAGTCTTAATGTATTCTTATTTTTACTTAAAGGAAAGAGCATAGTTATTGAGCATTTAAACTTTATAAAGGGAAGGGGGGTTCAGGATGGGGAATACGAGTATACCTGTGGCAGACTCATGTTGATGTATGGCAAAACTAATACAATATTGTAATTAACCTCCAATTAAAATAAATAAATTTATATTAAAAAATAAACTTTATAAAGAACTGAGGATTAGACTAACCCTTAAAATTTTATCATTAGAAATTATGCTATTTATTTACAAGTGCTGAGATTACTTTCTAAAGTTTTTCTAAAGTTTACTACAAATGGAAAGTAAAAAATTATTTAATAAGGGTATATTTTAATACAATGAAACTTACATGATATGTATTAGCCATGTCTTTTTGACTTTTTTCCAAGAGTACAAAGATAGAAAGGAGGAAAATATGGAATTTTGATGAATAGGAATGATTTTTAAGAATGATGTGCTAGCAGCCTATTATACAGAGTGAAATAAGTTTGAAAGAGAAAAATATCATATACTAACGCATATATATGGAATCTAGAAAGATGGTACTGATGAACCTATTGGCAGGGCAGCAATGGAGACAAAGATATAGAAAACAGATTTGTGGACACATGGTGGGAAGGAGATGGTGGGATGAATGGAGAGAGGAGCATGGAAACATAAACACTACCATATGTAAAACAGATAGTGGGAATTTGCTGTATGATGCAGGGGGCTCAAACTGGTGCTCTGTGACAACCTAGAGGGATAGGATGGGATGGGAGGTGGGAGGGAGGTTCAAATGGGAGGGGACATATGTATATCTATGGCTGATTCATGTTGACGTATGTCAGAAACCAATACAATAATGTAAAATAATTATCCTTCCATTAGAAATAAATAAAAATGTTTTTAAAAATAGCTGAATAAAGGAGAGGAAAGAGAATAAGTCTTCAACATAAAAAAAAAAAAAAAAACAAATGATGTGCTAGCAGGTCTAAACTTGCTCCCTCTCATATGTACATATTTTTACATAGTTTGTGCTGCATTTGTACTTGCGTTTTAAAATTTCGTTCTGCATCTGTGCTCTGCATGTACACAGACCCCTAAAATGATGTATACAAACTCAAAATGAAGCATCTGGAAGCCTTGATAAGCTGTTAACTTGACACTATTCTTAGAACCCAGAAACTCTCAAATGAATTTTCATTTCAGAAGAATAAGCTTGTTGCTTCTGAATTATGCATTCATCCCTGGATTTCCCTTATTTATGGTCCCTGGTAATGCCATGGCTGAAGACTTTGTGTACTCTTTTCAAGGACTTGATATGCAATTCAGGTGCCTGAGATTATCAAGAGCATAAAATAAGCCTCAGCTAGTTACTGCAAGGGTTGTTAGCATTTCACTAGGACAACTGACGATGAGGAACAGTCAACCTAAAGGACTGAAGGGCATAGGGTTATTTTTAAACACCACATGCTTTCATGAAAGGTGGTCTGAGATCATGGACAGGGGTGCATGCCCGTTAGAGCGGCCACATCTGCCAGGTTTGGTCAAGCTTCAGTGTTCTCCCGGTCCTCCTGCTGGAGGGCAACGTCCTGGTGGGTTCACTAGACAGACTCTCCATCATCTCTTCTGGAGTCTTGTTAATGAGGCTCTCATACAGCTGGTAAACGCTGCCTTTGCCTTGGCCATCAGGCTGGAGTTATCATCGCTCCTCAGGTAGCACGGTACCCGTGCGTACCACAGAGTCAGCATGCTGCTGATGCTCGTGGATGGATGGAGGCTCGTGGGGAATCCTTGTCTTTACAGTTTGGAATGAAGTCACACACATACTTTGCCTAAAGTGAGCTGTGTCCCTTTTCTCTGGACCATGGCTAGAATTCTGGATAGCTTGCTGGCCTTTAGTGCTGTATCTTCTCTGCGTGCATGCATGCTCAGTCACTCCAGTTGTGTCCAATTCTTTGTGACCTATGACTGTAGCCTTCCAGGCTCCTCTGTCTATGGGATTCCCCAGGCAACAATACTGGACTGAGTTGTCATTTCCTTCTCCAGGAGATCTTCCTGACTCAGGGATCAAATCGCATCTCCTGCATTGCAGGTGAATTCTTTACCCACTGAGCCATCTGGGAAGCCTGTATCTTCCCTACAAGAGAGCAATCTCAGGAAGCCCATTGTAGGGTAAGCCTCTCTCTTAGTGGGAGAGACCAGAAAGAACTAAGAGCTGGAGCTGGGCTGGAGTCATGGCATGGGGTCATTCTTGCCCCACGTTTCATGAATTATTTCAGCATTTCCTGTATGAACACAGAAAATCTGGAACCTGAGTTCTCATGCCAAATCTGCATTCACTCTGGGACCGTATGAAAGGCATTTCTTTGACCCAAGAACTACTTTTCTGTAACCCATTGAAGCAGCACCATGAGGGGTCTTACACAGACAAGAATATCAAATTCTCTGGGGGTAGAGTGGCTTTATTTTTGATAGCTGGAGGGATGTAGAGTGTTTATTAGTGTTTTATGAATAGCATCACCTTACCTTCTTTTTGCTTCCCTTCTCTTTTCCAGGTGGAAGAGCTCCTTATTTTATTTCCCAAAAAGAGTTATAATTCATAAGTGTAATCTTTACATTATTGTTTTTACTCAGCAGGTATTAATATCTGATGGCTCAGTGGTAAAGACCATGCAGGAGACATGGGTTTGATCTCTGGGTCGGGAAATGGCAACCCACTCCAATATTCTTGTCTGGACAGAGGAGCCTGGTGGGCTACAGTCCATGGGGTCGCAAAAGAGTCAGATACCAAACAACATTAATATGTGAGAGTGTCTTTTTATTTTGTGGAACCCTAAGTGCCTTTGAAACATAAGCATTTTGGAAATAGTCCTTTATTTGTGAGGAAACAAGAACCGTCCAAGTGACAACTTAGTTCTTTATTCCATGTCCATTTATTCATTTAGCAAAAGTGTTCACTGCTTGCTTGCAATGTACCCAGTGAGGCACTGTGGGGAGACAGATGACTAGCAGCTTCTTTGGCATGATATTCACAAGGTAGAAAGAAGAGTGTTTATTACAGAGATACAAGCAAGTACTGACGAGCTTAGTTCTGTGATGCTCCTGAATTTTTGTTTGGCCTTTTTCTCCACGTGTGTGCTAGGAAAAACAAAAAAGAATACCATAGAGCCTTGGTCAAGCCCAGTTTCATAATAATTGCTTCCCAGGTTAACTATTAAACTATGAAGCAGTATGGTTTTTACTCCAAATTTTGAATTCATGCAGTATTAGGATGAATAGTTAGGTACTTCTAACTTTTAAAACCAGTATTTAGTATTTGAATATTTTCTCCCAAGAAAATAGACCTTCATACACTATTGCTGATTTTTTCCATCACTAGAAAAATCCAAGATTCATCCGTCAGGGAGAAAGCGGTTCACTTTCAATTAAAAAAAAAAAAAAAGCAAAAATACCGCAATAAAATGAAGGAAAATATGAAACCATCTGTATCTCCAGTGATAATGCCAATGCAGTGTATACTGTAAACAATAAAATTTGTTCAAGTCCACTTTAAAGGAAAGTGGTTCAGTGTGCATATATAAAAAAAGAAAAGAAACTCTTTCTTTATTCACAGATCTCATATGCAACACACACCACCATATATGCACAGATGTTACATATATGTGTAGATATATCTCTGAACACTCTGTGGCCGCCATAGGAAATTAATACAGGTCATCACCAAACAACCAGCATCTGAACTGTCACCTTTGTCTGTCACTTAAAAAACAGCTCAGGTTTTTGTTATCTCTGGTCCTTGGAACAATGCCATACTCACCTCCTGTCTGCCCATCCTTTCTAGTATTTGCAGTGTTATCAGAATATTTTTCCTATGACATGACTCAAGTCACATTTTCTTCCTCAAAATTTCCCAAAGCTGCAAACTTGTAGAATGCAGGCCCATAAACTCCACAGAAACACAGGAACCACAGTTTTCCAACTCTGTCTCTAATACAGGCTGAAAAATGCCCCTCCCTTTTATTCTTTTCCATCAGGTTTATCACAGGACATTGAACTTGGTTCCCTGCACTGTATAGCCCTCTCCCCTTTCTATTGCCATCTTCCCTGTCCTGGAAACACCGGGTCACAGATAGACCCGGTCCAGAAGCTCTGCCGCAGCCATTTAACTGCACCACGTATCTGGCACTCGATAGTAAACGCAGTACTTGTGTAAATCCATTTTTTCCCTCCCTGAATGAGTCGGTGAGCTTCCAGAAAGGTGACTAGGAGTATTTGGAGAAGCCCTTTAATATTTTAATAAGTGTGCCTTGGTTACTTGGCTAGGGCTGTGACATTGTGAGACAAATAGGAATAATTTCTTTTGCTTGCAAACCACTCCCCCCACCCCGCCCCAACCCCGCCATTTCAGTGGGAAGCGTTATTAGTTATGACTTCCCATTAGGCCGGGAAGACCACCTGTAACTGCAGCTTTAGGTTGGGGATGGGGAGATGGTGGGGAGCAAGAGGCTGCCTGAAAAAACAGGAAGCCTCCCTCAACCTCTAATTCAGATCTTCTCCATTAACTTAGTCTTTCTGGGACACCTACCCGATGCAAAACGCCGCCAATTTTATTTTATTTTATTTTATTTCCTTTCAAAAAGGTGGGTGTGGGGGAAACCTGCAGTCCCCAAGCCAGTAAATAACTCACCTGAAGGTCAGGTACGCCCTCCCCCCACTCTCCCAGGGGTGTCTGGGAGGGGTGGGGGTGGGGGGCGGATAGAGAGCCCGGCAGTGATCGCAGTAGAAACCCGGAGGCTCAGACGATTGGCAGCGTTCTGGGAGGCGTCCTCCCCAGCCCGACTCCGCGCCGGGATGAAGAAGGCGGAGGCGGCGGCACGACGGCCCTGAAGTCCCCAGCGCCCCCTCCCCCGCGGCCGAGCCGGGCCGGGCGCGTCCCTGGGCGTGTGCCCCGCCGCAGCCCGCGGAGCCTCCCGAGTCTCCTGCCAGGGGGGCGGGGAGCGCGGCGAGCGCCCGCGTCTGCGGCTGCCTCCCCACGCCCGAGCCGCCGCGCCGCGCCGCGCCGAGGACGCGCGCCCCAGCCGGTGCCCCCGCCGCCGCCGCCGCGCGCCCGGGCCCCCCGGCCCAGCCCAGGTAACTTTTCTGCCTGCGGGGCCGCGGGGTCCGAGGGAGGTGCAGGGTCGCCGGGGGCGCAGGGCTGACCGGAGGCCGGGGGCGGACGCGTGGCTGCAGCGCCACTCAGCCGCGCGAATCGCGGGAGCCGGGCACCCTCCCCGCCCGGCCCGCCGGGACCCCCGCGAGGACCCCCCTCCAACAGCCTGGCCGAGCCGGGGCGCCGCGCGGGGGGACGTGCCCACTTC
>SJYX01003307.1:248155-262426 GCA_006410675.1 Oreotragus oreotragus | reverse complement strand
TTTTTTTTTTTGGGGGGGGGGGGGGGGGGGGGGTCTATTTTAGGGTCTCTGGGGCGGCCAGGTGTGCGTTGGAGTTTATCCTGATAGCAATAACTTTCCTAGTAGAAGAGCCATTAGATCAGACCGAGCACTAAAAACAGTCTTTTTGAAATTTACACTGATTTTTAATGTCTCAAACAAAAATGGTAAACCTCCATTTATGATCTGGGAACCCTAGACGCAGTAATTATACAGCAAATTGAGCAGAAAAGCCCTATTAAGGAAAAAGAGCGCATCGAGTTTGAGTAAACTCTGGGGAATAGGAGGTGATTCGTATCTTGGATCAAACAGCGTTTTTTAAAAATGCACGTTAATTTTGGTATCAGACTGTCAAAACTTTAGTTGGAGTAACAAAGTCATTTCGAGAGGAAATAAATTCCATAATTGAGAAGCCTGACTTTGTTAATTTCAGAAGGCATTGATGAAAATAAAATAGCTGAATACTAAACAGGCTCATTTGCATTATTATTTGCTAGTAGTTTAGAAAAGCAACATACCAGATGCACCAGTTACTGCAGTTTATCGAGCTTATACACTTTAGGCAAATAATTTTGGCAGCGAAGAATGTGTTTTCTGAATGATTTCTCAGTAGCGGGAAGAGTGGCCGCTTTAATGTGTAAACCCCTTGGAGCTGAAGGATTGAGAAGATGGAGGTCAAAGGTCAGTATCTCAGAGAGCTGTTTACATTTCATTTTTAAGTCATTTCTTCTGTACCAATGCTATTTAGGTTAAAAGCAGGCTTTGTCAATTCTTGTACAGTGCTTGGACTTGGGCCAACTTTGAATTGTGTTGAAATAGGAGACCTGGGATTATTTATTTATTTATTTATTTCACTTGATCAGAAGCTCTCTTGTCCATACCTTGGTCTTGAAACATCGGTCAAATGCATTAAGGGGCTGTCCAAGGAGAAGGCAGACAACTGTTCATGGACCAAGAGATGTTATGATGTCAGTATTTTGTGAATCCTTCCTTGATTTACAGTTTGTTGGATTATTATGGCAGGGACATACTTTCCAGGGTATTTAAGTTAGTGATTTTTTGAGGGGAAAAAAAAAAAGTCTTAAAATTCACAAAATAGAATTCATGTCCTCTCCAGTAAAACAGAACTCCAAGAGTGAGCTGAAAATAAAGACATGTTTCTTTTCCTTAAGAATTTGACTCTCATGGAGTGGAATTGCTTAAGTCCTGGAGTCCCTTGATCATCTTTCCTCCCCAGCCTCTTCTAAGGATCCAACCATTGTTTGTTTTCCTGTGAACGTCAGCTTTACCGTGAAATAGACTTACTATGGAAAACCGTGACTCAGGTTTATCTCTGGCACCGCTTCCTTTAGAGAGATCTCTGATGATATCCCTGCAGCACCTCTTTCTTTCAGAAGGCTACACAGCTGCTAGCTTGTTGAGAATTCGTCAGGCACTCCTGGAGAGCTCTGCTCTCATTTCACTCCTCTTGGCTGCAGAGAATTGTGTGCTCAGAAGCAGGGACTGGAGCCGTGAAGTCACTGCCCTGCCCTGTCTGGTGTTGTGACATCACTATGGCTCAAAGGAAATAAGGGTGGGGCAGGCAACACCAGACGGTCTGGGTCTGAACCATCTGCCGGCGTTAACTTTGCCTGATCCATGAATGAGGCTCTCCTTTCTCAACTTGAACTGCACCATAAGGTATCGTTTGAAGCATGAGATATGGATGCCAGCCTGCATGGGAAAGTGTGTTTCAGAGATTAAGGAAGCAGAGCATTTGTGTGTGTGTGTGTGTGTGCAATAGTAGAAATGATTGACTCTTCCTCCTAGTAAGGAAAATATTATTAGTTTTTTAGGAGGGCCATTGAAAAATCATACTTAATTAACTAGTATATATTAATGCAGAGAATAGAGTCAGTATATTTCTTACTCTTTTTGTACCTAAGTAGCATTCTTGCTAAATTCTTGTTGTAGGTGGTTAGTCTTGTCTTTCAAAAATATGTGGTGTGGTGTCTGTCGAGATACAATTTCTCTCTGGGTAGACACTGTTCTATCTGATGTATTTTCCAGTGATGTGTTTGCAATTAGAAATTAGAAAAAAAAAATGGGGAAAAGAAAGCAAGAGGTTTCACAAGTATAGAAGATAACCTGCAGTGATTTGGGGTCATTGATTTCTATGTAAGTTTTTGGTTTATGTGTAGACAATTTTATAATGTAGCACTTTTGAATTCTCTGAACTGTGCATTCTAGTGCGGAGATGATCCCAGACAGGCCGCACCCGAATTTGCAATAAATCAATTTCGTGTTGTGACTCCTGACTTGAATGTGATGCGAGCATAAAGGAGACCCACAGAACAGCTGCAGCCTGGGGTCTTCTTGCCACCTCTTCAGTGAGATGACTGGCCTTTTCTCATGTGAGAACATTATGTGCGTGGGACCTGTGAGCAGGTCCCATTTAACTGTGTCACTGTCCAGAACACGTTGCCAACGCAAAAGGGAAGGAACCCCCCCCCCAAAAAAAAAGGAAGGATAGCCCAAATAGAGAAGTTGAAATTAAGTACCAGAACTGCAGCTCAATTCGTTGAAACGTCTTTGGCATTGCATTTTTAGACTTAACCATGATTGGCTAAATTGCACACTTCACAGTGGTAAGCTTCTATTAGCGCCAAACCCCTAATTCTTTCGTAATTTGCAGTACAGAGGAAAAAGCTGACAACTTAATTTTTAGATGGCTGGCATTTTGATGCACTGTTCTTATAACCCTTCCTTACAG
Organism: Oreotragus oreotragus; assembly: GCA_006410675.1. NCBI lineage: Eukaryota > Metazoa > Chordata > Mammalia > Artiodactyla > Bovidae > Oreotragus > Oreotragus oreotragus. Next base: position 259,656 of record SJYX01003307.1, on the reverse strand, counting down.
ACTTGAAAAAAGAAAAGAAAAAGCAGAAAGGTTTGCATTCAATCTAGAGAACAGTTGGGATACTTCCTCTGCCTTGTGCACTGTTTTTTTCTCTCCACTTAAACTGAAGGAGTGCCTGTTCTTTGAAGGGACTAATTTTCCTTTTGCTTGGAGTTTCATTCCCAGACCAGCACAGGTCTAAACTCATAGGTTACTGAGTAAATATTTATGGAATTGGATGAAGAAGTGAGGCCATATGTGACTTATGCGTCACTATTAAAAAATAGTCGACAAGGCTTAAAAAGCATGGCCACTTCTTACTTAAAAATGAGAATGTTCAGACTCTTGTATGCAGTTGTTTCTAACCACACGGTCCTCTTCCTAATGAATTTGCTGCTCTGGCCACAGCTCAGATTAGGTAGGTTCTAGAGGTTTTGTCTGATCCAAGAAGAGAATACTGCAGGTACCGTGAGAAAAAAAGGACGGCTTCTTTGAGAGAAGATGGGCAGGCAGCCTGCTTCCCTTCCTGCCATCTCTAATTGGTGTCATGGGGACATCAGTAGAGCAGATGTACTCAGAAGAAGGGGAGAAAGATCAGATGGAGGGGGACAAAAGCTGAATGAGGGCTGGGCCATGATATTGATCTTGATGTTGAACTAAGAAGAGAAAAACTACTTTCTCCTTAAAAATTTTTTTTATTTTAATGTTTTTATTGGAATATAATTGCCCTAAGATGATGTGTTAGTTTCTGCTGTACAGTGAAATGAATCAGCCATATGCATACACATCCCCTCCCTTTTGAGGGGATATATACATACATATATCCCCTCCCTTTTGAGTCTACCTCCCACCCCACTCCCCCATCTCCACCCTTCTAGGTCATCACAGAGCCCTGAGCTGAGCTTCCTGTGCTTTAAACAGCTTCCCATTAGCCATCTATGTAGATCTCTCTTCTTTGGTCATTTTTTAATATATGTTGTATTTACATTCTCCAGTAATGACTTTCTCTGTGTTTTAGTCAAGCCCCACATTTCATTCTTTCTGTAAAACAAACTTTTTTTTTTCTTCCCATTTGCACATCTCTGAAATTGGGATATGTCTTACAGTTGCTCTCAGCCATATGGCAGAGAGAAAACTGGCAACTGAGTTCATTGATAAAGACGCAGACATCAAAAATTGGAGATTGGGTGTCAGTTGACTGGAAGGAAATCTTGGAGACATAATGGAGCACGCATAAGAAAGAGCGCATCACCCATGAAGAAACATAGGTGGTATTTACTGTGTAAAGGCATAGATCATGGTAACTGAATCAGCATGCAATTTGAGAAAGTGGATTTTGACCTGTAATAGATTTTTTTTGAGTACCTTGGCTAGTTTACTTTGTTTCTCTTTGTGCATGCAGAGAATATGTAATTAAGTGTAAAAGAGTTCTCTAAATAACTAGAAAATTAAAATTCCAATATATGAGTCTCCACTTAATTGGCAGAGTGCTACGTATTGTGTTATTTCTTAGAATTAACGGTGTCATGAATTTTGTGAAATAGGGTTTGTCACTTGGCTACACTAATTTAAAAAATGCTCTGTGATGCTCAGTGCTTATTCATATGCCCCCTTCTATGTATTTGGTAACTGAGGTGCATCCCTTTGTGGGAAAAATCTATTGAGCAGTCTTCAAGTTTGGCTTTTCCGTTTGGGTCCTTGGAAGATAGTTGGTCTTTGACTAGTCATTGAGAAGACATTCCAGATAGAACACTCTGAAAGTTAGGAGGTCTCACGGTAACTGGAATGTAGTCTTTACCCTGCGGAGTAATAGGAGATGAGTCTCAGGAGAGAGTGTGTGGCCTTACGGTGAATATGAGAACATTTTGCACTTTGCTAGGTACTAGGGAGCCATTGAAAGTAGTGGAGTAGGAAAGACAATGTTCATTTGGTGATCAGTGTAGGGTGTAATGGAAGAACAGGAGTCGGGAGACAGATGACCTTTGGTTAAAGGAGTAATCCAAAAAATTTCGGAAATTGTATGTAATGCTAGTTCCTCTCAGTGATTGGTATTTTGGCAACTCACGACATATTTTTTGTGATCATATTTAGTTGAAGCTTAATTATTACTTTTGGACTGATTAGGGTGGAAAATGAAACGTTCAGAAGATGGCATGATTTTCATTCCTATTTATCCTTCCAGTTAAAACCTCTCTGTTATTTCAGGTATTAAGAATAATGCATACGCCCGGTAAAATATTTTCTAATATTGAAAGACAAGCAGAAGAAACTGCACTGTCTAGAGGCTGCTGTTCATAATGGTGCTCAGCTGCTCAGTCGTGTGCTCCTCTTTGTGGCCTCATGAACTGGAGCCCGCCTGGCTCCTCTGTCCATGAAGTGTTTCTGGCAAGAATACTGGAGTGGGTTGACATTTCCTTCTCCAGGAGATCTTCCTGACCCAGGGATTGAACCCTCTTCTCTTGTGTCTTCTCCATTGGCAGGCGGATCCTTTACCACTAGCTCCATCTGGGAAGTGACCAAAACAACAGTAACAATGTGTGTCTTGGAATCTGACAGCCTTGGGATAGGCTCCTAGGCTTGCTGTGTGACGTGGGTCAAGTCTCTTAACTTCTTAAGTCTATTTGATCACTTACAAAATGGCCATAATGTTTAGATCTCGAGGTTGATGCTGCTACTAAGTCACTTCAGTCGTGTCTGACTCTGTTTGACCCCATAGACGGCAGCCCACCGGGCTCCCCCGTCCCTGGGATTCTCCAGGCAAGAACACTGGAGTGGGTTGCCATTTCCTTCTTCAATGCATGAAAGAGAAAAGTGAAAGTGAAGTCGCTCAGTCTGTCCGACTGTTAGCGACCCCATGGACTGCAGCCCACCAGGCTCCTCTATCCATGGGATTTTCCAGGCAAGAGTACTGGAGTGGGGTGCCATTGCCTTTTCCGAGATCCTGAGGTTATGAGGGTTAAATGATGCAGTATGTGCAAAGCACTGCACATAGTACTTGGTACATCACAAATGTCTAGTTAATAGACACAGACTCCTGTCGTTGTTTAGCTGATGAGTCATGTCTGACTCTTTGCAGCCCAATGGACCATTGGCCGCCAGACTCCTCTGTCCAGGGGATTTCCCAGGCAAGAATTCTTGAGTGGGTTGCCATCTCCTTCTGCAGGGGATCTGCCCAACCCAGGGCTCAAACCTGAGTCTCCTGCATTGCAGGCGAATTCTTCAGCACTGAGCCGCCAGGGAAGCCCTACTGGCTAGTGTCTTAATAAAGATAATACACTGGAAATAAATAGTCCTAACGATTGTGAGGGCTTCCCTGGTGGCTCAGAGGTTAACGCATCTGCCTGCAACGTGGGAGACCTGGGTTTGATCCCTGGGTCGGGAAGATCCCCTGGAGAAGGAAATGGCAACCCACTCCAGTATTCTTGCCTGGAGAATCCCATGGATGGAGGAGCCTGGTGGGCTACAGTCCACAGGGTCACAAAGAGTTGGACATGACTGAGTGACTTCACTTCACTTCATTTCAATGATTGTGAGAATGCTTAGCATGGAGGAAAGACCCTTGTCTGGGTTTTTCTATGGCTGATCCATGACTTACCACTTTTGTAGCCCAGATGCTTGGGGCTGGTGCATGGGGATGATCCGGAGGGATGATGTGGGGTGGGAGGTGGGAGGGGGGTTCATGTTTGGGAGTTCATGTACACCCGTGGCGGATTCATGTCAATGTATGCCAAATCCAGTACAGTACTGTAAAGTAAAATAAAGTAAAAAGAAAAAATTTTAAAGGTTAAAGAAGTAGGTAGGGTTAAGGGTTAGTTTTCTTATCTGTTAAGTAGGGATGATAATCATGTAGTGTAATGGTCTGGAGTATGAAATGAATGTCTAATTGAAAATATGTGGCTCTTTAATACATCTTCAGTTGAGGTTAGTTTTCTCTCCTTATGATGAATAATAGAAAAATGGAGTGAAGTCAGTGAAGCAGAGATGCTTCTATGAGAAAATGTGATCTGCTGATCAAAATCAGGCTGAGTACTTTGGGTCTTACAGATATTTTCAAGATATTGTGAAATTCTTAACTTTCATATGGGGGCAACAAAACAAGGCATCGATTTAATAGGATCTGAAAATGAATTCATTGACTCAGCAGACATGAATTTGAGCAAATTCAGGGAGATAGTGAAGGACAGGGGAGCCTGGTGGGCTACAGTCCATGGGGTCGCAAAGAGTTGGATACAACTGAGTGACTGAACAACAAAAGCAACGGCAAAGAAAAATGAACTCAAGAGGGAGCTTCCCGGGGACTTGCCTGGTGATCCCGTGGCTAAGACTCGGCGTTCCCAGTGTAGGGGCCCAAGTTTGATCCCTACTCAGGGAACTAGATACCACGTGCCACAACTAGGAGTTTGCATGCTGCAGCTAAAGCTTCTGTAAGACCCGGCACAGCCAAATTAAAAAAAAAAAAAAGGGAGCTTCCAGTCCTTGGACCTACCGTCGCGATGCAGCCTAAGGGTCTTCAGAAGCTTGTCTGACACTGTGGCCCAGTCTCAGTCGAGACCCAGCAGGTCGCCACCCCCATCAGATGGCCTTTCAGTTCTCACTGTGCCTTCTGCAGGTGCCTTCAGACAGCATCTTGGAGTCACCTCTGCTCTCCTGGATGCTGTATTTCAAGCTGGGGGACCAGCAATACACAAATAGGATTTCAGATTGGGATGAATGTTCTGAAGTAGGACCAGGTCACAGTGTTGATGGGTATAGAGGACTGCTTCAGATACTGTCACTTGGAGATGGTTAACATTTAGTTAAGTCCTTCCTTCTTGTTTGCACCCTTCCTCTGCAAGTGAGACATCAACCCTCAGGTGGTGATCGGTGCCAGGCAAGAATCACATCTTCCATCAGCTGCGTGTCTTTGGGACTCGTACAGCGCCTGGCTGTGGTCCAAGCAGGCTCCTCTGTCCATTATTTTCTCCAGGCAAGAACAGTGGAGTGGGTTGCCATTCCCTTCTCCAGAGGATCTTCCCAACCCAGGCATGGAGCCCAGGTCTCCTACATTGCAGGCAGACTGTTAACCATCTGAGCCACCAGGGAAGCCCAGCTACTGAACACGTACCTTTTACACTCACCAAGCCCTCTTTCTTGTACCTTACCTTTCTTGTGATATGATTTTTACCGAGACCATGCATTCTTTTCTTTCTCGTAAGTTTGATTTCTTGAACCTTCCCACTCAGATGTGGGCTTAACCAGGCATGAAACTAATGGAGCCTATGCTAAGCTGCTAAGTCACTTCAGTCGTGTCCGACTCTGTGTGACCCCATAGACGGCAGCCCACCAGGCTCCCCCATCCCTGGGATTCTCCAGGCAAGAATACTGGAGTGGGTTGCCATTTCCTTCTCCAATGCATGAAAGAGAAAAGTGAAAGTGAAGTCGCTCAGTCGTGTCCAACTGTTAGCGACCCCATGGACCGCAGCCCACCAGGCTACTCCGTCCATTGGATTTTCCAGGCAAGAGTACTGGGGTGGGGTGCCATTGCCTTCCCCGAATGGAGCCTATACTTAAGTTTAAATTCAAACTGTATCATCTTTTTCTTAGAGAAGGTTTCCCAAATTTGTTTAAGTGTCGGCATTTATGAAACCTACAGCTGCCTCTGATCTCAACCTGTATTAAATCCCCCCTTTTCTGAATTCTTATTGCAACTGTGGTTCACTCGAACCCAGAACTTTACTGTGTCCCAGTTCATCTTCTCAAGGGTGCACACGAAAGGTGTCCAAAGACTTGGGTTTGTGATTTGACTAAAAAGCTTCTGGACCTCTCAGAGGTGTAAATTCTCATGTAGGAGTGTAGAACAACCCTTCCTTGCTGTGGAATCACCTTCATGTTCAGTTGCTCAGTTGTGTTTGATTCCTTGCGACCCCCAGGCCTCCCTGTCCTTCACTGTCTCCCGGAGTTTGTTCAAACTCATGTCCATTGAGTCAGTGATGCCATCCAACCATCTCATGCTCTGTGGCCCCCTTCTGCTTTCTATCTTACCCACCATCAGGGTCTTTTCCAATGAGTCGTTGATTCCTTGCGACCCCCAGGCCTCCCTGTCCTTCACTGTCTCCCGGAGTTTGTTCAAACTCATGTCCATTGAGTCAGTGATGCCATCCAACCGTCTCATGCTCTGTGGCCCCCTTCTGCTTTCTATCTTACCCACCATCAGGGTCTTTTCCAATGAGTCGGCTCTTCGCATCAGGTGGCCAAAGTGTTGGAGCTTCAGCTTCAGCATCAGTCCTTCCAATGAATATTCAGGGTTGATGTCCTTTAGGATTGACTTGATTGATCTCCTTGCAGTCCAAGGGACTCAAGAGTCTTCTCCAGCACCACAATTTGAAAGCTTCAGTTCTTCAGCGCTCAGCCTTCTTTATGGTCCAGCTCTCACAGCTGTACATGACCACTGGAAAAACCATAGCTTTGACCAGGTGGACCTTTGTCGGCAAAGTAACGTCTCTGCTTTTGTCACCGTCGTGAGCCAATGGTGATTTTCCATTGATCCAATCCAATTTTCAAGCTGTAAGATGTAGAATATGATGATAATCAGTGAGTTTTTTTTTTAGTGAGTTAGGGTAGCAGACTTTAGTTGAAGGAACATCTTGGATTTCTTCCATGCTTTGCTCCCACCGTCCTGTGCCTTCATTCCTTCTCCTGATGATGAAATACATCCTGAGGACTTTGCATTAGCGCTGTGCCAGCGTCAGTGACAGAGCAAAAAGGAAAATAAGCCTCAGCCACTCGCTGGGCTCCCCCAGGGCACAGAGCTGTCACTGCCTGTGAAAGGGGCATCAGGCTCCAAGTTCTCCCCAAGAAGCTCACCACCCAGACTTGGGATGTGGTCCTGGCAGAAGGGAGTGAGGTCTAACCTGGACCTGGACAGTGGCCAAGAGTCAGCATGTGGCAGAGAAGAAGAAGAGGGTCTGGTAGGATCCAGAGTGGACTAGAGAGGGGCTGTTTGTGGGGTGACTAACCAGCAGGTACAAAGGCCAAGGGGGAAAGGATGCTTAGTCAGACATGGTGCACAACTAAGGGATGAGACTGGATCCAGGAAGAACACTGGGGAGGTGACGGTGTTGCAGAGGTCCATGGGGTCCACAGGACATGCAGGGAGAGATGTCCAGTAGCCTTCATGCCAGAGCAGTCCAGCTTCTGGATCAAGATGGGGGCTCATTACAAAAGGATGCTATTAATGCCTTGGAAGCTGAGGCCTGGGAGAGGGTGAGTGAACAGGGTGGGTGGAGGAGGAGGGGGATGGGGGGGGCAGACACACCTGGAAGCGTGTTTAGAAGAAGCAGTGCTCGGGGCTCCTGGGCACCCAGGAGCACCAAGGCTGGCTTGTGCCTGCGACAGCTTTGGTTCAGCTGCTGTGACATTGGTGCCTCCTCACAGGCACTCAGAGAGCAGGACCCATCTCCTCTGGGAGCCCCTGGTGTTTCTGCTTCCTTGCTTTCCTTGGTTTTGAGGATGGAGTGAACTGCTGAAGGTAGAGGTCAGGGTGGGGGCAGCAGGAATTGGGGGAGCCCATGACCCCAGGAATCTTTGCCACACACAGGTGAGGTGTGAATTACACGCCTGTATATGTGAGGTCCTGTTATCCATGGTGTTTTATTTATTTTTTTAAAGAAGTATATTGAGAAGCAAAGGTGACGTTGCTAAAAATGCCCACCTCCTGCGTGGATGAGGGGCTGTGTCTAAGGTGATACTGGTGACGGTTTAAAGCACTGAACATAGACTTGCCGTCTTCTGATGGCTGGATGGCATCACTGACTCGATGAACATGAGTCTGAGTGAACTCCTATATTCTTGATCACAGCAAATTAGAAATACTGGACAGCCTTGTCCATTATGTAGAGATCTGTGTCAGGATGGCCCATGGATGGGTCTTAACTCAGATCTCAGAGAACGTCGAGATGGGGTGACGATCTCTCTTAGAAATAGTGTGTGATATTTCTGATACCTGAAAAAGTTGAATAGTAGATACAGTGACCACCTCTGTATCCCACATCCAGTTTTAAGAGATAAAGCATTATCCCAAATTGCTTACTTTCCCTGTGTTCTCCTCTGCAGTTGTACCAGCCTCCCTCCTAGGAGCAGCCACTCTCTATAGCATCACTGAATTATTTGTGGTGGTGTTCACATTTAAGCAACTTTAAACAGTGTCTTGTACCTGTCCCTCTGCAGCTTTGTTCATCCTGTAGGCTCCATGACTTCCAGGAGCCCATGGTGTAGTTCTTGGGGGTGAAAACTGATGCTTTAACCAGAGTTTGTGGCTTCCTCACCAGGCCTTGAACAGGATTGTGCTTCCCACCTCAGAACATGGTACAACCCTGTATCTTCATGCTCTGTATCCCTGGATTCAGCCAACCATGAATTGAAAAATACTTTTTCAGAATGTTCTAGAAAGTTCAAAAAAAGCAAAATGTAAATTTGTCCCCAGCAGCTATTTACATAGTACTTGCATTGTATTTACAACTATTTACATAGTATTTCCATTGTGTTAGGTGTTACTGAAAAATATTTTTAAAGAATGTTCCAGAAAATTCCAAAAATCAAAACTTGAATTTGCCCCCAACAACTATTTACATAACATTTGCATTGTATTTACAACTATTTACTGAGTATTTCCATTGTGTTAGGCATTATAAGTAATCTGCATACTCAGTCACTTCAATAGTGTCTGACTCTTTGTGACCCTGTGGATTGTAGAGTCTGCTAGGCTCCTCTGTCCATGGGATTTCCCAGACAATACTGGAGTGGGTGGCCATTTTCCTCCTTCAGGGGATCTTCCTGAACCAGGGATTGAACCTGTGTCTCCTACATTGCAGGCAGATTCTTTACCTGCAGAGCCATCAGGGAATCCCATAAGTAATCTAGAGGTGATTTAAAGTCTGTGGGAAGATGTGCAGGGCTTAAGCAAATACTGTGCCATTTTACAGGCTTCCCAGATAACTCAGTGGTGAAGAACCCACCTGCCAGTGCAGGAGGTGAGGGTTTGATCCCTGGGTCGGGAAGATCCCCTGGAGGAGGGCATGGCAACCCACTCCAGTATTCTTGCCTGGAGAATCCCCTGGACAGAGGAGTCTGGCGGCCACAGTCCACGAGGTCGCAAGAGTCAGATATGATTGAGTGACCGACCATATGCCATTTTACATGAGAGACTTGAGCTTCTGTGGAATTCGGTATCCAAGGGTGTCCGGGAATCAATCACCCCTCCCCAAAACAGACAAGGGATGCGTGTCCTTGCTGCCCGTCAGCCTGGGACATTCTGCCTCAGCAGGTCTACACAGCTGCCTCTGCACCTGCGCCCCATCACCTCTCGCCCCACCCAGCACTGACTCCCTGCTCTGCCTCCATTTTCTTTATACCAGTACATGTTTTACTTGTCTGTGTCTGCTGTGTGCCTCCCCCAACCAGAGCACCTGCTTCATCTGTTCTAGGACTTAACATCTATTCTGTTCACCGTGGACCCCAGCTTTGAGAACAGTGCCGCTCAGTACCCAGCTAACTGAAGGGGTCTTTCAAGATACGATGTGATAGGAATTTGCCATCTTTTTATTGTGGACCTTTTAGTTGTGGTGGTTTGTCTATTATGAATAAACCTACATTGTACATACATGCAGAATTCTTTTCTTTTCTTTTTAGAAAACAAACACATTTCATTATCAATCCAAAAATAAAAGAAGATGGGAGCTTACGAAGGAGAATTTCTTACTGATCCATCTTTAACCTTTGATTTAGTGGATACGGTTGTGTTCAGAGTGATTTAATGTTGAATTGTAAATATAGCTTCACTAAGTGAGGCCCCCGATGGGAAAAGCTGGCATGTGTGGCCCAAGGGATCTTGCCAAGAGGTGAAGGGGACTGTGTGTGTGCACCAGGTCAAGACCGTCCTGCTCTGAGCTGTGAGTTCAGCCATGCTTCCCAGGGCGACAGTTGGGTTCCAGTCGTTTTCAATTAATTTGGACTTGCAGTTCTTTATGCTCATTAGAGTGTCGTAATTTTTCCCCTCCTCAAGAATTAGCACTTCCACAATCATCTGTACCTTCTCAGACATGCCATCTGGCCTGCCCCCTTCTTTCCCTTCCATTCTTAGCACAGTCGAAGGTAAACGCGTGTTTTTTTTCCCTCTTCCTTACCGATAAATATTCCATTTTCTTGTAATTTGGAAGATAATTTGTACACCACTCATTTTCACTCTTTGTATTCAGTGCTAGAAAATCAAAGCGTGCTTGGTTTCCTGGGCTCTTTAATAAAGCATCAAGTCGATAGTGAGGTTTTATTTATTTATTTTATTTTACTTAACAATACTGTATTGGTTTTGCCATACATTGACATAAATCTGCCAGGGGTGTACATGAGTTCCCAATCCTGAACCCCCCTCCCACCTCCCTCCCCATATCATCTCTCTGGGTCATCCCAGTGCACCAGCCCCAAGCATCCTGTATCCTGTATCAAACATAGACTGGTGATTCGTTTCTTGCATGATAGTATATATGTCTCAATGCCATTCTCCCAAATCATCCCACCCTCTCCTTCTGATAGTGAGGTTTTGATTAGATGTGCATTCTAATTAAAAACAAATGATAAATTTCCACTTGGATTACCATAGAAAATGATTCCAACATATAAGGATAGATAGTCATGGTATCCTATCAGCAAAATCATTTATAACTTGGTTTTGAAGAATTTCTTATCCAAAAGAACGCTTTCATGACTGCCCTTTTCTCTGCTTCTCTTATTGACAGTATTTTTCTCTGAATCTGTGTATCCTGTCTAGTCTTGGGGAGGGTGGAGACCTGGAATTTCTCTATCCAGGTATTCCAGAAGCATTGGTGAAATAGAATGGTCTCCCTCCATTGGGAAATTTGTTTTCCTTTGTGTTCCTTTCTTCTTGATGCCAGCAATGACATGTTCTTGGATGAGCCTTTGAGTTCAGGATGGTTAGTTGAGTGTGCCTGGTTGATAAAGGGGAGCTGAGTGGAGTGGTAAAGCAGATCAGTTCAGTTCAGACACTTAGTTGTGTCCGACTCTTTGTGACCCCATGAGCCACAGCACGCCAGGGCTCCCTGTCCGTCACCAACTCCCAGAGTCCACCCAAACCCATGTCCATCGAGTCCGTGATGCCATCCAGCCATCTCATCCTCTGTCGTCCCCTTCTCCTCCTGCCCTCAATCTTTCCCAGCATCAGGGTCTTTTCAGATGAGTCAGCTCTCCGCATCAGGTGGCCAAAGTATTGGAGTTTCAGCTTCAGCATCAGCCCTACCAATGAACACCCAGGACTGATCTCCTTTAGGATGGACTGGTTGGATCTCCTTGCAGTCCAAGGGACTCTCAAGAGTCTGCTCCAACACCACAGTTCAGAAGCATCAATTCTTCGGTGCTAAGCTTTCTTTATAGTCCAACTCTTACATCCATGCATGACCACTGGAAAAACTATAGCCTTGACTAGATGGACCTTTGTTGACAAAGTAACATTTCTGCTTTTGAATATGCTGTCT
>SJYX01003307.1:192092-243742 GCA_006410675.1 Oreotragus oreotragus | reverse complement strand
CGCCCCCGGCCCCCATCATTCCCCATTGTCATTCCTCCTGACGTACATCCATGCATGACCACACGATAGTTCTGAGCAGGATGCACAGGTGCCCTGCCTTTGGCTTCTGTGGTTTTAGGCGGTCTGATAACAGCCATTACTCAATTTGAAGCCATCATTTCTCAGCATAGGCAATCTGGATTCCGTCTCAGACCCAGATTAGCAAGTTGGATGCTCTGAAACTGCTTTAAAGGGTTTGTGAATCATCGTTACGGCTTTATAAAAGTGAAATGGAATTACTTGATAGACCAATCTTGTTTCTTGGCATTCTTTTATCTGATACTGGAAAGAGGATGATGTTGAAATCCCGTTCAGTAGGAACAGCATCACCGCAGTCCCCAGAAGTGTGAAATGTGCGTTGACTGTTTCTCCTACGGAAGGAATCTTGGGAGATGTGCTGAGGACAGTGTGGCGCTCGGAATGCCTTTGTTTCGTTTCAGGTCGGTGATTCTGCGCTGCTTGCTGCTGCAGTTGTTCAGTCGCTCAGTCGCGTCTGACTTTGCGACCCCATGGACGACCACAGCATGCCAGGCTTCCCTGACCTTCACTGTCCGTGGAATTCGCTCACACTCATGTCTGTTGAGTTGGCGGTGCCATCCATCCATCTCAACTTCTGTCGTCCCCTTCTCCTCTTGCCCTCTATCTTTCCCAGCATCCGAGTCTCTTCCAGTGAGTCGGCTCTTTGCATCAGGTCACTGAAGTACTGGAGCTTCAGCTTTAGCATCAGTCCTTCCAGTGAGTATTCAGGGTTGACTTCCTTTAGGACTCACTGGTTTGATCTTGCTGTTTTACTATTTTATCATTCATTGGATTTCACATGACCAGTTTTTAGATTTTTCCTTTTTAAAGAGCACTTTGATCGTGGAGACATTGGGTTTGAATTCCTGGAAGATACTGTACATGAAAGAACAATTTTATTATTTGTCTTATTTGATGGGCAGTGACCTTGATAACAAAATAATACTCTGATGGAAAATGAATTATTATACTTGGGCCTTTTCTCTAACCACCACAGTTTAACTCCTGGGAGGTGCTTAACCACTCTGACCTGGCTCCATCCTTGCCCTTGTGAGGCAAGCAATTTAGCTTGATTGTCTTCCGTGATTAATGCTCTGTGACTCAGAAACATATCCAACTTTTTCAGCTCAGAAATAAATCTGCTAACCTAGTTCATTTGGCCTCGATTGCTCACTCCTTGATGTGAAGCATCTTTCTTTGGGGGGCATCTCTGGTTTGACACATTTGAAACGTCATTGGTTACTGCCTGTTGTTAGTGTGTCGGGACACCCAGCAGGAAGTAGGAAATGCAGCTGAAGAGCAGGGACAGGGCCTTGACTTAGCGCAAAAGATGAAGCAGTCTCGTTCCTGAGCTGTGTTTGAGGCTTTCATCCCTGAGGACATTGTAGGTTGGGCTGTGCTCATTTATAACAGGTGGGGAGCACAGTGAAGGGGGTGAAACACTCCCTCCCAGGGTTTCCCTAAGGACCAAAGAGCAAAGCTGGGGGATAACTAACCACGAGAGGAAGGGACCAGGTATGCTCCGCTGAATCCCCCTCAGTGCAGGGGAAGGAGGGTGAGTCCTCTCTAAGGAAAAACAAAGACCATCCTGTGAGTCGGATGCACCTCACGGCTGAGGCTGAGGCGATCCCACAGTCAGATGCAGCAGTGGTCCTGCAGGAACTCAGCGAGGAGACACCTGCGGAGGCTTCCTCCGACATGGGGTGTCCTCAGTGCTCTGCAGAGCCTCCTTGGGGACCTTGAGCAGGGGAGACACAGCTGGTGGCTTCAGTACCTTCTCTTGACAAAGCCAGGCAGAGGCCTCACCCTCTGCTCTTAAACATACGGGCCGTTGGATTTGTTGTCTCACAGTTCTTGGTTGTAAATGCTAAGTGGCTCTTTTGCCTGAGAATTTTTGAAAAGGAAAAACATGGAAAACAGCCTGACGTATCAGGAGTCCCTGAGATGTAGGGTAGATAGGAGAACAGGGCTGAAGAGGAAACGGTTTCTTCCTCAGCAGTCTCCCCTTCTTTACTGGGAGTTCCGGGCTGTGTCACCGTCTTCCCAAGGGCATGCTGCAGTCATCTACCTCTGCAGCCACGCTGCCACGTGGATGGGCTTTCCTAGCAATGTGCTGTGTGCTTTCACCAAAAAACAAAAACAACTGTTGAGAGTTTGTTGTTGTTTCTGCCCTGTTTTCCTCTCTCAAAGCCTAGCGTGAGTTGTTCTCCCTGCAATTTTTCTCTCTGATCAACCCTATAATTTTATTGTAATAATTCTCCACGGGCTGTCACTCGACACACATCCAAGCAAACACGTCGCCTGCTCGGTTGCCCAACAAATGGGTTCAGACACTTGAGCCTCCTCTTACTCATGTCAGCTTTCAGCTTTTGAGATATTTGTACCAAAAGGAAGAGCTCAACTCTTTTCATTTTAATCCTCATTTTTTATCAGCAAATGGGTGTCCATGTAGAAGGGTGTGTGTTTGTATTCTTTCTAAGCAGTGAAAGAATGTTGTTGTTCAGCCTCTAAGTCGTGTCTGACTCTTTTCAGCCCCGTGGACTGCAGCACGCCAGGCTTCCTCGCCCATCACCATCTCAGAATTTGCCCCGGTTCACGTCCAGTGAATCGGTGATGCCATCCAACCATCTCAGCTTCTTTCGCCCTCTTCTCCGCTCGCCCTCAATCTTTCCCAGCATCATCAGGGTCTTTTCCAATGAGTCGACTTTTCAAATCAAGTGACCAAAGTGTTAGAAGTTCAGCTTCAGCATCTGTCCTGCCAATGAATATTCAGGGTTGATTGCCTTAAGGATTCACTGGTTTGGTTTCCTTGCTGTTTTAACCTGTTTTATCATTAATTGGACTTCACATGACCAGTTTTTAAATATTTCCTTTTTAAAGAACATTTTAATCATGGAAACATTGAGTTTGAATTCCTGGAAGATATTGTAAGTAGAAGTATTGAAGCTTCAGCATCAGTCCTTCCAATGAATATTCAGGATTGATTTCCTTTAGTGAAACAATGGAGAGACCCTAAAAGGTCCTTTCAGAGGGGACTAATTGCATAAATGCTCCCTCTCCTAGGCTGGGTTACCAGGCAGTATCAAATACAAGGACATCGTTTTCTCCACCTAATAAGGAAGCTGTTAAGCAATAGTATTCAAAACATGTTGCTTATTCGTTACTTCATTCAACAAAGATTTACCAAGTGCCTATCATTGAGTGCCAGGCGTTTTTCTGGGAACCAAAGATAGAAACAAGCCAAAAAAAAGTCCTTGATGTCCTGCAAGTTATACTCTAGAGGTGAGAAGTAGAAAATAAACCATAAATTTGTTGGTGTTCAGTTGCTCAGTCTTGTCCAGCTCTTTGTGACCCCATAGACTGCTGCCTGCCAGTCTTCCCTGTCCTTCACTATCTCCTGGAGTTTGTGCAAACTCACATTGATTGAGTCAGTGGTGCTACTTATCCATCTCATCCTCTGCCACCCCCTTCTTCTTTTGCCTTCAGTCTTTCCCGGCATTAGGGTCTTTTCCGCTGGGTCAGCTCTTCTCATCAGGTTGCCAAACTATTGGAGCTCCAGCATCAGTCCTTCCAATGAATATTCATGGTTGATTTCCTTTAGGATTAACTCGCTTGGTCTCCTTGCTGTCCAAGGGACTCTCAAGAGTCTTCTCCAGCACCACAGTTTGAAAGCATCAGTTCTTCAGGGCTCAGCCTTCTTTCTGATCCAACTCTCACATCTGTATATTACTACCGGAAAAACCATAGCTTTGACTATATCGACCTTTGTTGGCAAAGTGATATCTCTCCTTTTTAATATGCGGTCTAGCTTTGTCATAGCTTTTCCCCCAAGGAGCAAGTGTCTTTTAATTTCATGGCTGCAGTTATTGACCGCAATGATTTGGGAGCCCAAGAAAATAAAATCTGTCACCATTAACCATGTTTTCTTCTGTTTGCCATGGATACTGTAAATTACAATAACGTAGGATATTCAAGGTCTGATGAGTTGTTACGGACATGACATAGCAGGGGAGAGGAGGCGGGGGGCGGGGTGGACTGGCAGTTTTTAGAGCATGAGGCACTCCGGGAAGCCTTCAGGGAAAGATGCAGTTGAGCAAAGCCTGAAAGGGGGGTGGGGCACGGAAGCCCGATGGTGTGAGGGAAGAACATCCCAGGATGCGTGCGCTCCTCACAGACTGACTGTTGCTAGAGAAGAGCGGAGCTCTTCCAGGAGTGAGCCCTACGGCTCCCCAGGGTCTGCAGACCACTGAGCAGTCAGAGGGGAAGGAGAGACCGGGAGCCTGGGGCCGGGAATCCTAGAGGAGCCACCATCTGGGGGGGAGGCGAGACAGGGGCAAGGGCGGGTGATGGCTCTTCTCTGCGTGGGCGATGGAGACAGCGCAGTGCAGAGTCGTGTGTCCAAGGTGCCTCCGTTTTGTTTAAAGGCAGGAGTTAGCATCCATGTCAGTGTTTGATTCAGCCTGGGGCACTTCTGGGGAAATACCCAAAACACTTGACATGTGTCTCCTGGGGAGGCCAACCCCCTGGGGCTCCAGTCAGGGGAAAAGGAGACTTTTTCAGTTTAAAAAGAATCCGTTTTTAAGCTGTTGCCATTATGAGAATATTTGAATGGACAGCAAGCCTTGCCTTTCCCTCCTTGGCTCAGCTTTGAGGGGTTCTTCTTGCTGGATTGTACCAGACCCTCACGTGTCACACTCTGAGGTGTAGGCGGGTGCCTCCTCTCATTCATTCATTGACTTATTCGCTCATTGCCTCATTCGTTCATTTACTCGCTCACATGTGCCGAGGACTGCTTGACATGTCTGGTGGTGGTGTTTAGTCCCTCAGTTCTTTCCAACTCTTTGTGACCACATGGACTGCAGCCCGCTAGGCTCCACTGCCCATGGAATTTCCCAGGTAGGAATCCCAGCATGGGCTGCCGTTTCATTCTCCAGACGTGCTTGGTGATGGAGCCATAAACCAGAGACAAAGGCACAGTGCCTGTCTTGAGAGCAGTACCCAGACCTCCTCCCCACGCTCATTCCCACGAGTTTAAGGAGTCCCAGGGCCCTTTGGGGTTCCACCAAAATGTTGTTCTCATGCTTATTCTGCTTTCAGGCTGTCATAGGCAGTCCTCGAGGCCTGACTATCACTTGGGGCACTAGTATCTGTGTGGAAGAGGCTTCCTGGTGGTGGCAAGTCCAGTTCTCAGCTGTGGCCAAGTATCAGTCACCCAGGAGTAGAGCATCCATAGACTGTGTGAATATCCACCCCATAAGTGGGGCTCCGGTGTGGTCCACAGACCAGAGGCATCTGCAGCATCCAAGATGTTTGTTAGTCGGGAGCATCTTGTTGCCCTGAGGACCCCGCCTATACCAGCTATCAGCTTTGGGGGCATCTCACTTTTTATGGGCACTTGAGTTTCGATCCATTATAACAGTACTTTCTCTAGGCAAGGAAATAATGGTCTTCAGGAGTCTGAGGATGACCCTGGGCACAGGCTTCCCTCTGCCGGGACAGCAGCTTCTTCTCCTTTGGGAAAATCTGCTTCTGTGCCTTTGTTTCCTATGAATACTGGACCAAATCAGAGGGTTGGTGGATGGTCCTCTGTGTTTGGAAAAAGTTACTTATTTTCTTAAGAATTAGGCTGTTTTTGTTTCGAAGACTCACTCCAATGTAAAGCTTGCTCCCTCTTTGACTTTTTGACTTGATATTCTCATTTCTGAGACAGTGAACGCGGATGATTTTGAAATAGGGTGGATTTTCATCTCCCTTCTCTTAGTTCCTCCTTGCTGTGCTGTATTGGTTCATCTTGACAATGGTGCCTGGAAAGGAAAACTATATAAAAGGCCATGGGAGCTGTGGTATCGGCTCCAGTGCTGATGCTCTCTGCAGCTTTGAATCGGAAGATCTCTCCTATGGTTTTGCACTTCCCCATTTTTCATGCTGAGTCTCAAGTCCCCACCCACGTGACTGGCTCAGTGCATTTGAAAGCAGACACTGCTCTTAGAACAGATCTGTTCATAGCTAGTGGTGGAAGAATTCCTGTTTGCTGCCTAGGCCAAATTCCAATCCGTGTTCTTCCAGCAGCTCCGTCTTGAAGAGGACATTTTAGGGGCTGATATAAAGCACAGCCCTGTCAGCTCCCCTAGCAGCCTCCACTGAGGCAGCTGGGGAGTCTAATTATAGGCTGGGAAGCCCCTGAGGAATTACAGAGTGTTAGCAGAAGGCTGGCCTGTAGATGACAGCTGTTTGCCTGGGGCACCAGGGAACCAGAGTGCAGGGAGAAGAAAAACGCAGTGTCCTGTCCAGCAGATGTTGGCCTAGGACACTTGTGATAATTACCCTCCTTGGTGTTAGTAAAAGTGCATCCGTGGTCTGTCACTGTAGTGGTTCTGGCTCAAACCCTGTGGGCAAGAGAACACATCCCTTTCCTTGATTGTTCTAAATTGTGTGTGTGAGACATTTGACTCTTCCGTGTCTTGTTGATTAAAACATAGTGTAGGAAATCAACGTTCTAGACCTGTAATTTGGAATGTCAGGATATTCTGGGTGCAGCTGTGCCCTGCCTACACTGATGGATTCTCGGACCTAGGAAATCCCACCTTCTTGTTGGAAGCATATGGTGTGAGAAATATTCCCTCTGTTAAAAAGAAAAAAACAAACCCACCAGGCCCAAAGTCATGCCAAGAAAGTGCTAATGAATCATTGGAAGGAATACATTTCTCAGGCTTAGTGTTTTTCCTAAGAGGGTCATATGAGAATATATTGTTTCTCTGTAACTTTCTTTAGTATTTTGACATTTCTTGATAAAAGAGATAAATACATTAATAACATGCGGTGCAAATAAGGCAAGGTTTGGCTTTTAAAGAGGAGAAAACTACTTTGGAAATGAAAGGAATGATTATTTGCAGGTAGACTATCATGCTTATGCATGGGCTTCCCGGTTGGCTCAGCAGCAAAAGTGCAGGAGATGCAAGAGATGTGGGTTTGATCCCTGCACTGGGAAGATCCCCTGGAGGAGGACATGGCAACCCACTCCAGTATTCTTGCCTGGAGAATCCCATGGACAGAGGAGCCTGGCGTGCGACAGTCCGTAGGGTCACATAGAATTGGACGTGACTGGGCAACTGAGCACACGTGCACCCACCCATAAAGGGAGGAAGAAAATGTTTTTCAAGCGTGCTCTATTCATATAATGTGTATTTTTTACTATTCATGTAAAGACATACGTAATGTCTTTTGTCTTATGCATAATGTCTTACGCATGTCTTATTTTGGTTATGTTGTTGAATTACTCTTACCAAAAGTGCAAGACCACTTAGGCCACTGTTGATTGGCCTCAGAGATAAAGATATGTATTAACTTTTCCTTTTGTCTTCTCCCGTAAAGGGAAGGCGAACCCTGCACGTAATCAGCGGCAAGGACTGTCTCAGCAGCTGCTCTGGCATTCTGTTTCAGTTAGGCTGAGGCAGGAAGGAAGAAGTGCCTCATACTGAAATAATCATCGCATAAGGGTTTATGTCGGCAGTATCACTAAGAGTTGTAGTTTAATACACAAGACACACGGGGGGAAATGCTCATTTTCTTCCTCTTCTGTAACCTTGTAATTATGCTTTTGCCTCTGTATTAACCATACATATAATGTCTTTTTTATTGAAGTGAGACTCAAGTTTTAAAATGCAACTTTAACTTTGCTGTGTCTTTTTATTTTAATCATCAGATTTGTTGTGCATGAAAAATTACCTTGATTTTCTACTTGGCATGAACCATTAAAACTATAGATGGTACATTCTGGACATACTGGGCCTAGGAATCTGAACTGTGAGTGATAAATAACAGCTAATGTTTGAGTACCTAATGTGGACTTACATGTGCCGGACTGTATAAATCCTATGAATTATCACATTGAATTCTCATAAACTGGCGAGATAGGCAGACAAGATTAATATCACTGTTTAGTAAACTAAAACTCAGAGAGGTTAAGTAACTTTCCCAAAATTACACGGCTGATTAATCATGGAGCCAGCTGAATCCATGGTAGAGTTTATACCCTCTCTGTTGTATTGGGTTTTCATTACAGATAGAGACCCATGAATGGCGTGAACAGCTGGGGAAAGTCTGACAGTTTTCTAGGCTGCCACCTTCAGTTTTATCTGGTCACCCCATCCTTCCTGTTTGCCTAGGTCCTTGCACCCCAGCACGAACATCCCTGGCTTTCCCTTCCCTCATTGCACCAGACGTGCAGCCGTTATGCTCTGGGTTAGGATAGGTGAGGCGATGCTGCTTCAACAATCCCAGATCTGCACCTTGAAGAGTCACTTCTTGCTTGAGCTCCGTGTGCGTCGTGGTTTGGCAGGAGGTCATTACCCAGGGTAGTAACTGAGGGACCCAGGTTCACAAGGACATCCTACGATGTGCCTAGAAAGAGGTGGACAAGCATGACTTGGGGGAGAGTTCTGCCAACTGCACAACCCAGTGCCCAAACAGGAGCCCCACACAGGCCGCCCACTGATGCCCGCGTCTAATACACCAATCTGGGCTGTTTACTGCAAGGCTTAACACCTCAAAGTGTTTTGTGGCAGCCTGGATGGGAGGGAAGCCGGGGAAAGAATGGCTACATGTATTTTTATGGCCAGGTCCCATCACCGTTCAGCTGAAACTGTCGTCACAGTGTTAATCCGCTGTATGTGTACTCAGTCATGTCCTGCTCTTTGCGACGCCAGGGCTCCTCTGTCCATGGGATTTCTCAGGCAAGAATACTGGAGTGGGTTGCTACTTCCTCCTCCAGGGGATCTTCCCGACCCAGGGATCAAACCCATGTCTTCTGCATTGGCAGACAGGTTCTTTTCCATTGAGCCACCTGGGAAGCCTAACTGGCTATTCCATAATACCCCATAAAAGATAAAAGTTGAAGGAAAAAACGGATACAACGATCCAGCTTTCCCTGATCTGTATTATGGGTTAAGGGTATGTGATCTAGGAGTGCAGGCACCTCCTGACCTCAGTCTGGGTTGATGGTGGTGAGCTTAAGTAACTTGTTTGATGTACTTAGCTTTTTTTTTGTTTGTTTTTTTAATGATTATCGTGTAGGTACAACATGTTGTTTAGTGGTAAAAATCAAAAGTAGGCCAAATTCACACGAAAAGGTGCTCAGCATCACTGATTATTGGAGAAATGCAAGTCAGAACTACAGTGAGGTACCGCCTTACGCTGATCAGATTAGCTGTCATTAAAATGTCTACCAGTAACAACTGCTGGAGAGGGTGTGGTGGAAAGGGAAGCCTCCTGCACTGTTGGTGGGAATGTGAGTTGCTGCAGCCACTGAAAAAGACTTTTTGCCTTTGAATAGTCTTAGCACTTCCATTCGGAGAAGGCAATGGCACCCCACTCCAGTACTCTTACCTGGAAACTTCCATGGGCAGAGGAGCCTGGTGGGCTGCAGTCCATGGGGTCGCTCAGAGTTGGACACGACTGAGTGACTTCACTTTCCCTTTTCACTTTCATGCATTGGAGAAGGAAATGGCAACCCACTCCAGTATTCTTGCCTGGAGAATCCCAGGAACGGGGGAGCCTGGTGGGCTGCCGTCTATGGGGTCGCACAGAGTCGGATGTGACTGAAGCGACTTAGCAGCAGCAGCAGCACCAGCAGCCACTATGGAGAAAAATACGGAGGTTCCTCAGAAAACTAAAAATAGAATTACCATACCATCCAGAAGTCCCACTCCTGGGCATATATCCAGAGAAAGTGAAAGTCGCTCAGTCATGTCTGGCTCTTTGCAGCCCTATGAACTGCTGTCTGCCAGGCTCCTCTGTCCATGGAATTCTCCAGGCAAGAATACTGGAGTGGGTTGCCATTGCCTCCTCCAATAAATCCAAAGAAAACTATAAAAAAATATTTGCACTCCTATGTTCACAGCAGCACTATTCACAGTAACCAAGACACAGAGACAACCTAAATGTCCGTGGACAGATGAGTGGATCAGAAGATGTGGTATACCGTTATACATGTGATAGACGCACTTAGAATGAAATATTGCCCAGCCATTAACAAGAATGGAATAATGCCATTTACAGCAGCATGGATGGACCTGGAGATGATCATACCAAGTGAAGTGAGTCAGAAAGAGAAAGACAAATACTATGTGATGTGGAACCTAAAACATGAAACAGATAAACTTCTGTGTGAAACAGAAACAGACTCAGACAGAGAGAAGAGACTTGTGGGGGTTTGGGGTTGGTGAGGGAAGGATTGGGAGTTTGGGATTAGCAGATACAGACTATTGGGTTGGCCCAAACATTTGTTTGGGTTTTTCCATAAGATGGTGCAGGAAAAACCCAGATAAACATTTTGGCCATCCCAATATTATATGTAGGATGGATAAACAAAAAGATCCTACTGTATAGCACAGGAAACTATATTCAGCATCCTGTATATTCATCATCCTGCAATAAACCATGGTGGAAAAGAAAAGAGGCCAGGTCAAAAATAAGGTATCAGAGCCTCATGTTTTCAGGACTCAGCATATATTAAGAAATGTTACTGAATGAGTGGATAGTTTGGAATGAAGGGCGATTGTAGAAAACGATTTGAATAATTATCTTACAAATGGAAACAAAGCAGAATAATGGCAGAACAAGAAAAATCCTATTAGTAAAAATTTGCCTAAAGTGCTTTGGAATGGAAGGCGAGCAGGTTGGTGCTGGTGCCCCCGGTTAAGCATATTCAGTTAGGGGCCTGCGACTTGACTTTTTCATCTTCTTCAGCTCCTTTCAGGTGAACGTGATTCCCCAGTAGCAAACTGTGAAGCAGGCAAATTAATGCCTCCAGTCCCATTTACATTTCCAACTGTTCCTTCTTCTTGCTACACTGAACTCTTTTCTCTGCCAGTTCTCCATGTCTGAGTCTGTTTCTCGTAATGGGGAATGAGGGAATCCATGGAGAAAATAGAAAAATGAAAACAGGAATGCTCTGCAAAAGGTTTAGGGCAAATGGAAAAGATTTTAGTGGGAGGTGTGTCTTCTGCGATGGTCAGTGTTAATAAAATATTAGACTTAGTGAAATGGTCTTGTTTTCCCCATGACCAGGAGGAGAACATAGCTTGCAAAGTGGTGTATTTTTCTTTTTTTGCTTGTTTTTTTCATGACTTTTGGAAGCTGAATGAAGAAGACAAAATATTTTTAGGACCTGATAGGATTGTGTATGTGTGTGTGTGTGTGTGTGTTAGTTGCTCAGTTGTGTCTGACTCTTTGTGACCCCGTGGACTGTAACCCATCAGACTTCTCTGTCCGTGGAATTCTCCAGGCAAGAATATTGGAATGGGTTGCCATTCCCTTCTCCAGACCTGATAAGGATTCAGTTCAGTTCAGTTCAGTTCAGTCGCTCAGTCGTGTCTGATTCTTTGCGACCCCATGAATCGCAGCACACCAGGCCTCCCTGTCCATCACCAACTCCTGGAGTTAACTCAGACTCACGTCCATTGAGTCAGTGATGCCATCCAGCCATCATCCTCTGTCATCCCCTTCTCCTCCTGCCCCCAATCCCTCCCAGCATCAGAGTCTTTTCCAATGAGTCAACTCTTCCCATGAGGTGGCCAAACAAAGTACTGGAGTTTCAGCTTTAGCATCATTCCTTCCAAAGAAATCCCAGGGCTGATCTCCTTCAGAATGGACTGGTTGGCTCTCCTTGTAGTCCAAGAGACTCTCAAGAGTCTTCTCCAACACCACAGTTCAAAAGCATCAATTCTTCAGCACTCAGCCTTCTTCACAGTCCAACTCTCACATCCATACATGACCACAGGAAAAACCATAGCCTTGACTAGATGGACCTTAGTCGGCAAAGTAATGTCTCTGCTTTTGAATATGTTGTCTAGGTTGGTCATAACGTTTCTTCCAAGGAGTAAGCGTCTTTTAATNTGTGTATGTGTGTGTGTGTGTGTGTGTTAGTTGCTCAGTTGTGTCTGACTCTTTGTGACCCCGTGGACTGTAACCCATCAGACTTCTCTGTCCGTGGAATTCTCCAGGCAAGAATATTGGAATGGGTTGCCATTCCCTTCTCCAGACCTGATAAGGATTCAGTTCAGTTCAGTTCAGTTCAGTCGCTCAGTCGTGTCTGATTCTTTGCGACCCCATGAATCGCAGCACACCAGGCCTCCCTGTCCATCACCAACTCCTGGAGTTAACTCAGACTCACGTCCATTGAGTCAGTGATGCCATCCAGCCATCATCCTCTGTCATCCCCTTCTCCTCCTGCCCCCAATCCCTCCCAGCATCAGAGTCTTTTCCAATGAGTCAACTCTTCCCATGAGGTGGCCAAACAAAGTACTGGAGTTTCAGCTTTAGCATCATTCCTTCCAAAGAAATCCCAGGGCTGATCTCCTTCAGAATGGACTGGTTGGCTCTCCTTGTAGTCCAAGAGACTCTCAAGAGTCTTCTCCAACACCACAGTTCAAAAGCATCAATTCTTCAGCACTCAGCCTTCTTCACAGTCCAACTCTCACATCCATACATGACCACAGGAAAAACCATAGCCTTGACTAGATGGACCTTAGTCGGCAAAGTAATGTCTCTGCTTTTGAATATGCTGTCTAGGTTGGTCATAACTTTTCTTCCAAGGAGTAAGCGTCTTTTAATTTCATGGCTGCAGTCACCATCTGCAGTGATTTTGGAGCCCACAAAAATAAAGTCTGACACTGTTTCCCCATCCATTTCCCATGAAGTGATGGGACCGATGCCATGGTCTTCGTTTTCTGAATGATAAGGATTAGACTCTAGTAATTATGATTTCATAGTTGTGGTTCCTAGATTACCCAGGACACTTATTTTCACCATCTCCCTGGCTGATGGAAGGCGTCATTGTCCCGAGTAACCTTTGTCTGAATTCCTTTTCCTTATCTCCCTCCTGAGAGAGTCCTGGGAAGATAATTATCTCCAAGGCCCGGGTTTTCAGCAGAGTTCACGTAAGCAGGTTACTGGAAATGACAAGTGCACAGAAATGATATATGCGACTGTGATTTTTTTGACAGACTAGCCAGGAGAGCATTGAGCCTGTCCCTTAATTTGGTTTATTAATTATGAATAGATTAGCACTAGCGATCCTATAAAATTCTAAAGGAAAAAAAAATATTTCTATAAATTTCAAAGAACTTTGCCCAAATCCTCTTTGGATTTTAACAAAATGTCCATTTTTTTTTAACTCCCTAATATTGGAGTACATTCTAACCAGGAAATAGTAACAACAGGAATTGATCCACTAGTTTAAAAAGGATGGTTCATTTACTGAATGCTTCCTATGTGTGCTGAGCTGTGTTAAATGCTACTCTAGATACTTTATTTTATATAATTCCAGCAATCATAAGATGTATTTTATCTACATTTTATAACTGACTAAAAATGGATTCCTAGAGAGTTTGAGTAACTTACTCCAATTCACAGTGACTGAGTGACTGAACTGAACTGAACTGATTAACTTGAGCTTTATTAATGTCTCCAAAATATCTTAAATACTAAGGCTGTTTTGCCTTTTTTTGGTTAACCCCCTTGAAAGAGAGGAGACTCCTTTCGGATTGTCAGTGCTGGATATGAGGTGGCTGTTCAGTCAGTCACTCAGGGGTGGGTTAGATTCTGCCTCTCGGAGCTCATGCTGATGTTCCGGGTGAGCTTTGGTTGCTCCATGGTTCTCTACGAGTTTTGTCCTGGGTGGATCTCCCTTCAGCAGAGCCTCATAAGGGAGACAGGTCTGGATGTGGGAGGGGTGGCTCATTCTTCACAGCAATATTTTTGGATATCATGGACATTTTTGACACCTGGATCTTACACAGAAAGGAGTGTTCCTTTTTAGATAGACATGGAGCAGGTGTCTTCTGCATGAAATAGGGGTCCTGGTTGGTGTACAAGACACTCTGCCCTTGAATAGCATGGGTTGGAAGTACTCAGGTCCACTTATAGGCAGATTTTTTTTCAGTGGTACATACTACTATTTCAGGGTTCCTGGTGGCTCAGACAGTAAAGAATCCACCTGCAATGTAGGAGACCTGGATTCGATCCCTGGGCTGGGAGGATCCCCTGGAGAAGAGAATGGCAACACACTCCAGTATTTTTGCCTGGGAAATCCCACGGACAGAGGAGCCTGATGGGCTGCAGTCCATGGGGTTGCAAAGAGTTGGACATGACTGAGTGACTAACACCACAACTTACTGCTGTTTCATCCGAGGTTGGTTGAATCCAGGGATGCGGGACCATGGATGCACAGGAGGAACCCGATGTATGGAGGGCTGACTGTGGTTGTGTGATGGGGCAGGGCCCGTGTCTCCTGCATTGTTCAAGGGTCAGCTGTGCTTTTAACTCCAGCCACACTGCTGGGTTGTACAGTGGCCTGGTCTCCTTCAGCTCCAGCGTCCAGACTGCCCTGCAGACTCCAGGCATTTGGGGACCATCTTCAGAGGTGGACTTGAGGAGGAGGAGTGTCTCAGATCTGGAGGCCCTCATGCTGTCTTCCAGCTCTGGTCCAGAGGGGCCCTAAAGAAGGAACACCTGACAGTAAACATCTGTGCTTCTGTGACATTTCCAAGGTGTTGCCACTAGAGATAACAGTGACCGTGCTTTTTCTGGCCAAGGACCTGGCTATGTCTTTCTCCCACTCTGGGAACTAAAGCTTCTTTTAATGTTTTTATTTATTTATTTATTTATTTATTTATGGCTGTGCAGCCTGTGGGGTCTTAGTTCCCCAACCAGGGATCAAACCTGTGCCCACTGTAGTGGGAGCATGGAACCCTAACCTTGACCACCAAGAAAGTCCCTGCAGCTTCTTTAAAATCTAGATTTTTATCTCACCTCCTGTTCTGTTGAGGAATAGTCCACACTGGGTAATTTCCGAAGAACATTCTGAGAAATTAATAAGAAAAACAACAATTACGATTGCTATAGTGTATTGAGGATCTACTACATGCCAGGTGCTGTATATACGTCTCTAGTCCTTATGGTGACCTGGTAAAACAGATGTTCACTCATTTAAAGATGAAGAACCTGAAATGCGAGAGGTGACGCTACCCAAGCATGCACAATTAAAAGGAGACTGAACTAAATCTTAGCCCAGGTCTGGTTTTCTTGACATTCAGGATTGGGTAGATAAGAGGGTTTTAGTCATGAGGGCTCTTCTTAAGAAATAAAACGTTGATATATCTGTGACCTCTTCTGTTAGGCAACCAAGACCCTGACTTAGGGTGAGGACTCAGCAATTTTTGTGGAATTGAATTGAAAGCACAGGCTCGGGGCTAGTAGGTGGTAAGATTTCATGAAGGCAAAATCTGAATGAGGTCTCTGCATTGTAATTAGCAGAGTTTTTCTTCCTCCCTTTTCTGTCCACCCCTCTCGTGTCTGTCAACTGTCCTCTTTTCATGGGGACTCCATTTCAATTTAAGGGAGGTGCTTTTTTGGAAAGAGGAGGAAGTAGGATTTCCCCAACATTGAAGAAGTCAGTTGTTCTCAACCTTATTTCAGTCATCATCATCACTAATACACACAGATAATATTCTTTCCATCAGTTATCACTTAATAGTCTGTTGGAAAGAAGATTGAGCATAACTGAGGCAGAAGAATGTTAACTGTTGTGGATCAGACCTTGGAATGAATCTTGCTTTATTACTGAAGTGAAGATCTTAATGTTCGAAAGCATACAGTCTGCATGTACACTTTGGGTAAACCAGAGAAAGCAAAATGACGTGTACATACGGAAGACGTGAAACACAGTAAGGGTGCTTTCGCTTACATGGGCCAGAGTAAGCCGAAATTGATGGCCTTGACCAGGGCCAATGGCCTGTTGTGATCTATTTGTCATTTCTGCCTCCAGATACAGTTGCTTAATAACTTTAGGGACTTTCCTGATAGCTCAGTTGGTAAAGAATCCACCTGCAATGCAGGAGACTCCCATTCGATTCCTGGGTCGGGAAGATCCGCTGGAGAAGGGATAGGCTACTCATTCCAGTATTCTTGTGGCTCAGCTGGTAAAGAATCTGCCTGCAATGTGGGAGACCTGGGTTTGATCCCTGGATTGGGAANAGCTCAGTTGATAAAGAATCCACCTGCAATGCAGGAGACTCCCATTCGATTCCTGGGTCGGGAAGATCCGCTGGAGAAGGGATAGGCTACTCATTCCAGTATTCTTGTGGCTCAGCTGGTAAAGAATCTGCCTGCAATGTGGGAGACCTGGGTTTGATCCCTGGATTGGGAAGATCCCCTGGAGAAGGGAAAAGGTACCCATTCCAGTATCCTGGCCTGGAGAATTTCATGGACTGTATTGTCCATGGGGTTGCAAAGAGTCGGACACGACTGAGCAACTTTCATTTTCACTTTTCCCTCTATAACTTTAGGGCTGTGAATTTTTTGATTGGGCCACTGATTAATAAACTTCAGTGTGGGGATGACCTGGGTGCTTATTAAAACTGCAGAAATGCTAGCTCACTATTCTCATCCCAGTCTGCATTTTAGAATCCCAGAGTGGCTTTTAAAAATTAAGTAGGCTTAAGACCAGCCACCAGGGGTTCTGGTTGAATTGGTGGGCACTGAACCCAAGCATCTTGTGAGGAAGATTCTCTGCACCGGTGGTTAATTATGAGGACTATGGAAATTTACCAGAGCCCCAGATGATTCTGATACATTTACACAGGGTCTGAGTATCGTCCTGTGCTTTAAGCCTTCACTGGTTTGCTGTATGTACTGAATGGTGACACTGGGTTATATTAGTGGCGGATAAATAGGCATATTTCTGAAGTGTTCAGTTATTTTAGGATGAGTCCTTTTTTAAAAAAAAAAAGCCAATTTAAGATACTAGGATAGTCACCTAGCGAACAGATTATTTTAAAGATGCGATAAAGATATTTTTAAGGGACTTCCCTGTGGTCGAGTGGTTGTGAATCCCTTTTGCCATGCAGGTGACTCAGCTCCCATCCCTGGTCGGGGAGCTAAAAGCCCACATGCCACAGAGCAACTGAGCCTGTGCACCCCAACTAGAGAGTCCGTGCGCCACCACAAAGACCCGATGGAGCCAAGAAAACCCCGCATGCCTCTAAGAAGCAATGTTCTGGGAATTCCCTGGCGGTCCAGTGGTTAAGACTTCACCTTCCAATGGGGAGGGGTTGTGGGTTCGATCCCTGGTAGGGGAGCTAAGACCTCACATGCCTCAGGGCCAGAAAACCAAAGCATAAAACAGAAGCAATATTGTAACAAATTCAATAAAAGCTTTAAAACTGGTCCATATCAAAAAAATCTTTTTGAAAGAGAAGCAGCAATATTTTGTTGATTTGTTTTCTTCTGGTTATATAAATAATACTTTTGTACACAATCTGAGAAAGACAGAGTCGACCATCTAGAAGTGATCTCTCAACATTTTGGTTTCTTTCTTATACACATCTTCGCTTGGTGAACCTAAATGTTGGAAACCACAGGCTTCATCCACAGCCTCTCCAGGGTTAGTCATTAGCGCTACCCTCTCCAGCTGTCTGGCTTCTGTTGCTCGCCCATCCCTTCCAGCAGAAAGCATTGCTTCCCTGCTGTCAGAGAACAGTTTAATCTATCTTCCTCTGTCCTTTCATTTTTCCTACCCTACATCAGAAGCATCAGTGGCTCAGCTGGTAAAGAATCATGCTATAATGTGGGAGACCTGCGTTCGATCCCTGGGTTGGGAATATCCCCTGAAGAAGGGAAAGGCTACCCACTCCAGTATTCTGGCCTGGGAAATCCCTTGGACAAAGGAGCCTGGCGGGCTACAGTCCAAGGGGTCACAAAAAGTTAAACACAACTTAGGGACTAACCACCAACAAGAGTAATTTTCACAACCTGACCCTGGCAGAGTCTGCTTTGAGAAAACCTTTTTTATTGTAGCTTCTTTATGTATAAAGCTGCCAGTTAGATTTATTTTGCTTTCATTTTCAACAGACAAGTGAAAGGATTTAAAACTAATTTCATTGTGAAAAGTGCAGTAATTAAAATTATCAACATTTGAAGTGAAGCAGGTTTGCCTGTGATTAAACCTTTTCTGGAGACCTAGACTGTAAAGAATGTAGGAAAATTTTTAAAGATGAACTTCGATTCAACCTTTCTGTTTTCCTTCAAATTTATTTTTGTCTGTAGGGTTTTAAGTTAATCCCCATTGAACTGGAAATGTGTGGATTTAAAAATTGAAAGAGCTGTTTATTGGCTTAGTTCCCTGTTAGAGAAAAAGCATATAAATAAAACAGCACACCTGTAGCCATTCAGTCTTGTTTTAGTACGTTGGGTGGGAAATTCAGTCCCCCTAATTGGAATCTGGAATGCTGGAGAAGGCTTTTATTGAGAGTCCCTTGGACTGCAAGCAGATCAAACCAGTCAATCCTAAAGGAGATCAACCCTGAGTATTCATTGGAAGGACTGATGCTAAAGCTGAAGCTCCAATACTGAAGCCACCTGATGCAAAGAGCTGACTCATTGGAAAAGACCCAGATGCCGAGAAAGACTGAAGGCAAGAGAAGAAGGGGGTGACAAAGGATGAGGTGGTTGGATGGCATCCCCGACTTAATGGACGTGAGTTGGAGCAAACTCCGGAGATGGTGAGGGGCTAGGAAGGCTGGCATGTTGCAGTCCATGGGGTCGCAAATAGTTGGACACGACTAAGCGATTGAACAACAGCAGATCAGAATCTGCCATTAGAAGGCAGCTCCACTGGGCTGTTTTTATCTGCTGAGTCACCTGAGGGAGGGGGGCAGGAGGGATGGTGGCTGAGCCAGTCTCTGAAAGCTTTAATTACAAAGGATTCGAGGTGCAAATGGAGAACCTCTTCAGTGCTACAGGCACCAAGGGAACAGCCCTGGAGTAAAGAATCCTCTTATCAGCACCTGCAGAAAACTGGACCAGACAGTGTCTCTAAGCAGCTCATTTGTGTGCCAGGGAGATCTTTTAAGAACATTCTTTGTAGTCCCCTTCCATTGCTATCATAGAGATAAAAGCTAATGCATTATGGTAAGAAAGAGAATAATTCAGTACTTGGCCTCACATTTGAATCCAAGTTTGCAAAGACTCAACAACCTGTCAAAACTTCCAAATGTAGAAGGATCCAGAATGCCAGAGGAGCTCCCATTTCCTCTCTTACAAGAGTTCTGAACACTTAGTTAATTAATGGGGTGGGGGTGGGGGTGAGGCAGAGACTCTGTGATATGGAACTGTGGTGAAAACCAAATTCTATTTGGCTTTGGAATACCTAAGTGTCAAGACAATGTCAGGATTAAAAAGGGAAGCTGGTCGAATTTAGCATATTCTACTCGGGAAAGAGCTAAGAGCTTTCAACTTGTATTTGTTTCTGTTCTTGGCAATAAACCACAAAAACAGCCCCGGGTTTTAGAAGTCAGACTTGATTGGATCTGAGTTCCCAAGACATTATTTGTAGACATGGGACTTAGAGGTTCAGTCATTGTTCACGCGTAGACTTTGTTGCAGGGTGGGTTCCAGATACACAACAAAGCGTGTCACACAGGTTTTTTGGTTTCCCAGTGCCCTTAAAAGTTACGCTTATACTACACTGTAGCCTCTTAAGTGTGCAATGGCATTATGTCTTAAAAATATTATACAAAGCTTAACTAAAGACACTTTATTATTAAAAAGTGCTAACCATTATCTGAGCCTTCAGTGAGTCATAATAGTAATATTAAAGATCACTTATTACAGTGTTGTTAAACTCAGGTTCAGCTGCTCGCCATTCAAAACCAATCATTTGAGAAGCAAGTGTCTGTAGAAAGGAAAAGTGCTTTAAGCAGACAAGTCAGCAATCTGGGGAGAAGGTGGACTCTTGTCCACAGACCAACTACGGAGATTCTGCTCAGCCATGATAGTGGTAGTTTGAATCACTTGTTGTTCAGTTGCTAACTCATGTCCGACTCTGGGATCCCGTGGACTGCAGCATGCCAGGCTCCCCTGTCCTTCACTATCTCCCGGAGTTTGCTCAAATTCAAGTCCATTGAGTCAGTGATGCTACCTAACCATCTCTTCTGTCGCCCCCCTTTCCTCACTTATATGGGAGGATAAGTGAATCACTTAGATGGGGCATTTCTTCTGGGTTTCCTTCGGCCAGTCACCTTGCTTTGCCCAGTTCTGAGTCCGTGTTCGGTTTATCTCCAGGTCCTTCCACGTGTACATGCGCCTCTTTAGTCAAAATGGATTCCAGCGAAGAGGGCTTTGGGTAGGTTGGCATCACTCCCTTCTGACCTCCACAGCACCTTTCTGTTCATGTGTAGTCAGGAAGGCCTCCCTGACCTTGACTTTCTTGAGAGTGAGAAATGCGTGGTCTTGTATCTGGCCAGGGTTCAGCTGCTTCTCCTCTTCAGCTTAGAATACCTGTGCACAGAGGACAGACTCTAGCTTTTCAGCCCGGACCCGCCTATCTCCTGCCACAATCCCTAGAGTGCTGACAACTCTAAAGAGAAGGCCGAGCCCTGGCTTCTCGGCCAGGTACCCCCAGACACCAGAAGGGATGTTGTCCCTCACTGAGTGCAGAGGTTGGGAGTTTTAGCCATGACCTTTTCCCTGTTTTGAAAAAGCATGGTTCTAAAGGAGAGAGACCCATTTCAGAAAGAGCTGGGCAGCTCTCCTGGGTGGTGGTTAACAGCGCAGAGTCTGACTCTGTTTTAATTTATTCACTCTCTCCGGTTCACACCTCATTTCTCACAGATGCAGAGTCAGATGCCGGGTAGTAGAGAAATATGCTCCCTATTTAAGATGCCAAAGATATCTTTTTGCTAATAAGTTCCTCGTCGAGGCAGAGTTGGCCAGAAGAAACATGCCATCTCCTTTTCTTTCGTATTTAGATTGTAGCCGTGGAATTCTGAAAAGTTTCAAACAGTGGAGTCGGACAGTATGTTGTTGGTGTCTTGTCCATTTGAGGCCCTCCATGAACAACACTTTCAAAGTTGAAGCTGGTTAAAGTCTAGGCTCAAATGGATATTTGAGGCTAAAGCCACTATCAGTGGAAAGTCACAAATTGTTGAGAATCTAGAAGCAGGGTCAGTACCATTCATATTTTCTCTAAAAGCAACAGTGATCATTTTGTTTGTTTTCCAGAAATAAGTTGGCAACCTGGTATAGAATTCTAAGAGCTTGCAGTCGATTAGAAACTAAAATTGTGATGTCTCTCTCTATATACACACACACACACACACACACACACATACATACACATATATAGAGATAAATTAAGTAGTAAAGATAAGTGCATAAAGACAAGTAAGTGGGAGGGAAAATAGTCTATAAACCAAATATAATGTTACAGAAGTTTAAATTTATTAATGTTTGATTTACATTGAGTAAAGGAATAAAGTAGCATTGTGGAATTGTAGATGATCACATAAAACAATGACTTTGAAAAGCTGTCCAGTTCTGAAATAGGGACAGAAGGCTAAGGGTAGGTTTAATTGCTGTCAGTGAAGTGAAGAACTCGTGTAGAAAAAAGAGGTCTTATCCGAAGCAGAAACGCAGAGTTTAAAAACCTCATTTATGTATTTGGGTGCATCAGGTCTTAGCTGTTTGTCGCACGAGGGGTCTTTGTGTCGTCTCAGTTGCTGCACGGCATGTGGGATCTTGGTTCCCCAACCACCGATCAAACCCGCATGCCCTGCATTGCAGGGTGGGTTCTCAACCTCTGAACTACCAGGGCAGTCCTCCAAAACTCAGATTTAATTGTTGGCCGGTGGTGGTGATTGTATGACCTTGGGCAAGTGTGACTTCCCCGCCTCCGTCTGTCCTGGGAGGCACCATCCACCTCACCTTGGGTTCCCTGTGAACAATTTCCTTTACTTTCTCAAGCACCACATCCTGTTAATTACAAAATAATATCAGGGAAAGCACAGAAAGGCGATGAGAAATTACTCCAGACTCAGGAACCTCCTATGCATTTTGCAAATTGAATCTTCCTTTGAGGAAGCCACAAGGCAGTATTTTCTAATATTGGCATAGAGGTGAGAGTTAAGAAGCAAATAATGCTGTTTGAATGGCAGTCCACACACAGAGGATATAATGCCAATTTCTTCCTTAGAAAGAGTGATTTATGCTTAACAGTTAATAAAGAGAATGTTGCTAAATTTAGCTTGCTCTCTTAGACTTTCCAGAATTCATATTGATGTAAAGGCTGTCTTTTTGCCCTTTCTGATGTATTTCATTGGTGGCTGAAATTTCCATTTTGATTTAATTTTTTGCCTATAACCCCAAGGGTTCTGTGGGAGCATCTCTGGCTAAGGGAAATGAAGTCGTGGTCAGTCCTGAACTCTGTTTCAATGATAGGGAACAGAAATGCATGGCTGTAAACAGAGCTCGTAGGAAACAGAATTCAAATAGTCTAACTCCTAAAAATAAATAGATGTGCTTGGCACTTTCTTATCACAGGAAAGCTCCTTAAAATATTCCTGCTGTGCATTGACTAATACATTCAAATGCTTGTCCAAGTGAAAAAATGTAAGCATGTTGTGAAAAGCACTGCCCTGTGCTTGGTAAGGTGTTTCTAGATCCAGCCTGAGCAAGAGAAGGTTCATGGGTCGACAGCTTAGTCATTTAAGTTAAACCCTTTGATAGGAGCAGAAGTGTTCTACAAACTTACCAGCACCTCTTGGCTGACAATGACAGCATCTCGGTGATAATCATGTTAAAATCTCATGGAGACTGAAATTCTTAGCCAGGTTATGTTGGCTAAGAAATGAGCGTATAGGTCCAGATGCTCTTTAGCTATGAGCTTGGTACCCAAATGAAGTCTAGAAAGCCATGCTCTACGCCCAGGGCCAAAGCTTTTCCGTGTTAATCTGCTTTTCTGGGAAGACTGGAGCTGTCACTTAGACCAGAAGACAACATTCATTACACATGCAGCCAGGCATTGCCTCTCACCTGAATGTGTTTAGAAATGATGGATAATGACGTTGCGTTCCCTGAAGATCTGCATTAGAGATGCGGCAGCTCCCAGAAGAAGGACTGAAGCCTCCTCTTTGCCTGTGGCTGGGCTCCCTGCCTAATGAGTGCATAGTGTGTGGGCTTCTCACCCCCAGGGGTCCCTGTGTTTATAAGAGACCTAACAATGCTAAGCGGTTGTGTCTCCCAGCTAGCCTGTCCCCGCTGCCTGCACAAGGCTCGGATCATAGCTTCCAATACCCTAGAAGGCACCCCTGCCCTTCCTTCATCTCCTCCCAGCATCTTCTCTCACCTCGACTACTGTAACCTGCTCACTGCTCCCCCTGCTCCCATCCTGGCTCCCTCACTCCAAACCCAACATGGTCTTTCTCTCTTAAAAAAAAAAAAAAAAAAAAAATTCTTTATTTTTGACTGCACTGGATCTTCATTACTGTGCACGGGCTTTCTCTAGTTGCAGCCAATGCAGGCCACACTCTCGTTGCGGTGCATGCGCTTCTCTTGCGGAGCACACGCTCAGAGTGCTTAGGCTTTTTTACTTGTGGCTCAGGGGCTTAGCTGATCCCCAGCATGTGGAATCCTCCCAGATCAGGGATCGAACCCTGTCCCCTGCATTGTCAGGCAGATTCTTAACCACTGGACCATCAGGGAAGGCCCTGAGTCATCTCTTAAAAAGCATCAATAAGACCCTCTGACTGCTCCCCTTAAAATTCTCCACTGCCTTTAAAATAAAACCCAGCTGCATATGCTGGCTTAGCAAGGCCCCAAACCCCACTTACATCACCTGCTTCATGGTGGCCCTCTCCCTGCACCTTCTGAGTCCCAGCTCCCGACACCAGCTTTTAGTTCCTCAGCCACGGGCTTCTCATTGCAGTGGCTTCTCTGTGGTGGAGCACAGGCTCATTTCATCCTTAGGGCCTGGGCACTAGGCTTCTGGAAGGCGTGGTCCCAGCCCCTGTGCCTGATAGTGGAATGTCCCCTCCCTGGAGAAGCCCTGCCTGACCACCCAGCATCAGCAGCCACCTGCCCACTTGGTGTGTGCTCTGCCTCTCTGTGGCCCCATGGACTGTAGCCCACAAGGCTCCTCTGTTCATGGGACTCTCCAGGCAAGAATACTGGAGTGGGTTGCCATTCGATCCTCCAGGGGACCTTCCCAACCCAGGGACTGAACCCAAGTCTCTTGCGTCTCTTGCATTGCAGGCAGGTTCTCCACCACTCGTGCCATCTGGGAAGCCTCACCCAACTTCAGATTCACTCATCTGATACCATCTCCCTGGGGCTGACTTCTTTCATTTCTCTGTCTCCTTCAGTTAGAAGGCAGGCTCCCCTAGAGCAGAGACTTGTTTGTCTTCATCTCATGTGTCCCCAGGCCTCACATTCAGCACATGTTTGTGGAAGGGATGGATTCATGGACGAAACAATGACTTAGCCAGTATTTCTAACCTTAGCTGATAAATGCCCAAGCAGAAACAGAGACTTGGCCACTGTGTGCAGCCGCGTCATTTCTGAATGTACAATATCCTTGGAAATATCAAAGCAATCACTCAGACTTTTCAGGCCCCTTTCCCCACTGTCTGGAGTTCAGGAATCCAAGTTTGGGGCTGTCCTTGCTTTTAACACAGTGGTCGTAATGCAGGTGTACTAGAGCAGAACTGAGATGGGTTGTTCTGCCACTCACTTTATAGACAGACCTCACTTGCCAGCAGCTTCATTGTCTCGGGAACTCGGCCTCTCCTCCCATTAGTGGTGTCACTGAATTCTGTTAAAATCCTTTACCAGTGCAAGTCCCCTTTCCTCTAGAGGGGGAGCCAGCTGTTCCCTTGGTTTTATAGAAGTGTATTCAGAGGACTATGGAAACTACAAAATATCCTGGTATTTCAAAGATATATTGGAATTTTATACCCTGGCATTTCTCATCAGTTGGATTTCGAAATGTGGACATATGTTGATAAAATGGACACTTCCGTAATCACTGTATCTTAATTTCTTTTTTTACACTTTTTATTTTGTGTTGGGGTTTAACCGATTAACAAATACTGTGATGGTTTCAGGTGAACAGCATAGAGACTCCGCCATCCCCACCGTCCATATACATGTTTCCATTCTCCCCCAAACTCCCCTCCCATCCAGGCTACCACATAACATTGAGCTGAGTTCCCTGTGCTATGTGCAGTACATCCTTGTTGGCCATACATTTTAAATGCTGTTTTCTAAACTGTATTTGTTTATCTGCTCACACATAGAGGTAAGCATCTTTGAACTTGGAAAGCTAAAACGTTGCTGAAAAAATTATTTAGGGTTTTCAAGTGTATTCAGTAAACTAAGAGATTATTTCAGTTTCTTAGGATTATCTGGGCAATGTCTTGCTTTGGTGAATTAAGTCAAACTTGAAGAGACTCAGATAGCTGATGAAGCCTTGCACCTGTACAGTGGCCAGGAGGCTGGTTTTCCCACCAGAGTGTGAGCAGTCGCTGCCCTCGGAGCCTCCTGTTCTTGGAGATCAGTTAGTCTTGGTCCTCACTTAAAGGACAACATTTCCTTAGACCTCATTGTTAATGGGCTTCCCTGGTGGCTCAGCGGTAAAGAATCCTCCTGCCAATGCAGGAGACTGGGTTTCCATCCCTGAGTCGGGAAGTTCCCCTGGAGAAGGAAATGGCAACCCACTCCAGTATTCTTGCCTGGGAAATCCCGTGGACAGAGGAGCCTGGCAGGCTACAGTCCACAGGGTCACAGACAGTCAGACACAACTGAGTGATTAAAGCCACCGCCACCATCATGCTGTTCGTACAACAGTGTCTCGGGTTTCAGGAATCCTAGAATTTCAGCCTCTTAGAACAGGAGAAACCAGGTTCTTTGAGGTCACAGAACCTGTGGTAGAGTTGAGGGTGGTTGCTGCATGGCTGCCTGCCCCTCAGCGTCCTGCCTCATCCTTGCTCTTATTTATCCCCATTCCCCTTTTGTCTTCCTGAAGTAGCCTGTGATCTTTGATTGCTTCTAAAGCTAGTCCTTTAACTTGAGGTTGAAGGTTAGCGATTATCTTTTTTACCCAAGGTGACTTGGCTGGTGGACAACTCTCAGCTCGAAGCAGATTTCTTGCAGATAAGAAAATTCAGTGACATTTTATTAAAAGACACAAACCTAGGATTTTTCCTGCAGGAGAACGTTAATTACTGCTTGAACCATTTTTTTTTTTTTTAATTCTTTCCAGAACATGACTGTAAAGAAGAGTAGAGAGGTAGCCATCCTGGAGGAGTGAAGATGGGGTTGCAGAGGGGTAGGATGCAAGGTCAGGAGCAGTTGTTAGGTGATGTGTGGGTGTGTTTAGTAGATACTGGGGCTTTTTAAAAAATAATGCAAATAGATAGACTCCACTATAATTACCATTTCTTTTGGTAGTCATGGAATAAATACAGCCTTGAAAAGAGGCATCATGGAATACAGTTTATGTTTCTTGAAAAGATAAAGAAGGCTTTTCTCACCATCATCCCAGTGCATGTAGTGAAAGTCCTTATAGCAGTTTTGAGGATTTAGAGTTTCTAGGATTCCAAACTTTTTTAAGCTGAAGCAGAACACAGGTAACAAAATATAGAGAAAAGGCACGGTTTAGCCAAAGCTGAGCAGAAGCATGTTGTGTCACTTTCTGTTTGTGATCACAGGTGATGATGTTCCTTCCACTCACCGAATGGTTGCTAATTACAGGTCATACAAAATTAATCTATCAGAAGAGAAGGGAGCATTGGAAAATAGTCATCTTTAGTGAGCTGGCAAGGATAATGTGCAATTTTAAATGGCAGGGGTCATCCAGGAAAGCAAAGAATCGAGTATAAGAAAAAAAAAAACCAAAGCACTGTAAAAATCATGCAGATCTAACACTGAAGAATGTTTTGGCGCTTGGGCTTACGATTGGAGATGTCCATTATAGAATTACTAAACTAATGACCTAAAGTAAGAAGGACCTTATTAAGAAGCTTTGATTTTAGTTGTTTGCTATTGAAAAATCAGCTTATTGCTCACTTATATTGGCATGTGAATAGGGAAGGAAGACTATTTTCAAGGTTTTGAAATTGAATTTACAGGTTGAGGCCATTGATACAGTTTGCTCATAGGTACAGTTTGACCTTATGCCCTCTCAGATATTGGAATTAAATATTGATTCTAGTGAGATTCCAGAATTTTAAAACCTTACGTTTTTAAAGTTTCTTACTTGATTGTCTCTCAACAGCAAGGAAATTTTATTTTATTAATATTAATCAAAAAACAGCAATGATTTGTATTTCTTGTATTATATATTTAGTGTTAGGGGAAATGATATGACGAGGAAATATTTGACAAGGGCATAGGATTTTATTTGAAGTGCGGTTCTATGATCAATGTGACATATGCCAGGTCAGGTATTAGTTATTCCTAGGCAGAAAATAATGGTAGGTTATTTCACTATTTAAATAGTGGATAGGTGGTTTCTGGGCTCTGTCCATTTTGCGTTTTTATTCAGCCTTTGTGGAGCTGGCTCTTTGCCTTAGGGACAAGACGTGAAATTAAAGACAAAACCAGGTGCTGCGTGATATCATGGCTAGAATAGTGGAAGTCAAAATTGGGGAATTTCTTTATGAGTTTTACCTTTCTGTTTCATGTAGAGTGAATCCTAGGCTAATTTTATGTTTAGAAAGATTTTTATCTTAACACTATTTGAGAAGATTTTCAGCCCAGACAGTGAAGAACCTGCCTGCAATGCAGGAGATCCCAGGTTCAATTCCTGGGTCAGGAAGATCCCCTGGAGAAGGGACTGGCAATTCACTCCAGTATTTTTACCTGGACTATCCCATGGACACAGGAGCCTGGTGGACTATAGTTCATGGGGTTGCAAAGAATCAGACTCAACTGAGCGACTAACATACTTTCAAGTCTAGAGTGCATTCATATGAGCTGTATATACCACAGTTACATGTGTGGGAAAAAAACCCTTACATTTAAAAAATAGTAAGGAAATCCGGAGAAGATAGTCAAAGAGGTGGCAGGGGGTTACAACATGTTTATCTCTGCTTCTAAACCAAGAGCAGGGCTTGACTCATATCTGGTACTCCCTAAAGGTTGGGCAAGTTGAATTGATTATTAGAATGACTCCTCCCCTTTTAAAAGGAAGAATTCTGCTATAGTCTCTGAATTACACAATCACCACCTCTCCCTCCCCCTCCACTGTTTTTTCTGTAGACTTGACACTTTGTATTATAAGCTTAAAAATGAGAATATCATATTTACCTTCAAGATTTGCTTGAAAATATAAAATGTAGGGAGAAAAAAAAATGGATTAGTTTTATGTAGATCCCTGGGTGGCCCTGCACTTGGACTTGGTATTTATGTTTACATGGTAACTGAGCAAATGCCAAGTTGACAGGTCTTTTATTCAACAGGCAGAATAGCTGGTGATGGTTAAAAGTATCCTAAAATAGAAAGCACCACATTTAGTTTATAAAGATAGATTAGTATTTATAATGTCTCCCTCTTCAAAGTGTTAACCGTCTTCCAATGTGTATTGTAAGAATAGGAATTAAATGGTGGTTTTACTATGGTGTTTTATTGGGCATACAAATTCTACACCATACGAGCAGGTGTATTATTTGCTTAAAGTGTGACACCAGTTCTTTGCTTGAGATATTTTTACCATAAAATTAGGATTAGGAAGGGAAATTATATGATGATCTGCAATATTCATTTTTTAAATATTTACCATACACCTGAGATGAGAAATTGCTTAAAATGACATGGTGACCAGTGGTATAGCAGCTCTCTTGCTTAGAGCAAAAAACCACTTTAACTAGAGCAGCATGTCTGTTAGTAGTAGGGAAAAGGTAACAGCAGGGAATAGCTTATTTAGATGTGATCGTGCTCAGTTCTCCCATTTGGCAGGTGTGGAAACTGAGGCACAAAATACTAGTGTCTTGAAAAGCAGGTTATAAGGACATGGTGGTTATATTTCAGAGCGTCTTTTTTAGGATGTAAGAGCAGATTATTCTGTATCAAGATCTGTTGTTTGAGTTTCTGATAGAATATGAGACAGACTTCTTCAACACTCAAGGGAAATGAGGGGGCGCTGAGAAGAAACCTCTGAGAGTGAACTTGTGATGAGCAGGAGAGGGGATGCTGTCTGGCTTCCTTCCGGCCATGGCCAGGGCTGGTGTGGTCCAGTGTGGGACAGGCCTGGCAATACTTAAGAAGCCGCTGTTGTACTGTGCTCGCTCATTCAGAAGGGCTAACAGTTACGGGACATCACAGAGGAAAGACGTTTGTTCCAGGAAGAATGGATGGATTCAGGGCTGGGGAGGGGCAGAGCAGGGTCCCTGGGGAGGAGGAGAAGAGTGAGAAATTGTACCTGCTTCCATTATTAGATCATCCTTCCCAGATACTAAAATGTATCTTCAGCTAATAATGCAAATTCATGTTTCTGAAATTAAACGTATCTAAGTTAGGTAATTATTAGGATGGTAGTGTCATTTCCCTGTCATCTTTGGTGAAAATCTAATAGGGAAACCCGTGATGGCCCCAAATCAACTTGACTACTAGTTAAGTGTTCACTTTGAGCCGTCGACGGGCACCCTTGCCAGTGGTGAACTTGACAAGGCTGCTAGGTCTGTGTTGGGTTCTTAGCCTGTCTCCCTCTT
Organism: Oreotragus oreotragus; assembly: GCA_006410675.1. Classification (NCBI taxonomy): domain Eukaryota; kingdom Metazoa; phylum Chordata; class Mammalia; order Artiodactyla; family Bovidae; genus Oreotragus; species Oreotragus oreotragus. The sequence goes on along the minus strand of SJYX01003307.1, from coordinate 214,142 downwards.
CTGGGTGCTGGTTCCCCGAGTGATGGGACCATCCCTCTCTCTGCCTGCAGAACAATCAACCATGACCACCGAATCGGGATCAGACTCGGAATCCAAGCCGGAGCAGGAGGCCGAACCCCAGGAGGCGGCGGGGGGCCAGGGGGCGCAGCCGGGGGCGCAGCCGGGCCCCGAGCTGCCGGCCGAGGAGCAGCCCCAGGCGCCGGAGCAGTTCGAGGAGGCCGCAGCGCACAGCACGCCTGTGAGGAAGGAGGTGAGCCCGCATCACCCCGTACCTCTGCCATTCCAACCCAGAACCATGAATGAATGTCTGCTGAGCTTTTCCAGGCTTTGCTTTGACCCGGATCTCTTCGCACTAGCAGGAACGTGGGGGTGCAGGGGAGAGGAGGGAATCATCTGCTTGCCCTCTTCTGTTCCCCTGGCAGATGGACACTTAAGCTGTTTTAAGACTTTCGCTGAATGACATTCCACAGCCTTGCTTGGTAACACCTTCCTTTGATGGAAGCACATCAGCTCACACTGAAATCTGGACTTCGGGTCCACGGTTTTATCTGAGCTTACAGGGAGGCTAGACATTAAACTGGCAGCTCTAATTATGCTCCCAGTTGCTTATTTAAGCCTCTAGTGGCTCAGACAGTGAAGAATTCGCCTGCAATGCAAGAGACCTGGGTTTGGTCCCTGGGTCCAGAGATCCTCTGGAGAAGGGCAAGGCAACCCACTCTAGTATTCTTGCCTGGAGAATGAATCCCCATAGACAGAGGAGCCTGTTGAGCTGTAGTCCATGGGGTCGCAAAGAGTCAGACATGACTCAGCGGCTAAGCATGTACACACTAATTCAGAACTATTCTAACATTTCCCCGGGGGCTACTCTGACCTTAAGGTTACCAGCTGTCCCTAGTAGGTGTTCAAGCTGCTCTCTTTCTCTCTGCCATGGATATATTCAACTTTGTTACCTAAATGTGTTTAAGTTGTCATAGATAATGTGATTATTCCTTTTAAAAATTTTCCTACAAAATGTAAAGCATGATTTATACCTGGGCCTTGAATGAATCCATATTTAGATTTTTTTGTCTTCAAACCTCAAACCTGGGATCCGTATGTTTTAGGATGCTGACTCATGGGTTAAGGGAATCTGGGAATCTCTACATATGGTTGACCTTTTACAGGTTGAAAGTGTCTATGTCAAGCCAGAAATTCTAGAGGATGTCAGAAGGAGACATGGAGTCCCCATGCCTTTTTTAAAACACAACACATAATTATAACGGTAAATTATGTGTTGACAAGCCTGATTATTTTCTTACTTTTCTCATGGTACTTAAGTTCTGCTTTTAAACTCTATAAAAGAGTCATGTTGGAACTTCCCTTGCGGTCCATTGGCTGACTCTGCACTTTGAAATGCAGGGAGCTTGGGTTCAATTCTTGCTCAGGGAACTAAGATCTTGCATGTGGTGTGGTAGGGGGTCAAAAGGAAAAGAATAACATTTATTTTCATGCTCTGTCTGATCTCAGACGTTTTGTGAAGGGAGCTGTGGGTTATCCTTTACCTTTTGTCAGGTAGAATCTAAGGAGCAGATGTTGTCATCCTGGTTTCCCTTACCTTTTCTTTTCGTGTAGACATGATGGTGGTAGGGTTTTGTTTGTTTGCAGATCTTCAGCAATTTTTAAATTATTAGGCTGGATTTTTCTTATCCTCTTCACTCTGAAATGAAATAAACATGAAAGTGGGAGAAGAGTGTCTATACCCAAATATAATCAGACATACATAGTTAATAAATGGGTTGACTTTCTATGCTCAGACGCTGGAAACGAAAGAGAAGTGTGACTCTAAACCACTTTTCTTCTGTGGTTATCTCAGTGTTCCCAGAACTCTTTTCAAGCCCTCTGGACGTCAGCTTGCTCAGTTACAAAGCGGAGAGGTCAGAAAAGAGAATTTTCTAAGAGCATATCTTTCTTAGGACTTTTGATGTATTTGCAGACCAGTAGAAGCAGTGGTTGGGCCCATGGGTTGAATATGCATTGGTGGTGATCTGATAGATACAAGAGGGGTAGAAAAAGTCACTGGAGAGCAGGGCCTGGGGAGATTCCAAGGGGACTGACTCAAGGGGGACGGTTACTGTTCTGTAGGATCACTCCCTCAAAGTTCTGAGTCTAGCTTGGACTGGACTGTTAGGCTTTGAAAGCAGATTAAAGCCTTTGAACAGATTTGATATTTTCTTATACTGGCTCATTACAATGAAGGGGCGGGGGAAGCAAACTTAAAGGACTATTTTTAATTAATTTCAGTACTGCTAACTTCATTGAATTGAGTTAGAGCTAAATCAAGTATTTTAACAGTCATAAAATGACTGAGACGATTAATACTTGAGACTCTGTAGGCTTTACAGTTTATAAGATGCCTGGTATGTTTATGGAGCAGTATGGCTAATGGAGTAAAGGACCTGCCAAACAGCTCGACCTGGTGAATGAAAGAAGCAGAATACATGAGATTCAGTCTTAGATGATTTAATTACTTTTAAGGCTTATACTATCCAACGCTTTGGGTTTTTTTCTAATTGAAGTATAGTTGGTTTACAATGTCTTATTAGTTTCAGGTGTACAGCAGTGTGATACAGTTATACACACATTTTTTTTTTCCGATTCTTTTCCATTATAGGTTATTACAGGGTATTGAAGATAGGTTCCTGTGCTGTACGGTTCCTGTTGCTTATCTAGTTTAATATATATATAGTAGTGTATGTTAAGTTGCTTCAGTTGTGTCTGACTCTTTATGACCCTATGGGCTGTAGGCCTCCAGGCTTCTTTGTCCATGGGGATTCTCCAGGCAAGAATACTGGAGTGGGTTGCCATGCCCTGCTTCCAGGATCTCTTCCTGACCCAGGGATCGAACCCGCGTCTCAAGTCTCCTGCATTGGCAGGCAGATTCTTTATCTCTGGTGCCACCTGGGAATCTTGTATCTGTTAATCCCAAATTCCTAATCTGTCCCCTCACCCTTTCCCTTCTGATAACTATACATCTGCTCACTGTGTCTGTGAGAGCCAATGCCTTTTTAAAAAGTCAGGAGCCTGAACCTCCCTGGCAGTCCAGTGGTTAAGCCTTCACCTTGCAATGAAGAGGGTGCAGGTTTGACCCCTGGTTAGGGTGCTAAGATCCCACATGCCCCAGAGCCAAAGAACCAAAACATAAAATAGAAGCAGTATTGTAGCTGCTGCTGCTGCTGCTGCTAAGTCGCTTCAGTCGTGTCCGACTCTGTGCGACCCCATAGACGCCAGCCCACCAGGCTCTGCCGTCCCTGGGATTCTCCAGGCAAGAACACTGGAGTGGGTTGCCATTTCCTTCTCCAGTGCATGAAAGTGAAAACTGAAAGTGAAGTCACTGTGTCGTGTCCAACTCTCAGTGACCCCATGGACTGCAGCCCACCAGGCTCCTATGTCCATGGGATTTTCCAGGCAAGAGTACTGGAGTGGGGTGCCATTGCCTTCTCCAGTATTGTAGCAAATTCAATAAAAACTTTTAAAATGGTCCATATTAAAAAAAATCTTTAAAAGTCATTTGTACCCTTCTTTGCTTGGGGGAAGTTTGATGGCATTCCCTAAGAACTCAGCACTTCTCGTATTAATACTTAAGTCAAACTGAAAGAAGTTCCTATGGGTACATTCAGGTGGCAGAAATTATTTATGTGTACCTGTTAGTATTATTTTTGTGAATGTGTATACATTCCTTATGTCCTAATTCAGACATCCCTCATCCTATAGGAAATAGAAAATCCCGTTTCTACAGTGTCCTTTGATTGCCTAAGCAATGCAATATTTATTTCCTGTCTTGCAAAGAAAACTGTCCATTGTTTGCTCTCCACAGGTCACTGACAAGGACCAGGAGTTTGCTGCCGGACCTGCCAAGCAGCTCGAATATCAGCAATTTGAAGACGATAAGCTTTCTCAGAAATCGTCTAGCAGCAAACTATCTCGATCTCCATTAAAGATTGTCAAAAAGCCTAAAAGCATGCAGTGCAAAGTGATACTTCTGGATGGGTCAGAATATACCTGTGATGTAGAGGCAAGTGCATTTTTTAAATTTTTTTTTTTTTTTTTTTCCCAGATATTGAGAGCTGGGGCATATTGGTCTAAAGCATGCAAGATGCCTCTTTGTTTTTCCAGATCTCTGGAAAATTACTCAGACCCAGTTTCTAAACACAAAATTATTTCCAGTCTCTCTCACAGGGGATCAAATTACTGAAAATACTTGTCCCTCAAATGTTACAATCTAGAGGAAAATGTGATCTTCTTTAAAAAAAAAAAAAAGACAAAATTTCTAATACTTTCCATGGTAGGAAAAACATTTTGGAGGCCTTTTAAAAAATCAGGTTTTCTTTAATATCCTGGCTGTGAGCTGTCAATGAATTTTACTTTTTCTCTTTTGCATTACTTATGGCGGGGTTGTTAATTGGAGGAAACTTACAGATTTCTGTACACAGGAGTGGTAGGGTAATTTGAATGGTGAATGTCCTTTTCCTGCTTGGACAATGAATAGGATCTGTAGCACGAGTGTAAAAGGGTTTTAAAATTTACATCTGCAGCTTGAGCATAAAAGCGTAAGCTCCTCTGTGATCTCTCTGTAAAGAAAACAACAACAAAAGAAATTCCTTCAAGAGAAAGGGCAGGTGAATGACTTTTATCAGAGCTCTGTGGCCAGACCAAGTTAACAGCTGAGAGCAGCGTGGGCTTGTTGAGAGCGGTAGAGACACGGATGGTCGCTGAGTATCGCGAGAACACAGGCTGGGTGAGAACTCAGGCGGGAGCTACAAGTCCGCCAGGTCCGCCACCCACCACCCGCCGCATCTTCTCCCTGAGCTGAGCTGGGGGAGATTCCCATTTTAGATTTAATATTTTCGTTTAAAGAGCTCTTCCTCTGCCTCCAGCTGCCTGCCCTTGGTCCTTCGCACATCCCTCTGCTTAAACCCCGCCTACCACATGACTCCACTGGCCCCTCTTCTGCCAGGGGTGCTGAGAATCTGTACCTCTGTGTGTGGTTCATTTCAGACACAGCCAGCACCAAGCCCACCTGACGCGCCATGTTTTCTGCCTGTAAGCCCTGCCTCGTTCCTTATAGTCCGCGCAGTGCGCTCACGCACCAGTGCTTTTCTTGGAACAGAAGGTTCAAGTGCATTTCACATTGATAACATCATTTAGGGTGGGGATGGGGTTGCATTACCAAATCACTACAGATTACAGGGACATAGAAAAAAAATTTTTTTAATAAACTCTTAGATCAAAAGTGATTTCATTTATCTTGTTAGAGATTTTTTGTCATCCTGTAACCTGACAATTATTAGTGGGTTGCTTAGTGAAATGGGCTTGTTTGTCACCGACTGGTTGAATAGGAAAAATGGGTAGAGGGTAAAATATGTGTTCTGAGATTTGCCACACACAGATCCATTTGTGGCAGTTTGCCTGCTGCTTCTGATGTTGCCTAATTTCTTAGCCCAAAGTATTCAATTATTGATTCAGATGTTTATTCTGGAAATGAGAAGATCCAATAATATTCTCTTACCTGGGCTTTACTATGAAGCTTAAAGCACCCTTGTAACCTTTAGCAACGTTGCATTTTTCCAATGTGGATCTACCTTCTGGAAAAATTTAACTCAAGAGCTTTTTTCCTTAACTTGAGAGTGAATCTTTCTACTGAATTATATTTATATAATGGAGTAAATAGGGTTCCCCAGCAATCTTCTAGTCAAGACTACCAGAGTTTTCTAAAGAACAGTCTGGAAGAAAGTGGATTGTGTTTCACACAGGGAGAATTCCAGCAGAAAGCATAGGTGCATCTGTGGAAACTAGTAGCACTGATGCTTCCAGTGCCTTTTCCTGTTCTAAGACTCATGGAGAGAAGAAGCACAGAACTCTGGAGAAGTAGGATTACCACCCCCAACCCCTGTCCCCAACTCGAGCAAGTGAATTAAGAATAGAATGCAGGAGCCAGTAAGAGGAATTACCCCCCTCCTTTTTTTTTTTTTTTTTGCATTGAATAAGACCTCAAACAAGGCATTTTGTTTTAATGAAATCTGTGCCTAGCTGTTTTTCCTCCCTGGCTTATTTAATGCCTTTAATGTTTCACCATCAAAATCAACAAGGCTCGGTTTACCACGACTGTGTCATGAGAATTTATAGTTGCCAGCAAAGGACCCCCTGCCAACACATGCACACACACTTCACCTGTACCTGATTCTCTTCTTTTGATGGTAGAAGGTAGCTTTTCCCCTGGCCCAGCAGTGCTGCAGCAGAGGAAACCCAGCGACCCTGAAAATCAAGATACAAGAAGCCTTTGCTCTCTGAAAACAGTGACTTCATGAAGTGTACAGATCCCGCCCCCACTGTTCTGATGGGAACTCTTTCCAGTTGTGCTGGATTTTTCAAATTTCCCTCCAACAGTAGCCGTAGATCATTGTAACATTGGGTGTTTTTCCATTTGGGAGATGTATTTCCTCATTTTTTTCAAACTCTTCATCATGACTATCTAAAGTATAAAAAGAACTAATTACACAGAAAATATAAGAAAAAAAATCTGATGATCAGCAGTTTGATATGCATGTTTGGGCAATGTTTGCAGGCCACAGGACTGTCACATTTGCCAACAAAATCACCAATATTGCCATTCCCTTCCTGTCATTTTTATTGGACCTTTAGAGAATGCAAGCTACTTCCTGTGGCCAGTTTGTCACCATCATCATTGCTATTTAGTTCTTGAACATAAATTTTAAGAGAAACAGAAGTACCAGTCACAACAATAGAGGAAGTGGTGCTTATCATGTTTATTTTATTTTAATTTCACTCTCATTGTTTCCGGGTCTGATTAGTGTATAGTGTATTTTCTGATGACCATCCAATTAGAAATGTTTCCTCTTATTTGACACCATTTTCATCTAGTCTGATTTGGTTTTAGGAAGATAAAATAGACATGGTTTGAACTTTGAATCCATATTTCATCCATATTTTAGGTACTTTTCAGGTGTAGTTTGGTTTGTTCTCCATAAGAAACCCAACAGGTGGCGGAGTCCCAAGCTTTACCTCAAAAGTGAAGGTAGACTTTGAAGGCAGACTTCGTTTTCCACAAGGTCCCGCTGTGTTGCTGGTTTAGTCGTGAGCAAGACCACGTGCTTGTGAGCCCCAGGTAATCCCATGTGGGGCTGGAATCCAGGGGACGATGCCCGTAGGGGAAAGAACTCTAGCCTCTCTGGAGAGATCTTTCCATCAGATTTGGGCAACTACAGAAGGTACTTAAGTGTAGCAGTAAAAATTTAAAAGCCTGCAGCTCAGACATCCCCCCAAGTTTGGCCATGCCCAGAGGCCTGCAGGTTGATGACTAAGTACTACTCAGATCCTTCCAAAATCCAGAGTGTTTACTCCAACATGCATGTCTTGCTACCATTCAGAGATGCTTCCAAGGGACCAGAGAGGATAAAGGAATATTTTGCCCTCTAAATATGCTTTCATCACCTTCTGACTCTTAGGAAGGGACTGTTTAAAAAATTTCCAAATACCCTGTCTTGCTTGTGATCCAATTAACTTTCCATATCATGCTTCTGTTTCATGTATTCTACTCATAGGGGTTTAGTTGGAAAAACAAAATCATGGTCTGAATTTTCCAGCTTCTCTTGGTCACATGATTAAAATGTTTTATGGTCCCTTTAGAAGTTCTTGAAAAAGTGTGTGTTAGTTGCTCAGTAGTGTCTGACTCTTTGCAACCCCATGGGCTGTAGCTCCTCCACCAGGCCCCTCTGTCTGTGGTATTCTCCAGGCAAGAATACTGAAATGGGTCGCTATTCCTTTCTCCCAAGCATCTTCACAACCCAGGAATCGAACCCATGTCTCCTACATTGCAGGTAGATTCTTTACCATCTGAGCCACCAGGGAAGCTCTTAGAAGTTCTTGATTGGACAACAAATAGAATTGCTATTATGCAGAAGGTTGAATAGAACACCTATTGCCTTTCATGGAAGTTGTAGTTGTAAAAAATAAAAAATAAGATTTTTTTTCAAACCAGTACGAGTATCATTCACTCAACTACTACATAATTCAGAGGTTTTGATTATGTATGATTGCGTAAATTTGGATTTAACCTCTCAGTGGGTTTCTGTTCAACTATATGTTTTACTACATCAAAACATCTGTTACATGCTGTGACCAAGTGGCCCAGTCTTGCAGCTGAGCCTTCCAGCCTGAAGACCAGTGGACTCCAGACCACAGAAGGGCTTTGATAAACTCAGTTTCCTTGTGCAGTGACTCTTTGAGCAGCCACAGGAACAGTGGCACACGAGGACCATGAACAGGCACCTTCTTATTTACCTGGCATAGTCAGCAGGCAGTCTTCCCCAGGTGTTCAGGTTTGACTTCTTGAAGGTTTAGGAGAAACAAACTCGTTTACTAAAAGTGTCAAAACCTTTTCTCCTAGTTTTCATTTCCAGGGGCCGCAGCCTCCCAGTCACACAGCTCCAGGCTGATTCAGGGTCCCGGGACAGGAGTCTCTGCCACTAGGTGAGCTGCTTTAGCCCCCTTCCTAGAAGAGGGCCTTGATTACAGCTTCCAAACATCTCTTGAGGTGTTGTCTCCACCAGGCATCTCATTCCCATCTCGGTATTTTGTAGAAAACATCGATTGATTTGTACATGGCAGGTATTGAAACAGTTTTTAACAAGGGGATGCATCGTTTGAGTCTTAATTATGATTTGTCTTAATGAGCCTTCTTTTTTCTTGTTTACAACCATTCCAGTCCCTAGAACTGACATCATGCAGGGTGCAAAAGATGAAAAGGAAGACATTGATATAAAGTGATATAAAGCATTTCTTGAGGGCCTGCAGTGTTCCAGGCATTGAAAACCAAATGAGGCAAAGACTTCAAGCCTAGACAGGGTGTTCTCTTCCTCAGGAGTCACACAGTTTTAGATCTGGAAGGATCACTGGAGATAACTGTGTCTCCTGTCCCATTTCACCGAAGAGGAAATAGGCCCAGAGTAGTTAATGTTATGCCTGAGGATATATAGCCTGGAAAGGACCATGAAGGGTTAGGGCCCAGATCCCCTGCCCTCTGCTCCAGAGCTCTCTTTGTTGTTGTTCAGTTGCTCAGTCATGTCCGACTCTGTGAACCCATGGACTACAGCATGCCAGGCTTCCCTGTCCTTCACCGTCTCCCAGAGTTTGCTCAAACTCAGGTCCATTGAGTCAGTGATGCCATTCAACCATCTCCTCCTCATCTAAGGGACAGGTTGAGTTGATGGAAAGGATGTCATCTTCTCAAGACTTCGTAAACCTAATTTCTCAGAAGGACCACCAAGGCCTTGCTTCTGGCCATACTATCATGAAATAAGATGCCCTGAAAGATACCTGCACCCCTGTGTTCATAGCAGCACTATTCACAGTAGCCAAGACATGGAAACAATCTAAATGGCTATTGACAAAGGAATGGATAAATATGGTATATATTCACCATGGATAAATGTGGTATATATATATATACAATGGAATATTACTCAGCCATAAAAAAGAATGATATAATGCCATGTGCAGCAGCATGGATGGACATGGAGAATATCATACTAAGTGAAGTAAGTCAGACAGAGAAATACAAGCATGGTATCACTTACATGAGGAATCTTAAAAAGGATAGAAATGAACTTACTTACAAAGGAGAAAGAAAATCACAGACAGAAAACTTATGGTCGCCAAAGGGAAAAAGAGGGGGGATGAATTAGGATGGATGGACATGGAGAATATCATACTAAGTGAAGTAAGTCAGACAGAGAAATACAAGCATGGTATCACTTACATGAGGAATCTTAAAAAGGATAGAAATGAACTTACTTACAAAGGAGAAAGAAAATCACAGACAGAAAACTTATGGTCGCCAAAGGGAAAAAGAGGGGGGATGAATTAGGAGTTTGGGGATTAAAGTATACCCGTTACTATATATGGGCTTCCCATGTGGCATGATGGTAAAGAATCCACCTGGCAATATAGGAGATGCAAGAGAGGCAGGTTCGATCCCTGGGTTTGGAAGATCCCATGGAAAAGGAAATGGCAACCCATTCCAGTATTCTTGCCTGGAGAACCCCCATGGATAGAGGAGCCTGGTGGGCTACAGTCCATGGAGTTGCAGAGTGGGACACAACTTAGCAACTAAAACAAAAACAGCGACTACTACTACTGCATATAAAGTAGGTAAACAAAAGTACCCACTGTGTAGCACAGGGAACTATATTCGGTATCCTGTGATAACCTATAATGGAAGATAATCTGAAAAAAATTTTTTTTTCACTTTGCATTACATGAGAAGCTAACACAACTTTGTAAATCAATTCTACTTCAATTGAAAAAAGATATTCTGTGAAGAGTAGAACTTGGAAGCAGCACTTTTTAATTTTGAGTAAGAAGGGGAAAACAGCTGGGGAAGTGTCTTACAGAAGCTCTTCAGAGTGGGGAAGGGACCAGAGCTCCAGCTGATCTCCACTCCTTGCCAGAACAAAGAACGACTGGGAACCAGTTGTACAACTGTTGTGTGTCCTACTCAGAGTGGAAAGGCAAGTCTGATCTGGGACCCTCACCATCCTTTCTGGATAGAAACACTTTCCACAATACAGTGATCTCTTCCCCCAATTTTCCTGATCAATTGCCAGTTCATTTCATAATTACAGCATTTCTCCCATGAAAGACAGGTTATAATTTTCAAGATTATAGCTCGTTTCCTTTTCGTTAGCATTTAAATTGATGCCTTTCTTTTTCCGGCCATAGTCTTGGCTCTGCGGGAAATTTAGGGAGAACGCTTACTGGCATCAACCACAAAATGAGAAAAGTCTTTTCAAAGTTAGTTCATAACCTGGGAAAATGTCTACATGGTGGATCATCTCTTGAATGTGATACCACTATTTTTTGTTGTTGTTACCTTCAATGTCAGAGGCAGGTGTCTTTGACCTTGTCCCTTCTTGGACAACAGAGCTCAACTCTTGTACAATAGCAGGTTCTTAGGGTTGGAGGAAGGTGTAAACTCTAGTTCAGTCCTGCACTCACATTCCAACAAAGTGCAGAGGTAGGTTCTGGAAGCCTGGAGGACAGTGATATTAAAGTCCTTGTCTTAGGGACACAGTAAAATAGTCACAGAAAACCAGCTTGCACATAATTTCGTGGTGTCTGTCCACATACCAGCTGATCTGGTTTTAGAGGGAAGTGCACAGTCAGGCAGCAGTTCAGTTCAGTTGCTCAGTCGCGTCCGACTCTTTGCGACCCCATGAATCGCAGCACGCCAGGCCTCCCTGTCCATCACCAACTCCCAGAGTTCACTCAGGCTCATATCCATCGAGTCAGTGATGCCATCCAGCCATCTCATCCTCTGTCGTCCCCTTCTCCTCCTGCCCCCAATCCCTCCCAGCATCAGAGTCTTTTCCAATGAGTCAACTCTTCGCATGAGGTGGCCAAAGTACTGGAGTTTCAGCTTTAGCATCATTCCTTCCAAAGAAATCCCAGGGTTGATCTCCTTCAGAATGGACTGGTTGGATCTCCTTGCAGTCCAAGGGACTCTCAAGAGTCTTCTCCAACACCACAGTTCAAAAGCATCGATTCTTCGGCGCTCAGCTTTCTTCACAGTCCAACTTTCACATCCATACATGACCACAGGAAAAACCATAGCCTTGACTAGGCGGACCTTAGTCGGCAAAGTAATGTCTCTGCTTTTGAATATACTATCCAGGTTGGTCATAACTTTTCTTCCAAGGAGTAAGCGTCTTTTAATTTCATGGCTGCAGTCACCATCTGCAGTGATTTTGGAGCCCAAAAAAATAAAGTCTGACACTGTTTCCACTGTTTCCCCATCTATTTCCCATGAAGTGATGGGACCGGATGCCATGATCTTCGTTTTCTGAATGTTGAGCTTTAAGCCAACTTTTTCGCTCTCCTCCTTCACTTTCATCAAGAGGCTTTTTAGCTCCTCCTCACTTTCTGCCATAAGGGTGGTGTCATCAGCATATCTGAGGTTATTGATATTTCTCCCGGCAATCTTGATTCCAGCTTGTGTTTCTTCCAGTCCAGCGTTTCTCATGATGTACTCTGCATATAAGTTAAATAAGCAGGGAGACAATATACAGCCTTGACGTACTCCTTTTCCTATTTGGAACCAGTCTGTTGTTCCATGTCCAGTTCTAACTGTTGCTTCCTGACCTGCATACAGATTTCTCAAGAGGCAGGTTAGGTGGTCTGGTATTCCCATCTCTTTCAGAATTTTCCACAGTTTATTGTGATCCACACAGTCAAAGGCTTTGGCATAGTCAATAAAGCAGAAATAGATGTTTTTCTGGAACTCTCTTGCTTTTTCCATGATCCAGCGGATGTTGGCAATTTGATCTCTGGTTCCTCTGCCTGTTCTAAAACCAGCTTGAACATCAGGGAGTTCACGGTTCACATATTGCTGAAGCCTGGCTTGGAGAATTTTGAGCATTACTTTACTAGCGTGTGAGATGAGTGCAATTGTGCGGTAGTTTGAGCATTCTTTGGCATTGCCTTTCTTTGGAATTGGAATGAAAACTGACCTTTTCCAGTCCTGTGGCCACTGCTGAGTTTTCCAAATTTGCTGGCATATTGAGTGCAGCACTTTCACAGCATCATCTTCCAGGATTTGAAACAGCTCAACGGGAATTCCATCACCTCCACTAGCTTTGTTCTTAGTGATGCTTTCTAAGGCCCACTTGACTTCACATTCCAAGATGTCTGGCTCTAGATTAGTGATCACATCCTCATGATTATCTGGGTCGTGAAGATCTTTTCTGTACAGTTCTTCTGTGTATTCTTGCCACCTCTTCTTAATATCTTCTGCTTCTGTTAGGTCCATACCATTTCTATCCTTTATCGAGCCCATCTTTGCATGAAATGTTCCCTTGGTATCTCCAATTCTCTTGAAGAGATCTCTAGTCTTTCCCATTCTGTTGTTTTCCTCTATCTCTTTGCATTGATTGCTGAAGAAGGCTTTCTTATCTCTTCTTGCTATTCTTTGGAACTCTGCATTCAGATGCTTATATCTTTTCTTTTCTCCTTTGCTTTTCGCCTCTCTTCTTTTCAGTGCTATTTGTAAGGCTTCTCCAGACAGCCATTTTGCTTTTTTGCATTTCTTTTCCATGGGGATGGTCTTGATCCCTGTCTCCTGTACAATGTCACGAACCTCATTCCATAGTTCATCAGGAACTCTGTCTATCAGATCTAGGCCCTTAAATCTATTTCTCACTTCCACTGTATAATCATAAGGGATTTGATTTAGGTCATACCTGAATGGTCTAGCGGTTTTCCCTACTTTCTTCAATTTAAGTCTGAATTTGGAAATAAGGAGTTCATGATCTGAGCCACAGTCAGCTCCTGGTCTTGTTTTTGTTGACTGTATAGAGCTTCTCCATCTTTGGCTGCAAAGAATATAATCAATCTGATTTCGGTGTTGACCATCTGGTGATGTCCATGTGTAGAGTCTTCTCTTGTGTTGCTGGAAGAGGGTGTTTGCTATGACCAGTGCATTTTCTTGGCAAAACTCTATTAGTCTTTGCCCTGCTTCATTCCGCATTCCAAGGCCAAATTTGCCTGTTACTCCAGGTGTTTCTTGACTTCCTACTTTAGCATTCCAGTCCCCTATAATGAAAAGGACATCTTTTTTGGGTGTTAGTTCTACAAGGTCTTGTAGGTCTTCATAAAACCGTTCAACTTCAGCTTCTTCAGCATTACTGGTTGGGGCATAGACTTGGATAACTGTGATATTGAATGGTTTGCCTTGGAAACGAACAGAGATCATTCTGTCGTTTTTGAGATTGCATCCAAGTACTGCATTTCGGACTCTTTTGTTGACCATGATGGCTACTCCATTTCTTCTGAGGGATTCCTGCCCGCAGTAGTAGATATAATGGTCATCTGAGTTAAATTCACCCATTCCAGTCCATTTTAGTTCGCTGATTCCTAGAATGTCGACGTTCACCCTTGCCATCTCTTGTTTGACCACTTCCAATTTGCCTTGATTCATGGACCTGACATTCCAGGTTCCTATGCAATATTGTTCTTTACAGCATCGGATCTTGCTTCTATCACCAGTCACATGCACAACTGGGTATTGTTTTTGCTTTGGCTCCATCCCTTCATTTTTTCTGGAGTTATTTCTCCACTGATCTCCAGTAGCATATTGGGCACCTAACGACCTGGGGAGATTCTCTTTTGGTATCCTATCATTTTGCCTTTTCATACTGTTCATGGGGTTCTCAAAGCAAGAATACTGAAGTGGCTTGCCATTCCCTTCTCCAGTGGACCACATTCTGTCAGACCTCTCCCCCATGACCCACCCGTCTTGGGTTGCCCCGTGGGCATGGCTTAGTTTCATTGAGTTAGACAAAGCTGTGGTCCTAGTGTGATTAGATTGACTAGTTTTCTGTGAGTATGGTTTCAGTGTGTCTGCCCTCTGATGCCCTCTTGCAACACCTACCATCTTACTTGGGTTTCTCTTACCTTGGGCATGGCTTATCTCTTCATGGCTGCTCCGGCAAAGCAGTAGTGTCAGGATTTGACTGCCATGTACACCTTACAGTCCAAGGTCCAGTTGGCACAGGAAGAGAGCTGAATATGAGGATCGTAGTTTGAAAACCCAGAGAAGGCGATGGCACCCCACTCCAGTACTCTTGCCTGGAAAATCCCATGGATGGAGGAGCTGGTAGGCTGCAGTCCATGGGATCGCTAAGAGTCGGACATGACCGAGCGACTTCACTTTCACTTTTCACTTTCATGCATTGCAGAAGGAAACGGCAACCCACTCCAGTACTCTTGCCTGGAAAATCCCATGGACGGAGGAGCTGGAAGGCTGCAGTCCATGGGATCGCTATGAGTCGGACACGACCGAGCGACTTCACTTTCACTTTTCACTTTCATGCATTGCAGAAGGAAATGGCAACCCACTCCAGTGTTCTTGCCTGGAGAATCCCAGGGACGACAGAGGAGCCTGGTGGGCTGCCGTCTATGGGGTCACACAGAGTTGGACACAACTGAAGCGACTTAGCAGCAGCAGCAGCAGTTTGAAAACCACGTAATTTAAAAGGAGATAGCCAGCTGTTACTTCCCTGGTAGCTCAGTGATTAAGAATTTGCCTGCCAACGTAGGAGGCACAGGTTATAGCCCTGGGTCAGGGAGATCCCTGGAGAAGGGAGTGGCAACCCACTCCAGTGTTCTTGCCTGGAGAATCCCATGGACAGAGGAGCCTGGCAGACTTCAGTCCATGGGGTCACAGAGTTGGGCACGACTGAGCACGCATGCACAGCACAGCTTATCGCCTAATAATATATTAAACACTGGAAAGTATTTCTTAAATCTGAGAAAGTGAATTTCATCTTGATTCTCCCTTTCTAGGCTTTTTTTGCCCCAACCTGGAAAAAAGATTATCAGTGTTTCCATATGAGCTAATCATTTATCTGGCAGTTGGGGAAATGCTGAATGATTTTATTAAATATGAACAGGAAGTAACTGCACTCAACACCCACTTGTGAGGGCTGAGACACTGACCTCAAACAGGAAATTTGCTTCTCTCAGGCTGCCCGGCTTGAACCTGCTGAGATCAGACAGAAGATGTGGCTAAGGGTCTGTTACTGTTAGGCCCGAAATCAGTAGGTGTCTAACAACCCTGAATATGTGCTGGAGATAATTAACATACTCCATATCTGGCTTTCAACACTAGCCTCCTCTCATGAGCCAGTTCCCACTTTATGGTGAGTGAGGAGGCAGTGGTCCTTGGCATTGGTGATGAGCTCCTCAAAGTGTGTCAGAAAATCTATTAGAGAAGGTGTCCGACTGAGTCACCCACTTTTCTTTCACACTTGATCCCTTCAGAAGTCCCTTGTTCCACTTAGCCTTAATTCAATATCGTTTCCAGTTTCTTCCTTGGTAGCTCTGAGTAGTGTTATTTGAAGATGTTTCTTTACTATTTTTTTTTAAATCAGAGTTTAGTTGCTTTACATTGTTGTGTTAGCAGAGTGAATCAGCTGTACACATATGATGTGTGTGTTTGTGTGTGTGTTAGTTGCTCAGTTGTGTCCAACTCTTTGTGACTCTATGGACTGTAGCCCGCCAGGCTCCTCTGTCCATGGGATTCTCCAGGCAAAACTACTGGAGTGGGTTACCATTCCCTTCTCCAGGGGATCTTCCCAACCTGGGGATCAAACTGGAGTCTTGTGCATTGCAGGCAGATTCTATACCATCTGAGCCACCAGGGAAAGCCCCTACATGTATGCTCTCTGTTTTGGATTTCTGTCCCATTCAGCTCTTTACCACAGAGCATTGAGACCACACAGTTTTGAATGTCTTAAAAATGCAGGTTTCCCTCGTGGCTCAGATGATTAAAGAGTCTGCCCGCATTGCAGGAGTCCAGGTTCGGTCGCTGGATCAGGACGATCTGGAGAAGGAAATGGCAACCCACTCCAGTATTCTTGCCTGGGAAATCCCATGGACGGAGAAGCCTGGCGGGCTACAATCCGTGGGGTGGAAAACAGTCAGACATGATTTAGCAGCTAAACAACAACAGCAGCAACAAAATGCAGGCCATCTGTATTTGTCCTTCTGTAGCAAGTGAAGAACAGGAGTCTTTGTGAGCCTGTTATCCTTGAGGAGTTTTGTGATGTGCTGGGTTTTAATGCAAATAACCAGGGACAATAGGAACAACTCAGAAAAAGGAAAGAATTGGAAATCTACTCAGCTCACTTCCATGTCATGCTGAGACAGATTCTCTGCTTTTGTAGGGAACTTTCTCTCTTGCCTGAAGAAATTGGGAGTGGCTGTTTGAGGCACGTTTCTTAGATTTCTTCTTTCTTTTTTAGGATCTAGGTTTTGAAATAGGGCTGATGTATAAAAAGCATGACTCCAAATCTTTAGCTGACTGTAAATACCGCCCCACGAACAAAGATTCCTCCGCAGTGGTTCACGCTGTTAAAAATGGTATGCACATGTCCAGTCATATTTTTGGCAGATATTTATTATCAGAATGTGTTGGCTAACTTTCCCTGCAGTGATATTTAAGTCAAGTAGCATTCACTTATTTTATTTACTTATTTTTACATTTCCAGAATAATTCTTATTGTACTCAGGATATTTACACAGTTCTCTATTTACACAGAATTTTGGCAGAATGAGAAAAGCACACAGGGAGAATTTGAAACGTCAGGAGCAGCTGAGAGAGGAAAGGGAAGGCCAAGGGCCCACCAGGAAGGATGGGCTTGACTCACTAACAAGGTTGGGTATTTGCACATACTGGTTTTCTGCGCATGTGGATGCTCAGTCTTGTCTGACTCTTTGCGACCCTGTGGACTGTAGCCCACCAGGCTCCTCTGTCCATGGGATTCTCCCAGCAAGAGTACTGGAGTGGATTGCCATTTCCTCCTCCAAGGGACCTTCCTGACCCAGGGATTGAACCTACTTCCTTGTGTCTCTTACACTACAGGCAATTCTTTACTGCTGAGCCATCCAGGAAATTGGTTTTCTAGCTGTATAACATAGTACCATAAACTTGGAGATGTAACACATATCATCGCACACTTTTTGGCTGGATTGTTCAGCATCTTATAGAGGAGAAGTCATGTATTTCACCGACTGCATCTTCGTCTAGAGGCGGGTCTAGGGGAAGATGCATCTAAGTGCTTTCTGGTGCTGTTGGTGGAATGCATTTCCTTCTGGTTGTAGGACCGAGGACCCCTCTTGCTGCCTGTCAGCCAAGGACGACTCAGGGCTGCTGTGTTTGCTGTCAGTCCATGAGGCTTCGTCTGTCCCAGCAACAGAGAACCTCTCCCACCTCAAGTCTCTCTATTCCCCGCCTTCTGCTGCCAACTGGAGAAAACTCTCTGCTTTTAAGGGCTCAGCTGATTAGGACAATGTTCCTATCGAAAGGTCACTGGTGCCAGCTAGTGTAACCTAACTGTTAGACCTACTCTGTCTGAAACCCCAGGGATCAGGCGGGGTGTATACACCAGGGAGATGAGAAATCACAGTAGGTGATGGGCGCTTCTAAGGGGTTTTGCTTTGAGGAGGTGGTTGACCATTTGTGTTTTTAAAAGGTACCTCTACTAAATAATAATTGAAACAGGGATGCTAGTTGGCAAGAGTTGCTGAAGACCAGAACCAAGACGATGACCAGTGGGACAGAGGGGAGAGGATGGATTTTAAAGAACTACCCTCAACATGAGCAGACATGATTAACTGCATGTGTGGGCAGGGATATAGGGAGGGGAAGAGAGGGTAACTGATAATGGCATCCACATTTGTAGACTACAGTATAAGAAGGAAAGTACGTCGGCAGGGAGACTAAGTCTAATGTAAACCTATTGAATTTGAGATGGCTGAAATGTGAAAGTGGCAACCTACTATTGCAATTGGATACATTGTTTGACCTTCGGAAGAGCTGGTAGGCACTGCGCAAGCCGGTACCATTTACTGTGAGGCACACGGGAGTAAATGAGGTGGTGCCGATGGCCGGTGAATGAGTGGGAAGACCATTGGCAGTAGAGCTCTGGGCAATGCTGACGCTTCGAGTTGGGGTGGGAGTGCCTCGTCCTGCTTCCCCCACCCCACCCCCAGATGCTCCTCTACACCCAGCCCCAGCCTCTTTGGGCTGTACCCCTGGCTTAGGAACTGGACGTGCTCAACCCCGTGGGGACATTACAGCAGTGACTGTGACTGAGCACTGCTGTTGCTGTCCAGTCGCCAAGTCGTGCCTGACTCTTTGCCACCCCCTGGGGAAGCATGCTAGGCTTCCCCATCCTTCACTGCCTCCCGGAGTCCATTGAGTCAGTAATGCTGTCTAGCCATCTAACCTTCTGTCACCCCCTTTTCCTTCTGTCTTCAGTCTTTTCCAGCATCAGGGTCTTTTCTAGTGAGTCACCTCTTCTCATCAGGTGGCGAAAGCTTTGGAGATTTAGCTTCAGAATCGACCCTTCCAGTGAATATTCAAGGTTGATTTCCTTTAGGATTGACTGGTTTGATCTCCTTGCAGTCCAAGGAACTCTCAAGAGTCTTCTCCNTTCTGTCTTCAGTCTTTTCCAGCATCAGGGTCTTTTCTAGTGAGTCACCACTTCTCATCAGGTGGCGAAAGCTTTGGAGATTTAGCTTCAGAATCGACCCTTCCAGTGAATATTCAAGGTTGATTTCCTTTAGGATTGACTGGTTTGATCTCCTTGCAGTCCAAGGAACTCTCAAGAGTCTTCTCCAGATCTGTCATTCAAAAGCATCAATTCTTCAGTGCTCAGCCTTCTTTATGCTCCAATTCTGACATCTATATGTGACTGCTGGAAAAACCGTAACTTTAACTAGATGGACCTTTGTCGGCAAAGGGATGTCTCTGCTTTTTAACACATTGATTATGTTTGTCTTAGCTTTCCTTCCAAGGAGCAAGCATCTTTGAATTGTGGTTGAGTAATGGGTCTCCTTCAGAAAGGTTCAGGAGAGACTCTCCACAGAGAAACATTCCCAGTATCACTTTCTAACTGCCGTCAAGGCATGGCGCTACTGAAAGCAGAAAAGAGGCCATGGAATGCCCCAGGGACCGTCCGTGGAGAAATAGTGTCATTCACTGTGATTGATTCTTCTTCTCCCTCCTGTCCGATACCAACTCTCCCTTTGTTTCTTTAATTTGGCTTTTTGCTGTCCTTTTTACATTAGAATTTCAGTTACACAAAGTGATAAGGACAATAACGTTACATTTCCTCTAAGGAATGCCTGATCCCTGTTTCTTGGAACACTTGAACAAGACAGGGGACTTCCCTGCTGGTCCAGTAGATTTGACTACATCTTGCAATGAAAGGGGTGCAGATTTCGAACCTGGCCGGGGAGCTGAGATCCCACAATCCTCAGGGCCAAAAAACCAAAACATAAAACAGAAGCAATATATATGTAACAGATTCTTTCAGTAAAGACTTTTAAAATGATCCACATCAAATTAAAAAAATTTGCACAAAATTAGGACTGGGCTTCCCAGGTGATGCTAACGGCAAAGAACCCACCTGCCAATGCAGGAGACAAGAGACAGAGGGTTCGATCCCTGGGTTGAGAAGATCCCCTGGAGGAGGAAATGGCAACCGGTATTCTCCAGTATTCTTGCCTGGAGAATCCCATGGGCAGAGGAGCCTGACAGGCTACAGTTCATGGAGTCGCAAAGAGTCAGATATGACTGAAGCAGCTTACCACACTGCACTCAGGACTAATTTTACTTTAGCATACTGTGTCATCCTGTGATCATTCAGTAACTGTGAGAGGTGATGTTATTCAGGAAGTTCTTTTAACTCTTTAAATCTCAACTTAGGAAACAGTACTCTCTCCCCGCCCCCACCCNCAGGACTAATTTTACTTTAGCATACTGTGTCATCCTGTGATCATTCAGTAACTGTGAGAGGTGATGTTATTCAGGAAGTTCTTTTAACTCTTTAAATCTCAACTTAGGAAACAGTACTCTCTCCCCGCCCCCACCCACCCAATGCGAAGTCTCCTGCAGTTTTCCAGTTCAGGGCTGTGGTCATGGCCTGCTGTCCATTCAGGGAAGACCACCTCCTCCCACATCTCCCCCTCCTCTTGGTCTAGGGCAGATGGGCATCTAAGCTGAGCCCAGCTTCCTTCTCTCAGGAGCTGTAAAACCACGGATTCTTTTCCTCTTCAGTTCTGTGGTTTGTAATGACCAGCCAATGCACTTTCAGGGTTTTATTTGCTGCTTCTAGACTAGATCACAGATTTTAAATTGTGGGATTCTCATTGGAATGCATCACAGTTCTATCAAGAACGTTAGCTTCTCATAACCTGGTATGCTATCCCTTGTTGGATTTCTATTGTGGATGTTTTATCTCTAGATAAATGGAATTGGGGCCTTCGTTTTGCTTGTCCTGCCAAGACTGACCTGTTTTGTTAGTGTTGTCTAGTGACTGTTTCCTGTGGTTTGGTTCCAGGATTAGATACGAATGGCCAGATTAGATACTAATTCATGCAAGGTTTTGTTCAGTGGGGGGGGTTTCTTCTCCACAACAAACAAGGCATCTTTGCTGCATCAGAATGTATGGGTCCTGTGTGACAGACAGCTGTGTGTAACTGGTATGCACATTTGGGGTCAATTTCCAATAAGGGTGAAAGAAATTCCAATCTCGCAGTCCTATTTTCACTTAGGAATGCACTTTTTTCATCCCACTGCTGCTTGTAGGCATGAGTGATGGTATGCGGACGTACAGTGAGCACAAGGAATTGGTTCTTAGGATGGTGTTTGGAAGGAATAAAGAGACTTGTTATTTCTTATGGAATGCCATGGTGACAGCAAATAAAGTCACTAAAGAGCCGCCACGTTCTTTAGGGAAGTACCCCTAGACTGAACTTGTCAA
Source organism: Oreotragus oreotragus (assembly GCA_006410675.1). NCBI lineage: Eukaryota > Metazoa > Chordata > Mammalia > Artiodactyla > Bovidae > Oreotragus > Oreotragus oreotragus. Next base: position 192,759 of record SJYX01003307.1, on the reverse strand, counting down.
ACACATGGGATGCTTTTCAAGGGTTACCCGAAGCAAAATGCTTCAGTTCATGTCTCCAGTTATTCCTTAAAAAAAAAGCTCTGTCCAAAATATCATGTTTTGACAAGCTTCCTTAATAATACGAGGTCAAGAATTCATCATCATCAGTTCAGTTCACTTTAGTTCAGTCACTCAGTTGTGTCTGACTCTTTGCGACCCCATGAATGGCAGCACGCCAGGCCTCCCTGATCATCACCATCACTCAGACTCACCTCCATCGAGTCCGTGATGCCATCCAGCCATCTCATCCTCGGTCGTCCCCTTCTCCTCCTGCTCCCAATCCCTCCCAGCATCAGAGTCTTTTTCCAATGAGTCAACTCTTCGCACGAGGTAGCCAAAGTACTGGAGTTTCAGCTTTAGCATCATTCCTTCCAAAGAAATCCCAGGGTTGATCTCCTTCAGAATGGACTGGTTGGATCTCCTTGCAGTCCAAGGGACTCTCAAGAGTCTTCTCCAACACCACAGTTCAAAAGCATCAATTCTTCGGCACTCAGCCTTCTTCACAGTCCAACTCTCACATCCATACACGACCACAGGAAAAACCATAGCCTTGACAAGACGGACCTTAGTCAGCAAAGTAATGTCTCTGCTTTTGAATATAGTATCTAGGTTGGTCATAACTTTTCTT
>SJYX01003307.1:83788-190594 GCA_006410675.1 Oreotragus oreotragus | reverse complement strand
TCACTTTCTGCCATAAGGGTGGTGTCATCAGCATATCTGAGGTTATTGATATTTCTCCCGGCAATCTTGATTCCAGCTTGTGTTTCTTCCATTCCAGCGTTTCTCATGATGTACTCTGCATATAAGTTAAATAAGCAGGGTGACAATATACAGCCTTGACATACTCCTTTTCCTATTTGGAACCAGTCTGTTGTTCCATGTCCAGTTCTAACTGTTGCTTCCTGACCTGCATACAGATTTCTCAAGAGGCAGGTTAGGTGGTCTGGTATTCCCATCTCTTTCAGAATTCCACAGTTTATTGTGATCCACACAGTCAAAGGCTTTGGCATAGTCAATAAAGCAGAAATAGATGTTTTTCTGGAACTCTCTTGCTTTTTCCATGATCCAGCGGATGTTGGCAATTTGATCTCTGGTTCCTCTGCCTTTTGTAAAACCAGCTTGAACATCAGGGAGTTCACACCATCATAGGGGGGGAAAAAAAAACAACTCACTCAAATTCTAAAGGAACTTTGTTTCAAAAATGCATTTTCTTTTAACTTGGGGTTTCTATGATGTATACTCAGCCATGTTCTTAAGGTATTTTACAGACATCTGTGTAGGCTTCCCACGTGGCTCAGTGGTAAAGAATCTGGCTGCCAGTGCAGGAGACATGGGAGACTCGGATTCAATTCCTGGGTTGGGAAGATCCCCTGGAGAAAGAAATGGCAGCACACTCCAGTATTCTTGCCTGGAGAGCCCCATGGACAGAGGAGCCTGGCGGGCTACAGTCTGTGGGGTCACAGGGAGTTGGACACAGTGGAGCACACACGCATACAGAGACATACATGGAGTATAATGAGAAGAAAATAAATGAGCAGAAAGCAGCACCAAGAGAAAACCAGAGGAAGAAGGTGGGAAGAGATGAATCCATAAAGCGTGTTTTGAACGCTTATCTCTCAGTATCCGTATGATAAAAACACCCCAGTTGTTCACTGGAAGCCCACTTCCACCACTAACATTACTCAAATCAGCAAACCTGCAGGAATTTGCCACCCTGACAAGTGCTGTAAAAAACGTCTCTGGGACTTGGTCCTGGAGGAAGGGATGCTGGAGGAGCGATCTGAAGGATGAGGGAGGGTGTTGGGGGGACCCAGACTGTGAGGGTGGCTTGTGCAGACTTCGTTTGGCAGAAACAACCCTGGGGGAGTGGGGAGGAACTGGAGGAAGGTTGTGTGACGGAGCAGGAGGTCAGGGGCTCCTCCCCGCCGTCGCGGGCTCTGACTGCGTCCTCACGCTGGCTGGCTGTGCTGCTGGAACTGAATCCGATAGCCGGCTTCTGGTCTTCCCATGTGGGTTTAGTCTCACAAAGATTTTTGGGGGATATAAAAGCAGAAATGAAAATATACTTGATAACATCTTGGGGTGACCTCCTTGGAATTTCACCTCCTGTCCCCTCCAAACCCCTCAGACCCCAGGCATCCTGCTGCCCCACAGTCCTAATTAAGCCAGGAGGGAGCCAGCAGGACTGGCTCCGAGGATCAGCCTTCAAAGAAGGGGGAGCAGGGTCACCCGAGTCCTAAAGAACTTCCCAAAGTCCCTCAGCCCCGAACCTCCCAGTTCAACCCCGAATGCTAGTAAGGTCCAGGAAAGATGGCTGCTTTCCGGCAAGCACGGGAAAATAAGCAGAGTCATCTGAATAAAACTGTAATATTTGACTTTTTGCTTGAATAGAACAGTTTTAATTTTCCTGTCAGTGAAAGAATGTTACAGCTCTTTGTTGGGGTAAAAGCCTGTACCTACTTTAAAAGCCATTCATCTTCTGGATTCAGTTCGCTTTGTCATTTCAGTTTTTCTGTGATTGTTATTTTGTGACCATTTGCTAATGCAATTCATGCTTTAAAAATAAATATAACCACAGAATGCATAGAAATCACTATCTGAGGTTCAGGTGTCAGCAGAGTGACATTCTCCGAGGTTCAATGAGCTCTTAGGATCGCTGCAGGGTGAGGGGGCACCTGGTGTATCCCAAGGGGGCAGGGCAGGTCTGGTTCTAGAACGGTCCTGGCCTCTCTTCTGTGCAAAGCTGAGCAGGCTCCACCCGCCCCTGCCCCCAGGAGCGGGAGCTGACAGGCCAAGGGATTAACGCTGGCTTTTCACGATTGCCAGCTCAGGAGCATTAAGCCAGGATGTCCCTGATCCAGAGCGGATGGTCCAAAAACCATCTGACCTTGGGCGTATAGACCTCGCAGAACCCAGGGAATATACACAGGCTACTGCTTGTGTCCAACAGAACTGGAGAACATATGTATATAGGATCAACATGTTTGATGATTGCAAAGACTTTTCCCCTGCATCTACTGCATTTAAATGCTAATCTGAAGGATGATACGCTTTCAGTGAAGGCCAGACTGATCCTAAGTATAGTTGAAAGTGTGATCACCTATCCTGTTTTTTTGCCAGACATTTCTGTTTTCATTATAGGTTTTTCATAGGTTATATGATTATTTTAATTTAAACCCACAATTTTACTGGTGAAAGGATATAATTATGTTTTTGAATTATGAGAGTGTGTGTATGCATGCTAAGTCACTTCAGTCATGTCTGGCTCTTTGCACCCCTCTGGACTATAGCCTGCTAGGCTCCTCTGTCTATGGAATTGTCCAAACAAGAATACTGGAATAGGTTGCCATGTCCTCCTCCAGGGAATCTTCCCAACCCAGGGATCAAACTCTCATCTCTTCCATCTCCTGCATTGACAGGTGGTCCTTTACTGCTAGCGCCATCTGGGAAGCCCCAAATTACGAGAGTAGTTTATATAATAACCCTGAAATCTTCCTCTGTGTGCTTGCTCACAGGCTTGTCCTGTTAATTGGAGGAGACAGTTGGTGAAAAGGACACTGGTTCATTTAAGACCTATTTATTTAAAGCGCTGATTGTTATTATTCAGGTTTATTCATCATTGCCTTAGCAGTGATTCCCAGCCATTTTGGCACAGGGACCAGTTTCCTGGAAGATAATGATTCCATGGACTGGAGGGGTGGAGATGGTTTCAGCTTATTCAAGCACATTACATTTATTGTGCACTTTATTTCTATTGTTGTTACATCAGCTCCACCTCAGATCATCAGGCATTAGATCCTGGAGATTGGGAACCCCTGCTGTATAGGTTTGAAAAGTGACCATTGTGCAAATTTATACTTGTTAGATGTATAGTATGAAAAGTTATATTTTCACTGTCAGCATCTGCGTTGCCTCTAGGTTTTTACTTGACCAAATGAGTTATAAATCACAGTTGGGGATTTTGTTCGATTTTTCTTATTTTCGGAGAATTGTGTTGGAAAGTAGTCATATATAGATGTGAGCTGGACCATAAAGAAGGCTGAGCACTGAAGAATTGATGCTTTTGAATTGTGGTGTCAGAGAAGACTCAGGAGAGTCGCTTGGACAGCAAGGAGATCAAAGCTGTCAGTCCTAAAGGAAATCAACCCTGAATATTCATTGGAAGGACTGATGCTAAAACAGAAGCCTCAATACTTCGGCCGCCTGATGCAGAGAGCCAACTTCATTGCAAAAGATGCAGATGCTTGGAAAGACTGAGGGCAGGAGGAGATGGGGCGACAGAGGATGAGATGGTTGGATGGCATCACTGACTCAATGGTCATGAATTTGTGCAAACCCAGGGAGATGGTGAAGGGAAGTCTGGAGATGGTGACAGGGAAGTCTGGCATGCTACAGTCCATGGGGTCTCAGAGTCAGACACGACTTAGTGACTAAACAACAGTGCCGGTTCCCAGGAAGTGTTTCTCAAAGTCCCCTGTCGTTCTGAATTAGGGCCTGTGGTTCTTTTTTGTGATTCAGGTTTAAAAGTCTGTGTCTCTCCCTCATCCCTCTTCCCCAGGCTTCCTTCTCTGCATTCACTTGGCACTCATTGGCTTAGTGACTTGAATCCCTAGCAGATTAACAGCAGGAAATGTTGTCTGACAGTTCGCTGCCAACATCTCATACGTGTGATGTGAAACTCTTTGTACAAAAGCGAGCCCAGTGTTTTTGCTGGCCAAGAAAAAGCGTGCTTCACCGGAAAGCTATTATCGGCCACGGTACTCGGCTCTGAGCACAGAAGTCTGATTTCAAACAGAATGAAACGGCTACAACAAACGAAGGCAGAAACAGATTGTGGCTGAAAGAAAAAGACGTCTTTCTAAAAGCAGTGGAGGAGCTTCATATGCACGAAGGGCTTCTTGTATTATGTGCTGAACGTGTTTTTGCAGAGAATTTCAGTCAAACCTAGGTGGGCTCTCCGCATGTGAACTCTCCCTTCTTGCTCTGGCTGTGCTGCAGGCTGTATCTATGATAATTCGTAACTCTCGTGTTTGGCCTAGGATGTACCTAAGTGTGCCAGCATACCCAGTGTCTGTTAGAAACCACTTTGTGTTTGGGTTTGCACAGCGTAGTGAATGTTCCCTTAGTTTACTGATAACGATACTATTTTCAGCCATTTCCCCCTTTGACCTGTAGAGCGAGATTTGTTTTTCACGAGAGATAGGGGGTGATTTCACTGCAGATGAAAAGGCTTCAGTCTCTCTCCCAAATTTCAACATTAGAAACCCTGAATTTGCCAAAAAAAAAAAAAACAAGGAAAACAAAAAAAGAAAAACAGAAAAGAACCCTGAATACATTGGATTCCCTATGATAAGGGCCAACTGATAATCACCAGCATTGATTGGTAATGGCGTTCCCTGGGCTAGGCAATCTGTATCCTTTCCTGTGTTTCTTGTTTTTTTAATTAATTTTATTTCTGTTTAATGGAAGAGGACGGAAGGTCTGCATTCAGTGCTGCTGTGAAGGTTCCTTGGTCGTCGGGGTTTATGTTTGTTTGGGGTTTTGTGCAGGGGCAAGGGGCTCGAGGTACATAGGATCTTAGTTCCCTCAACCAAGGGTGGAACCCACACCCCCTGCAGTGGAAGTGCAGAGTCTTAGCCACCGCCAGGCCTCCAGGGAAGTCCTTTCCTGTGTATTAATTAATGTGACAGTCTTATGAGAGTAAGCACCAATATTATTACCATTTTTTTAAGGAAGGCAGTGAAGTTCAGAAAGCTTCAGTGACTGTCTCACCTCACAGCCAGCTAGTTGTAGAGCCGGGGTCCAGCGCTGGGGCTGTCTGATGAGCCTCATTTAAAACAGAATGATAGGGAAACAAACTTGAATTGGATAGGAGTAATATCTTTAAAACTGCGTCCTAAAGATATTTAAATAATGCTAGATGAATTCCAGTCTCTAGACAGTTGAGACATTAGACAACTGTCTAATCTCTAGACAATTGGAAATAGTGTTTTGTTTAAAAACTAAGCAACACCAGGATGTGGTTCCGAGTTCCTGTTTTCACAGGCCTCTCCAGATCGTCACTGCTAACTGAGCCGAGTTTAAGAAAATGGCAGAATAACTATTGATGGACTTATTAATGTTTAAAAGAACTGTCATGGTTTTCTGAAAAGCTGATTGCCTGTGAATTTAAAGAACACGCTAGTGAGACACATAATATCTAGGCAGAAAAAATTTGTCTCTGCCTCTCACATAAGCCCTCCTTGCATTTGCTGTCTGGATCACACTTGGGATTTGGGCTTCCCTGGTGGCTCAGCTGCTGAAGAATCCACCTGCAACATGGGAGACCTGGGTTCTATCCCTGGTTTGGGAAGATCCCTTAGAGAAGGGAACGGCTACCCACTCTAGTATTCTGGCCTGGAGAATCCCGTGGACTGTATAGTCCATGGGGTCGCAAAGAGTTGGACATAACTGACCAACTTTCACTTCACTTCACGCAGGCTGGAAGTTTCCATTAAGTCCTGCCCCTTGGGGCATGGATTCTGGCAGTAGTGATGGGGGTAATGGACTTCCTGCTGTGCTTATTAAACTTGGCATTGAAAGTACACTTGAGACAGAAAGCCCCAAATGGAAGTCGATGCACACAGGGCAGCTGGGGCCATGTAGCTCCTCTCAGACCTTCCCAGCCTCAGATCTCTCTCAGGGACTTAGGGCTGTTGTCACAGACCAGACACCGTCATCATCTTTTATTCATGACTTGACCACAGACTCTTGCTATTTTCTAAATGTAGATTGAAAAAAAAAAAAAAAAAAGCAAACACTTAAATTTCAGGGCAGACAGTATTAGAACATTTTTCAAACAGAAAAGGGAAAGCTGAGGAAGAAATGACTTACACGGAGTCCAGGTGTCCAATTCAGGCTCAAGCTCCAGCCAGGTCAGTTTGTGGAGCTCTTCAGATGCTCCTAACCACCAGGCAAGCGGCGATGCCGTCATTTAGAAAGTAAGAGAATTCCATTTGACCTTTAGAAGTGAGGAGAATGGAGAGGCATTCAGTGAGGAAATGTGCAATTACAGAAGGAAGCATGAAAAAAGAGATGGCATTTTGCAACAAGACTGATCCAAGGTAATGTGAGGAGAGATTCCTCCTCCAGATTCATGCCAGGAGCACTTATTAGGCACATATGTTGAATGTTTTTGGTGTTTAGGGCATTCTGTTGGGGACATTAAAAAGGGTGTCCAGTGTCCTGTCCTTGGGGGGCAGAAATGCAAGTTCACAAAGTACATCAATCCATGGGAAGGTATAATTTGCAGGAGAAAATCAGCAATCTGTTTGTGGAAGATACATGGTGGAGAGATGGAGTGCCTACAGGGCTGGTGCACCCTCAATTTCAAAGCAGCTGAAAAAAAGGGACAGAAGTGTCAGTTTCTCTGCAGGTTCTCAATATCATATGTATTTCCTTGTATTCACACATGTGGTTTACCCTAAGCTATGACAGACCTAGAGAGCATATTAAAAAGCAGAGACCTCACTTCGCTGAAAAGTCCATCTAGTCCAAGCTATAATTTTTCCTAGTCATGTACAGATGCGAGATCTAGACCATAGGGAAACCTGAGGGCCAAAGAATTGACTCTTTCAAACTGTGGGGCTGGAGAGGACTCTTGAAAGTCCCTCGGACAGCAAGGAGATCAAACCAGTCAATCCTAAAGGAAATCAACCCTGAATATTCATTGGAAGGACTGATGCTGAAGCTGAAACTCCAATACTTTGGCCACCTGATGCTAAGGGCTGATTCATTGGAAAAGACCCCGATGCTGGGAAAGACTGAGGGTAAGAGGAGAAGGTGGGCAGCAGAGGATGAGATAGTTGGATGGTGTCACCAACTCAGTGGACATGAATTTGAGCAAACTCAGGGAAATAGTGAAGGAGAGGGGAGCCTAGTGTGCTGCAGTGGACACAACAACTGAACAATGAAATGTAACAAGACTTTTTTTTAAGTGACAGTTTATAGAAATGGACACATAGATCCTGAGGAGCCTCAGGGATGTACCAGCAACCTTGGTGCTGATGGCTTTGCTTCCCCCCCTCTTGCCCCGTGTCCCCCTTCTAAGAAGTAGGGACCACTGATTAGCCACACTTCTCAAGCAGGACGACAGTCTCTGCCTCATTTTCTCCGTGATTGTGCAGCTTCAGAAAATAAGAACTGCAGCCCATCTTCTGAGGCGAGGACATTATACTTGACTTTACAAATTTCTTTAATTTCAGCATTTAGCCTTTCTTACTGGCTGACTCATAGCTTTCTGAAACTGAAAGAAAAGACAAATTCTACAGAAGTCTTGTACTGAGATTTAGACCAATTTGGGCTCATGTTTGGGAGCACAGACCAAGCCACAGTTTCCAGGGGCTTTTAGGAGGACGTGTGCACAGGCAATGGCAACCCACTCCAGTACTCTTGCCTGGAAAATTTGTGCAGCTTCAGAAAATAAGAACTGCAGCCCATCTTCTGAGGCGAGGACATTATACTTGACTTTACAAATTTCTTTAATTTCAGCATTTAGCCTTTCTTACTGGCTGACTCATAGCTTTCTGAAACTGAAAGAAAAGACAAATTCTACAGAAGTCTTGTACTGAGATTTAGACCAATTTGGGCTCATGTTTGGGAGCACAGACCAAGCCACAGTTTCCAGGGGCTTTTAGGAGGACGTGTGCACAGGCAATGGCAACCCACTCCAGTACTCTTGCCTGGAAAATCCCATGGACGGAGGAGCCTGGTGGACTGCAGTCCCTGGGGTCGCACAGATTCGAACACGACTGAAGCGACTTGGCGGCAGCAGTGCACAAGGGTGGGCTTCCCAGGTGGCGCTAGTGGTAAAGAATCCACCTGCCAATGCAGGAGACATAGGTTCAGTCTCCAGGTGGAGGAGGGCATCACGAGCCACTCCAGGGGTCATATTCTTGCCTGGAGATTCCTGTGGACAGAGGAGCCTGGCAGGCCACAGTCCATAGCGTCACACAGAGGCAGAGGCGACTGAAGCGTCGCAGCACGCACACACGTGCACCGAGAGCGGCTCCTCCCTCCATCCTGTCCCAGGCTCAGAGCCCTGTGTGTGTTTGCTCCTTCTGGTCTCCTCCCTAACGTGCTGAGCAGGATGGGAATGCTTCTGCCCAATCACAAAAGAGGAAGTCAAGATACTTCTTAACCCACCTGGGTCATTTTTTAGTATGGTATCAGGTTCTCCAGTTAAAGTCTGTATGTTTTGGCTCTTCCAAGGGAAAATGCCACCACTTAAAGTCAAACATTTGAATTTTGTGTACCTTCTTCATAGTTTTCAATGCAAGTTCATTGTTTGGTTTGTTTACTGGTTGGTTTTATAGTTTGGTGATTTAACATTGCTCGTTTGTATCATTTTATTTCAGCATTTGACTGGTTTTTCATTTCTTGAGAACTTAACGTTTTTTAAGGTTGGAAAGGATATCTTAAGATTTTAAGACTGTGTCTGTATGTAAATAAAGTTTATTATCATGTAGCTATCTGTTGGTCTAAGAGGCCTGAAAGAAACTGGTATGAAAAAGTTACACATTTCATCAAAAAAAGAAGCATTGCTTTGGAGTCCTATTTAAGAGTCTTTAAATTGTAAACTTAATTTAAGTGTACCTTTCAACCATACCTGCAAACGAGATCTTGAAAACCTACAAAGACCATGCTCCCACCTTCAGAAATTCTGATTTCTTTGTCCTGACATGGGTTCCTGGATATTGGTGTACTTTTTTACTGTTCCCAAGATCCAAGGTTGAAAACGCTAGGTTAAATGATTGCTTCTGCAACATTGCTTATGATATGCTGGCAAGAAAAATTTTATGTAAGTTTTCATCACATTACCTTTTTAATCTCTTAATGATATTTGACCAAAATGAGGTTCCATAAAAAGTGTAGGAGGGACTCTCCTGGAAGTCCAGTGGTTAAGACTCCATGCTTCCAATGCAGGGGCATGGGTGTAATCCTTGGTAGGAGAACTGAGATCCCACTTGCCATACAGCATGGCAAAAAATAAAAAATAAAAAAAAAAAATATATATAACTGGCTTGGTAGCATGAAGAATGTCTTTATAGTCGGTCGGAGTGAAAGGTGATGCAGAGACAGACGGCTGCGATGTAAGGTGGGATGTGGAAAGTGCCCTCTTGGTACTGCAAATGCCCGAGTGTCCAGAGATGAGAGACAGCACGTTTGGCTGGGAGGACAGGAAGTGCTGTAAAGAAGTGGCCCTAGAGGAGCACTGTGAAGGATGAGAGGTGACAGCAAAAGGCCGGGCAGAGCATTTAGGGCCATGTAGAGCTTTACCAAGGGTAACACCCGTAATGGGCTGAAACACATCAAGCCTGACTTAACCCCGTGAGTTCATAGTGATAACATAAGACAGAAATTCTAACTGGTGACTTTTAGATAATGCTAGGGAGCCAACTTGTCTTGAAATTGAACGGAGGAGAAGGTGCGAGTGTTGATCCTGACTTCATCAAACTGTGTCACTGGATACATAATTTTGGCAAAGAGTCTCTCTTCATAGACATGCTCCAGCTGATCATTGGAGGAGCAATGATGAGGATTAGAATATTCCCATCTTGCCATCTCAAATCGATGGGTCTAGGGCAACAATTGTTAGTGACTGTGCTTCCGAGATGGCTTAGTGGTAAAGAATCCACCTGCCAATGCAGGAAGCGTGGGTTCAGTCCCTGGATAAGGAAGATCCTCTGGAGAAGGAAATGGCAACCCACTCCAGTATTCGTGCCTGGGAAATCCCATGGACAGAGAAGCCTGGCGGGCTACAGTCCTTGGGGTTGCAAAGGAGTTGGACATGACTTAGCAAGTAAACAACAACAAAATATTACAAAAAAGGCAGGAGTCACTGTATGCCTCCTGATGAAATTACACAGCATCTTTTATAGAAAACAGTCAAATAAGAATTCTGGTCAAGCTTCTAGATTTTACTGTCAGTTTACAGGAAATACAAAAGACAGAGGAACATGTTAAATTACAGCATGAAAATGCAAGCAGCAAGTCTAGACTGAGGGACCTCTGCAGGCAAATGACCTGATTTCCAAAACAAGTTAATTTCACAGGAAAACCAGGATAAATGGTGAAAAGCTTGCAGATTCAGACAGGCTATGGAGATTTGACAGCCTATTGCAGTGTATAGGCTTATCAGAGAAAATGAAAAGAAAATCTTTGAAACAATTGGAGAAACGAAAGTCCTGACTACTTTTGGTGATAGTATGGACTCATTGCTAATTTTGTTTAGATGTGATGAAGGCATTGCAATTACATTTTTTGAAAGAGCAGTTACATGCTAAGATAAATAGAGACAAAATTATTTGCTTAGATGCTTCCAAATAACTGAGGGGGTAGGATGAGGGGAGCAAAACTCAGATGAACCAAGGTTGCGATCTTCAAAAGGCATTTGTTAAAACTGGGCAATAAGTATACAGGGTTTCATGATACTGTTGTCTCTACTTTTGGAACTGTTTGAAATTCCCCAGTCCTGAAACATTTTGAAGTTAATTTTTAAAACTTGGTCCTCTAAGCAGACAAGTGAAAGTGAAAATAAACATTTTAATATAAACTTCCCAGGTGATGCTGATTGATAAGCTATGCCTTGAGAACCAGTGTTTTACAGACATAAAAATCTTGGAGTAACTTTGACTTCAAGAAGTTTCATTAATGTTGCAGAAAGACTTGTTTCATCTGCTGTGTTTGAGTGGTGGTGATGGCTATATCCTCATCTTCTCTATTAGAAATCCAATTTTAAGAGGAGGAAAAGGATCAAGAGAGGGCCCTTTTTGGTTTGTTGTTGTTTAATCACTAAGTCGTGTTCAACTCTTTTGCAACCCCATGGAATGTAGCCCACCAGGCTCCTCTGTCCATGGGCTTTCTCAAGCAAGAATGCTGGAGTGAGTTGCCATTTCCTTCTCCAGGGGATCTTCCCAACCCAGAGACTAAACCTGTGTCTCCTGCGTTGGCAGGGAGATTCTTTACCCACTGGGCCATCTGGGAAGCCCATTGGTTTGTAACTGCAAAGCAAACTCAGCATATTGTGACGTTCATGTGTTAATAGTGAAGGGTTACATGAACTGCGAATGCATTTGAGTCAGAGACATGACTTATCAACTCTCAGGAAACAGCAAATGAGATTTAAAAGTGTTTGTCTCCATTTAAGTAAATTATCCATTGATTTTAGAATAACTCTGTCCAAAAAGATGTTTTTTAATCTACTGAATTCTTAACTCATTATGGCAATATATAAACACAACCCATGAAAAGTAGGTGCCTAGATTTGATCACTTCATGAACATCCTTTCTCTGGGAACCAAATATTTAACATAAATTCTCTAAAAGTTTCGGGTGACTGTTGAGCTTTAGTCATATTTTAGATATTATTACCCAAAGATGCACATGTTGTGAAACTTGTAGAAATAATTGACTTGAAAAACTTGAATAATATGCTAGAAAAAAATCTGCATAAGAAGAATCAGTTTAGGGGAGGTGAGAGTGATTACAGAGGGGATCCTGTGTGGGGCTGGAAAATAGTCCTGTTTTGCATCCTGTCTCAACTCCAGCCATTGCCAGGGTCTTTATGTGTGCAGAAGCCACGTCTGAGCTCTGGGGCAGCGAGCTGTGATCATAGTGATGTTGGCATGAGCACAGGGACCCCATAGCCTCGAGTCCGTGATCACCTGACTCCTATGGAGTCTTTCATTCTCAATCAAGGATGAGCAGGAGAAGGCCCCCATAACGTGAGAGGCCTTTCTGGTGTCATCCAACTGGCTGGCGGCTATGGTGAGATTTACTAGATAGGAGTTTCATTGTTTACATATAACCATCTGTAGTGAAAGTGAAAGTCACTCAGTTGTGTCCAACTCTTTGCAACTCCATGGGCTATGCAGTCCATGGAATTCTCTAGGCCAGAATACTGGAGTGGATAGCCCCTCCCTTCTCCAGGGGATCTTTCCAACCCAGGGATCAAACCCAGGTGTCCCGCATTGCAGGCGGATGCTTTACCAGCTAAGCCACAAGGGAAGCCCAACTATCTGTAGTAGGAGAGATCAAACCAGTCAATCCTAAAAGAAATCAACCCTGAATATTCACTGAAAGGAACTGATGCTGAAGCTCCAGGGCTTTGGCCACCTGATGTGAAGAGTCGATTCATTGGAACAGACCCGGATGCTGGGAAAGATTGAAAGCAGAAGAGGATGACGGACAAGATGGATGGATGGCATCACCAACTCAATGCACTTGAGTTTGTGCAAACTCTGGGAGATGGTAAAGGACAGGAAGCCTGGCATGCTGCAGTCCATGGGGTTGCAAAGAGTCAGACTTGACTTAGCAACTGAACAACAACGACATTATGGTAGATTCTAAGCAAACCATCTTGGTTCTTAGAGCCAAAACAGAGAGAAACAAATTCCAAACCCCTCAGGGTTAAGAATGGACCACTGTGTTATTGTCTTAAAAACTGTTTGTTAATGAAAGAAAAAGAAAGTAATTTTGCCCTGAAGCTGGTTATTTCTATGGAAAAAAAAAAAAAAAAGAAAGGACAAACTAATATGAATATAGAAATTTGTGGAAAAGGAAGCCTGAAAAGAATTTTGTGTGTGATTAAATTTAATTGAATGAATGAATTTTAATACTGTATTAAAGGTGTAAAATAGTGGAAAACTAAAAAGTATATGTATGTGTGTGTGTATATAAATATACAGTGTTCAGATATGTTTAAGAAAAATAGTCTGTTCAAGAGAAAGCTATGGGTCACTGTTGTTCAGTTGCTAAGCCAGGTGACCCCATTTTTTCACCCCATGAATTGCAGCACGCCAGTCTTCCTTGTCCTTCACTATCTCCTGGAGTTGGCTCAAATTCACGTCCATTGAGTCAGTGATGCCATCGAGCCATCTCATCCTCTATCACCCCCTTCCCCTCTTGACCTCAGTCTTTCCCAGCATCAGGGTTGTTTCCAATGAATCAGCTGTTTGCATCAGGTGGCCAAAGTATTGGAGCTTCAGCTTCAGTCCTTCCAGTGAATATTTAGGGTTGATTTCCTTGCTATCCAAGGGATTCTCAAGAGTTTTTCCAGGAACACAGTTTGAAAGCATCAATTCTTTGGTGCTCAGCCTTCTTTTTGGTCCAACTCTCACATGGGGCATTAATAGAAATCAAATGGTGAGGAGCCAGAAAAGTAAGAACCAGCCAGCACAGTGGTCTCTGCCTGAGCTAGCCTGTTAAACAAAAGGAGGAAGAGAGATCATTAAAACGATGTCCGAGGCTGCCTGCCGCATGATGAGAGTAACTCCTCCATCGAGGGCCTGGCTGAGGTCCGCTGGGTCAAAGAAAGTAGAAGTTTCTGTAGAGGAAGGTTTATTTATTTGTGTTTGTTTTGTTTTTGCTCATTGAGAAAGTACGTGGCCAGACACTGGTGTTTATTTGTGTGTGTGTTGTGTATATTGTATATTGCTTAAAGCAGTTAGGCAATAAACATAATATCTTTAAAAAGAGCAGGGTATTTTTTTAACTGTTTATTTTGGCTACACTAGATCTTAGTTTTAACATGTGGGATCTAGTTCCTGGACCAGGGATTGAACCCAGGTCCTCTGCATTGGGAGTGGGGATTCTTGGCCACTGGACCATTAGGAAGTCCCAGAGCAGGATATTTTAATGTTGTATGTGCGGTGAGTTGCTTCAGTCTGACTCTTTGCAACCCTGTGGACTGTAGCCCACCAGGCTCCTCTGTCCATGGGTTCTCCTGGCAAGAATACTGGAGCGGGTTGCCATGCCCTCTCCAGGAGAATCTTCCTAACCCGGGGATCAGACCTGCATCTCTTATGTCTCCTGCACTGGCAGGCTGGTTCTTTACCACTAGCACCGTTTTGGTACTAAGCATGTGTATCAGCCCCACAAGGAGCCGTGTTTGCTCTCCTACAACAAAAAGGCAAACTGAGTCCTATATTACATATTCTGCCAGTTGTCAGTCACTTAGGCTGATAACAGCTGATGTTTGTGGGATGCTCGACGTGTGTAATCATTGGACCAAGTTTGAGTGCTTTTGTTCTGGGAAATAGTGAAGGACAGGGAAGCCTGGGATGCTGCAGTCCATGGGATTACAAAGAGTCAGACATGACTGAGTGAATGAACAACAACGTTGCAAAGAAATAGATGGC
Organism: Oreotragus oreotragus; assembly: GCA_006410675.1. NCBI lineage: Eukaryota > Metazoa > Chordata > Mammalia > Artiodactyla > Bovidae > Oreotragus > Oreotragus oreotragus. The sequence continues at coordinate 176,096 of SJYX01003307.1, read as the reverse complement.
ATCATACCCATTTTACAGAGGGAGAGAGGTCTGCACAGATGGAGGGGACATAAGGAAGATTCAGAATTAGGTTTATCTGTTAAAGCCACTGACATAGGCAGCAGCAAGACTGCCTCTCTCATCTAAGTCCTCTGAGCCTCTCTGTTCTTATCTCTTAAACTGGAGATCTTACCAATGGAAGCATCAGAAGAACCAGTTGTTTTGTGTGTGTGTGAAAACTTTATAATTTACTGAGAATTTTTCAGAAGTAATAAGGCATTATTTACAAATATAAGATTTAAACTAGCAGGCAGCATTTTGTTGTCATACCATTTACTCATATCCGTCGAGTGTTAAGCAGTTTTGCTACCATGTAATTTATTTTCATACATTATTAAACTTTATTCAAATACAACATTGATTATTTAGCTAGCTATAAACCAGGCTTCACTTTTCTATCCTAAATTTATCTTTTCTCTTAAATAGTCATGCTTGAGGGGGCTGAGTAATTTCCAATATGTTTGCAGTTGCAAAGTAATACATACCACTTAGAGATCTTCTGAATACTTTCTCTTTTGGCATGCCCATTGTTTATCAGTTTTCTTATTTTTCTCTTACTGCATTAAATCTTAAAGACAAATATGCTTAATGTATGAGATGTGAAATGTTGCTACTATGCAAACAAAAAGTAGTTTAGCTTAATTGCTGTCAGTTAATCCATCTCAGACTCCAAGGCCAAGTTGAAAGAGCTTTGAAGTCTTACATGAAAACATGATAGATACTGTGTATCACCATAAATTAAGCTGATGGATTTTTTTTCCCCAGATGATTGCCTTTTTTCCAGGCAAGAATACTGGAGTGGGTTGCCATTTACTACTCCAGGTGATCTTCCCAACCCAGGAATCGAACCCACATCTCTTGCATCTCCTGCAGTGGCACCCCACTCATCATTTACTGAACAGTTACAACAAGCAACATTTTAAAATGCACCCATTTTAATGGTGGCAATTGAAGAACTTTTTTGGTAACTTGTTTTTCTGTTTTGTTCTTCATAGAAACGCTCCAGAGGCCAAGTGCTGTTTGATAAAGTCTGTGAACATCTGAATTTGCTAGAAAAAGACTATTTTGGGCTTACATATCGAGATGCTGAAAACCAGAAGGTGAGTGATTCAAAGCAATAGAGAATCTTCTGGCTTCAGCTGCCCTTCACTGCAAGAAAGTGAACTGAAACTGAGTCGGTAGATCGTCTTCTCCACCCACCCCTCACACCCCTACACCTCACATTTACTGTCTGAGGCCCTAAATGCTGTTTATCGCCTTATTTCTTCATGAAAGAAATTATCGACAACTTCCTTCAATCTTGAGTCTTTTGGAAGCAGGAAGTCAGAGTTTCTGCTCTTCATGCTTGAGTTCTTTATGCTTCCAGAAAAGCATTTTATATAGTGCTTTGGGGAGGGTATGATAATAATTCAGTGGATTTGAGCCACTGAGAATCAAATACATTGATACGCAGAAAGCATGTTCACTGGATGCTGTCTTACTGTTAATTCATCTTATTATGCTTTCATATTCTGACTGCATCACAATATGAGACGGGTCTTGTCTTAGGTATCCAGTCTGCCTGTGTAGACTCTCACAGCTGATGCAGCCTCTTTTGGCCTTTTCCTCACTTATCCTCTGAACCACCTGAAAGATGAGGAAGAAGAAATTGTCTCCTTAATGCTGGAAACTGAGCCACCACAATCGTGTTCATAAATGTTACTTGTTTGGTTGTCGTTCTGTGACTCATACTTAATCTTGACTGGATTCACTGGATGATGTCTCAACTTCATCATTAAATGCCTGAGTGTTCTGATGAAGAAAATCATAAAGTCTCAAACAAGTGTTTGTTTGTTAGGAATGCATTTAAGAAGGTGCTTTTTAAAATCTATAATCACAGAAGTCACTACATGGGAAGCTGACCAGCTAGGACATCAGTGGGGTCACGTTACACGTAGCCAACTCTGTGTGTTCTCAGGTTCTGTATCTGCAGATTCAACCAACAGAAGATCAAAAATAATTTTTTAGAAAATTCCAGAATGTTCCAAAACCAGAATTTTAATTTGCTGGTGTACCAGCAGCTCTTTCTATCGCATTTCCGTTGTATTAGGTGTTAGAAACAATCTCGAGATAACTTCAAGTATGTGAGGGGATGGCATAGGTTGCATGCAGATGCTGTGCTGTTTCACATCCGGGACTTGAGCATCCCCAGATTTCAGTGTCATCTGGGGCCCTGTGACCAGTCCTCTGCAGTGACTGGGGGATGGCTGTATCTTCAGTTTTTTCTCCTAATTTGTTTGAACGTGGAATCCACCATCTTTTCTACGCTGTTTCTATGCTAGCTTGAATCCCTGAAGGCACTTGTAAAAGAATTTTGTCCAGCCTAAATCCTGCACATACACGCATCTTCTCAAGAGACAAGAGCCTGGGCCCTCTCGGGATGAGTGAAAGCAGTTGGACATATTAGGGGCAGGACCCAGCTGGGGGCCCTGCCAACAGCCATTCCCTGCTCCCTCCCAAATGCACTTAGCGCATGTCTCTACCCACTCAACATGAAATCATTTCTGTTCTTCTCTGATTCATATTCAGACTCTCACTTCTTTTTCAGAACTGGTTGGATCCTGCTAAGGAAATTAAAAAACAGATTCGAAGTAAGTTCTTTTGGATTATTTTGTGTAGAAATGGGAGGGAGATTTTCAAACTGTGGGCTTATCTGAATTAGTACCTCATAGCCACGTGGCTGGTGTGTATACAGTATTTTGAAAGACAGATTAATATTTCAAGTTTTATTTTTGGCAGATTTGTCTGGCTCAGATACCCATGATCCTCTATGAATTATTACAACCTGGGAATAAAATGACATGACTTTTGACCTAGTCCCTTGCCTGTACACAGATGTGACATATGATTTAATCAAGTGGTGCCCCCATTGACAATCATTTTAAAGTTCCAAACTTAATTATTAATGGTCACACAGAGTCGGACACGACTGAAGTGACTTAGCAGCAGCAGCAGCAGCAGCATGCCTAGCCAAAGTATGAAAGGCAAGTAGTCAAGCTAGAAGTAACAGTCATTTAATAACAAGTCAGAATGAATTTTACTATCTGATGATAGCTTCTTTCCTTAGCCCCTAAAGGCAAATTAATAAATGCACATTTCACATTTCCTAATGGACAAAGCAACTACAGGAGCAACACAGAAAGTTTAAAACAGGTAACTAATAAGTATTAGACAGGATGCTAAATCTTAGTAGTAATTAAATGCTCATTAAAATGAGACATTTTTTCACCTATTCAGTGAAAATGGCACTGCAGCATAAGGAGTTGAGAATGAGGATTTTTTTTTTAACCCTTTTCTATAGCTGTTGCTTTTTGCTATGGATAAATGGTAAAAGATAGATATTCTTTATACTTTTAAATAACTAGTTAATTTTTTCAAGCAGTTCATTTTTTTTATCAATAAAACCTAGTTTAATTTTCCAGAGCGAAGATTTTAAAATTTTAATAATTCCCTGCGCTGGCAATTTTGTACTCAACTGGGAGAAATATAACCCTTTAAGAAGATACTTTTTGTCAATGTTTATTAGAATTTAAAAGGTACTTATTCTTTGACCCCTAATTTTACTTGTAGAAGTGCTATCAGTGTATGCATTAGACAGGAGTATATGCATATTGTACATGTAGGAAAGTTCATTGTAATACCATTGGCATAGCAGAAAACTGTTTCAACTTAAGTATCCAGGTATAAGGAAATGATGAAATCGATCATGAAATAGCCATACCTTGAAATATTGCTGCTGCTGCTGCTACTACTAAGTCACTTCAGTTGTGTCTGACTCTGTGCGACCCCATAGATGGCAGCCCACCAGGCTCCCCCGTCCCTGGGATTCTCCAGGCAAGAACACTGGAGTGGGTTGCCATTACCTTGAAATACTAGGTAGCTATTAAATAGAATGAGATAGAATATAGTTTTAGCTCTCATTAGTGAGACCTTAAAGAAATAAATCGTATTTGTTTAAACAGAATTATGCATAGGGACTTCCCTGGCAGTCCCGTAGCTAAGACGCCAGGCTCCCGCTGCAGGGGGTGAGGAGGGCTCAGGGAACTAAGAGGCCAGTGTGCGGCACGGTACCGTGCAGCAAGACAGAGTTATGCGTGTGTGTAGGTATGTGGATATTTGGGAAGAGCATGAATGTTATTAATAGTAAATACCCCCCAGAAATGTCCCTGCAGGGTAAGAGGTTGAGAACAACTAATTTTTTCTTTAACCCTTTTCTGTAGCTGTTGCTTTTTACTATGAATAAATGGTAAAAGGTAAATATACTTTATAATTTCAAATAACTAGTTAATTTTTTTATGCGGTTCATTTTTTTTGGTCCATAAAATCTAGTGTAATTTTCCAGAGCAACTGATTCTATTTGGAGACAAAATTTAAGACCAGTTTATTAATAAGAACATCATTCCCATCGAAGTTTTCAACAGTCTACTATTAAAAGAGAAACAAATCTTTGTAGTGCCTTTGAATGTGCTGAGACCTCCAAATATCCTACATGCAAATAAAAAGTAATTAGTAGTAAGCAGTTTGAAATGGTTTAATGCTAGGTAATATCTCAAAATAGTGAATTTTTCCTTAGATAATAGAGAGCCTGATGAATTACTTGTACAATGAAAACATCTTTATCACATTTTTGAGAGGAATTTGGTGTCATCACTAACAAGAAACTTGATAATGAAGTAGTTTGATGGAAATAAATTGGGATTGAAACCAGGGAAAGCTACAGGTGTGATAAGTAGGTAAAAACACACCTTTATCCAGAGAGGTCCAGTAAAAACTTTAAGATGATGAATATGTTCTGAGAACATTTTTATGGAGTTATTAAAAGCAGATGTGCTGAAATATATCTTAGCATTTTGTGTGCTTTATTTAAGTTCTTTATAGTCACCTAATTAATAAAATACTATTTCATACTTGGGTGATTTATAGTCACAAAGCACTTTGAAAATGTATTAAATGTTCAAGGATAAATCATAGTACTGTTGCAGGAAAGGCTGTACATTTTTATGGAGTTATTAAAAGCAGATGTGCTGAAATATATCTTAGCATTTTGTGTGCTTTATTTAAGTTCTTTATAGTCACCTAATTAATAAAATACTATTTCATACTTGGGTGATTTATAGTCACAAAGCACTTTGAAAATGTATTAAATGTTCAAGGATAAATCATAGTACTGTTGCAGGAAAGGCTGTATGTATCAACAGGTCGTTTTTTTGCTATTAATGGAATTCTTTTTTTTTAACCCTCTCTCTCTATTGCCCATTTATCCCTTCTCCTACCTTTCTTTCTAAGAGACAAGCTAAAGGAACAATCAGACATGAGATTTAAAGGAAATCTTCCTCATGTAGATTAGACAGTGTTTGTGACAGCAACATAAAACCAAGAGATAATCATGCAGACAGAGGACGCACAGAAAATTGGGATTTGGGGGAAATGGAATTTGGTGTTTTTAACTATATTTCTCATTGTTTCCTGTACTAAATACCTTCTTTCCACCAAAGTAACATTCTGTTAGTATCAAGGCAGAAAAGTATTATCAGACCTCATGTAATTATTGTACAATCACCTTCTCTTCTAAACACACATAATAAAAGGATATTTCTATTATTTTTATGTTGTAGGCCCACAGAAGTTCTCTAGCATGAGATTTTTAAGACAATGGCAATCTAGCTGATAGAGATTTTATATCACAAATTTATGAGAAATAGAAAGTTCTGAGCCTGTAGAGTTTGTGCTTATAAAAAAATTCTTATTCCAGTCATCTTTTACGCCTAACAGATCTAAAATTTCTGGATCTACTATCTTAGGATATAGTGTATTTACAATGTAGTGATTTCGTGATATAGAATATATGATAGTCATTTATGCTATAAACATAGTATATTTAGACATTTTAAGATTTGGCAGGCATGGAAGACTAAAGTTAGAATTTTTGCATAATAATGAATTCTCTTTAGTTTCACAGTTTTCTCATTATCATAAATTTGTAATTTAAAAGCCTATATCAGTGTTATAGAATGTCATTTTTATGCATTGAGACTCCTCCAATTCCGAAGTCTCTAACCAGAGTCATCATCTGAGCAGATTCAGGCTCACAGGCCTATTTATGGCATAACCATTAAAAACCTCTGAGTGTGGAACTTGTTGTCCTTCAGTCACTAAGTTGTGTCTGACTCTTTGTGACCCCATGGACTGTAGCATGCCAGGCTCCTCTGTCTTTTACCATCTCCCGAAGTTTGCCCAAATTCATGTCCATTGAGTCAGTGATGCTGTCTAACCATCTCTTCCTCTGCCACCCGCTTCTCCTGCTGCCCTCAATCTTTCCCAGCGTCTGCGTCTTTTCCAGTGAGTCAGCTCTTTGCATAAGGTGGCCAGAGTATTGGAACTTCAATTTCAGCATCAGTCCTTCTAGTGAATATTCAGGGTTGATTTCCTTTAGGATGGACTGGTTTGATCTCCTTGTGGAGATCAGAGCTATGGAGGGGAGTGGAGCCTAGGGATTGGCATTTTTACCAAGCCCCTCAGATGCTTCTCTGGCCCACAGTCCTTTGAAACTCACTTCCTGTAATGAGGATTTTTGCATTGAAATATCTTTCTTCTATGTTTATTACCTCTTAGTTTCCAACTTACAGTGTTTACCCTGAATTTATTATGAGTTTGTTTGATTACATTGCTAAATGATTCATTGGATTCACTTTGAAGTGGATGAAGATTATAAAAGAGCAATAAATCCATTTCCCATAACTAATCCATTAGCTTTCATTCCAGTCGCTTGGGGGTGAGCCAGCTCCCATTGTCAACGTCACTGTTGGCCAGTGTTCTGTTTTAGCAGGAGGTGAACAGGGATCAGTAGGAGCGTAAAATCAAACCAGATTATTTTTAGAATAACAGGAGGACTTTTTCAAGAACAGGGGGAAAAAATAATCACTAAGAATATATTTGATTGACAGATATGTTATGACTTGTAACTCTTAGAGCCGGTGTTTTGGGAATATTTTCTGGTTGGTTTAGAAATGACATGAAACACCTAGTAATACCTGGTCCCATACTAAGTCCTTTGTAAGTCAACTTAAGAGGGATCCTTACCAGGTGGAAGTCTAAATGTAATATGAGTAATAATGTCAAGAACAAACCAGAATTAATAAATGGATCATGCCATCGATGACAGAAACACAGGTAACCTATGCAGCCTGAGCATGTGCTACTCAAGCAAGAGAATAGTGCAAAAGCTAGAGCTGGCATGTACTTATCATGCTGGCACTTTTCTTGTGAATATTTGGGAAGAACTCTGGGAGAGAACGGAGAAGGCAATGGCACTCCACTCCAGTACTCTTGCCTGGGAAATCCCATGGGCAGAGGAGTCTGGTAGACTGCAGTCCATGGGGTCGCGAAGAGTCGGACATGACTAAGCGACTTCACTTTCACTTTTCACTTTCACGCATTGGAGAAGGAAATGGCAACCCACTCCAGTGTTCTTGCCTGGAGAATCCCAGGGATTCGGGAGCCCGGTGGGTTGCCGTCTATGGGGTCGCACAGAGTTGGACACGACTGAAGCGACTTAGCAGCAGCTGGGAGAGAATGGAGCTTCCGGGAGTCATGGAATGAGGCGGCAAGGTGGGGTGTGTTAGAAGTCTAGGAAAGAGCTTCCCTGGTGGCTCAGTGGTAAAGAACCTGCCTGCCAATGCAGGGGTCATGGCTTCAGTCCCTGGCCCGGGAAGATCCCACGTGCTGAGGAACAACTAAGCCCCTGCGGCCCCCTGCTGAGCCCGTGCGCCCCAGCTAGAGAGTAGCTCCAGCTCAACACAACTGGAGAAGGCCCAGGTGCAGTAGCAAAGACCCAGAGCAGTCACAAGAAAGAAAGTCTCGGGAAGTATTTGAAGCATAAGGGTGGGACTGCAAGGACACGAATCACAGAGCAAAAGGAAGAGCGAGGCTCAGAGGAAAGGCCTCCAGCACCAAAGCTGGGAGACCCAGAGGCTCTTCTCTGCAGCCATTAAGAACCAGCAGGCCCTCGCAGTGTGCTTACTGGGTGGAGAGAACAAATGAAAACAGTTCTCAGCCAGGAGCACCCAGGCCTGGATAATGTGCCACGTTAAAAGGTCAAATGGAAAGAGCAAGATGAAAATATGTAACAGGGTGACCACAGAGAGAGTAAATGTAGAAAAGAAGAAAAAAAATGTGTGTGTGTGGTTTTTTTTTCCCACATTTAAGGTTATAAACCCGGTTAGGTGTATATAAGTAGTGAAAGTGTTAAGTTGCTCAGTTGTATCCGACTCTCTAAGACCACATGGACTGTGACCCGCCAAGCTCCTCTGTCCATGGGATTCTCCAGGCAAGAATCCTAGAGTCGGTAGCCATGCCTTTCTCCAGGGGATCTTCCTGACCCAGGGATCGAACCTGGGTCTCTGCATCACAGGTAGATTCTTTACCTTCTGAGCCAGAGAGCATGAATCAAAGGCAGAGCTCAGGGAGGCTTGTGGTGTCTCACATAAGTATGTAGACCGGCCTGAGAGCAGGTACCAGTGAGCTGATGTCTGATTGACCTACTTTCCCCCTGGAGAGGCCAGAGGAGATGCCAGAGGAAGAGGAATGGCAGCGTGCAGTGAGGACCCATCCTGATCAGGCGATGAGGAGGAGTTGGTTTGGGAATGCACAGAAAATACCCCCAGTGTCTCTTTAATCAGAAATCTCCCCAAGGAAGAAAAGAGCTTTCCAAATGACCCATAGAGTAGATCATCCCTTAATATGGGGACAGCAGACCTTTCCTGCAAAACAAAAATATTTTGAATAGTCCCTTGACATGTATTATTAGAGGATATGACCCGTAGAAAAGAAGCAGACAAGACAAGGGAAATGGGGTTATCTCTGCAGTGTTGGTATGTGAGCTCCCCAGAACTTCAGAGGATAAATCAGATCAGCTCCAGACTCGTCCAATTGAGGCCTTTCCATACCGTTTACTATTTTTCCCTCTTCCCAAAGCTTACCTTCGTCCCTGAGAAAGAGAGCAAATTTAGTCAATTTCCTTGCTGGTTAGAAGCTCCAGTAAAGGATTTACTGGGGGAGAAGATTAGAGACTGAATGAAGTTGCCGCATTACCTGCGGATTTCACTGAACAGAAAGTCACCATTTTCCAGGGATGATTCAGAGTTGCCAGCGAGTTAGTGCCTAGAGTTTTAGGACAGCTCTAGCTATCAGTTAGTATAATAAGTACAAAGGGATTGTCTGCAATTTTGTTATAAATTTGTTCTCCTCTCCATAGGTGGTGCTTGGCACTTTTCATTTAATGTGAAATTTTACCCACCAGACCCTGCCCAGCTCTCTGAGGATATCACCAGGTATTTGAAAGTTGTCTGTGAAAAAGGCAGTCATGTTGGGGGCTGTGCTTCTCGTAAATTCTGGGGAAGGGAGCAGGCTTACACCTGGTGAGCCTCTTAGTCGTCCACGCCCAAAGGGCAAACAGAAGACAGCTGAATGGGAGCAAACATCTGATAAGAAGATTTGCCGAATGGTATCTGTTCACAGTTGAATCTTTGGTGTTAAGCTGATACTTCTACTGCCTGACCCTGGTGGGAAAACACATGGAATTGAGATGCTGTCATCCTCCCACTACAGTCAAATTGGATGGGATTCAGCCTGAAATAATATGGCAACTCCTGGTGCTCCTGCTTTAAAACTTGGAAATGTGTCTTCAGATGCGTATGCGTTTGTATATAACCAGTCTGATACCGTTGGTGGCTGTTTTGTGTATTTGTGTGTGTGTACACACAGGCATGCACACACACACAAATACACATAAACACATGCACATTTAAGAGTTTACCTTCCATGCCTTCTGTATACGAGATGATTCATTTGCTTTGGGGAAATAACGTTAAGAAAGGAGTACCAGTCTGGCCCGGTGGCTGAGCTTTGGAGTGTAAGGAAGAACCTCTTTATGAAGTGATCCTGGATTTGCTGCCTGTCTTTTTAGGCCTCTTCGAGTGCTTTTTGCTTTGGAATCCCAGGTCTTCTCACTGTGTTTTGTAGTCAGTTTATAAGCAGTCAGAGTGATACTGCACAGCATGGCTATACATCCTTCTTGGCAAGCTTTTCGGGAAAGAAATTACTCAAAAAGTTTCAGTCACTTGCTATGATGAAAAATAATTCCAGGAGACATATTGGAGAAGAGGAAAAATTAGTTCCAGAAGATTTCTTTTATATTTACATTAAGTCAAAGAACAATTTATAATTTCTTATTTATATATACTTTCTAGTAATGTTGAGGGACCATTTAATTGTGGCTAATCTGTGGTTAGACAGCCTGTATATACTTGGATATGGAATCTAGTGCATGATTCCTTTCTATTTAGGTCATGTTTGTTGTTGTCCAGCTGCTAAGTCCTGTTCAACTGTTTGTGACCCCACAGACGGCAGCACGCCGGGCTCCTCTGTCCTCTACTCTCTCCTAGAGTTTGCTTAAATTCATGTCCACTGAGTCGGTGATGCTGTCTGACTGACTAGAACCGCTGAAATTTGTAGAAATTTTAGTATCTAGACTACACAGCATTTATATCATCAGCTTGTAAAGCCATATTGAGAGAGGACCTTAAGACTTAATCATAGCCCTCAGCTTCAGCGGTTTGTTTCTTATGTGAAAAGTGCAAGGTATATTTTATCATTTATACTCATATGCTGGGCCGTGAAGAGTATCATTAAAATTCATCAATGTTCCCATTTACCATGGAGTCTTCTGCAATTAGTATTATACCTGTAACTCTTAGAAGCAAAATAACAGAAGATAAAAATCAGCTATTAATGGAGATATTTAATATTGGCAAAATTATACAGAAGGTGTTCTGGATTCCCCCAATTTAAAACTGTTTACTTTTAGTGATGAGCTTTTAAGTATGAATTCTTCAAAGTTAGTCTTCATAACAGTTGAATAAGTTATCTACATTTTTTAAAATGAGACTTTAACACAGGAGAAGGCATCCACTATAAAGAGACCCTCATTTCAGGACACAGGAGGTTCCAAGCCATGTTTGTGATGGCACAGCCACGGTTTATCTTGGTCCTACGGCAGGACCTGTCATCTAGATAGCAAAATGAGTCTTCCTTTAGGCTTTGGGGTCTCATCATTATATTTAAGAGCACTGTTTTAATAGTGGAATTGCCTTCCCCCTACCCAGAGAGTTTGACCTTCAACATTACCCTAATGTTAGAGGAACAGTCTGTAGGTTTCTGTTACCCTGTGCATCATGAATGCATCTGTGTTTGATGACAAACATGGAGTTGCCACTAGATACCCTTAAATATTACATTTTGTGGCCAAGTATATCTTCCCTTGGTATGGAGAGCCAAATAGAGATGCAGGACAGTGTGTCCCAGCGGGTCGTTCTGCGGGGAGAAGTTGTTTGCTGCCTGGTTGGGACTGTGCGAGCGCCTCTCCAGTCTCCTAACTGACTTTCTGCCCGCTCTCTGGCCCCCGGAAGGTACTACCTCTGCTTGCAGCTACGTGATGACATCGTGTCCGGCAGGCTGCCCTGCTCCTTCGTCACGCTGGCCCTGCTGGGCTCCTACACTGTCCAGTCGGAACTGGGCGACTACGACCCGGACGAGTGTGGCAGCGACTACATCAGCGAGTTCCGCTTCGCCCCAAACCACACGAAAGAACTGGAGGACAAGGTCATCGAGCTGCACAAGAGCCACAGGTGAGCGGCAGGGGTCCTGAGAGCATCCTGTCTGAGCTGTGCTCGGTGGGTGGGTGTCCCCTGCACCGCCTGCTTCTCCTGGGACCTCCAGGGTAATGCCTTGAGGATGGGACACAGTGGAGTGAGGTTCTGGGTCTGATACATTCTGGGTGGTTGGTGGTTCCGTTCCCACTTGGGATGTCCTTGTGCTGTTTCAGCTAAAAGTCATTTTTCTGATATTCTCCCCCTCACCCCACCTCCCTTAGAGCACAAATCAGTGTCTCTGTGGGAACTTGCACGTGAGCTAAGTGGGAAATATTATAGCCCCACCAGGTTCAAAGGCTTCCCTGGTGGCTCAGACAGTAAAGAATCCGTCTGCAACCAGGGAGACCCAGGCTCGATCCCTGGGTCAGGAAGATCCCCTGGAGAAGGAAATGGCAGCCCACTCTGGTATTCTTGCCTAGAGAATCCCATGAACAGAGAAGCCTGGTGGGCTGCAGTCCATGGGGTCGCAAAGAGTTGGACACGACTGAGCAACTAACAGTATCTTTCACCAGGTTTATTAAAAAAAAAAAAACAGTGTTGTAATTAATACTTTTCATTTCTTATCAGAGGAATGACGCCAGCAGAAGCAGAGATGCATTTTTTGGAAAACGCCAAAAAACTCTCCATGTATGGGGTCGATTTACACCATGCCAAGGTATACACTTTAACACTCCAGACTTTGTGATTTCAAGGAAGTGTGCACAAAGCCCAGTTGTCACAAATGCTGTGTGCTAAGTTGTTATGTATACCCTTGTTCTGGACGTCTACCAGGCAGTCAGTAAATTCTTGTTAAATTTTTGAAACTCTCTATAAAGTTTGAGCTTCCCTGGTGGCTCAAATGGTAAAGAATCTTCTTGCAATGTGGGAGACCTGGGTTTGATCCCTGGTTTGGGAAGATCCCCCTGGAGAAGGGGATGGCAACCTATTCCAGTATTCTTGCCTGGAGAATTCCATGGACAGAGGCTACAGTCTGTGGAATCACAGAGTCGGACACGACTGAGCTGCTAACACTTTTACATTCATAAGGCTTAGATGCTGTGACAAAGAATCAGTGCTTGGAAATAAGAGGATTATTTTGGAGTTCAAGTACAGTTAGCCAGCCAGGCTAAGTTGCTGGGTGAGTTGTTGAGGCTGTATCTTGGTTCCAGGGTCTCGGGAAGAGAGAAGTTGGGGTTGGAAGGTAGGCAGGTTAAGGTTGGGGAGAAAGTACTAGCTGCTTTTACTCCCTGTCACACTTTTCCTGGAATCTTTGTATTTTTCAACAGTGAGAGAGTGAGCATTGGAATGTTCGTTTGTTATCTAACAGCTATGAATAGAAGTGCTGTGGAAGCAGAGGCTTTCCTGAAATCTTGTATCTTCAAAGCATAGAAGATGTGTTAGGCCCCTAGAGATGGATTCTGGTCCTTAGCAGTGTTGAAGAGATCCGTGCTTGAAATCGGGAGGCAGCTGTTTCTGACTTGGACTGATACAATGACATCCTCCTGGGTGGGGACATGCCTTGACTTCCGGCGTACAGAGTGGTGTGCTCTCACGGTCCAGACCTCACAGGAACATGCACGGAACAGGCTGCCAGGCAAGCAAGCATCTTATACAGTCAAGCCTGGGGCCAGTAAATGAAAAGGGTTTTGGCAGGCGCTGTTCAGGCAAACATCTCAACAACGCTGTGGACCCCTGGGAGGGAAATACATGATCTGTACTTTCTGTTGATGCTGCATTTGGAAAGCTGATGGGTTTAGAATGAGTTTGGACAAGATAATAGTGAGGAGCAAATGAGCGCCGTTCTGACTGGGTTTGTCTGTGGATCATTTGTACATCACTCAGGATGAGCAACTTCTGAGGCCCAAAATCCCCAACACGAGCAGGATCTCTGAGACTTGGCTGGAGCTTCACCGGGGGATGCTGGTACAGCATAGCCAAGAGCACTGACATTTGTGTGTAATTACAACAGCAGGTGTAGCTCTGTTTACTTGCCAGTTAATTATTACAGGTTTTCACTTACTTGGCACTCAGACTACATAGCGTTTTATAGTTTTATGTCAGCTATAAGGTAGGGTGAGGAATTAAAAAAGAAAATAAGGACACACACTAAGATTGTTTTTCTCAGAGTTTTTCCCTGCATGGCCAAAAGATAAAGAAACGAGACAAAATTATTGAAGGTAGCTTGGAAATTGGAGTGAATCAAAAGCTATTTTTGATACATACGATGACTCACTCACTACCCAGGGAGAATAAATAAATGAAAGATGAGGGCCTCTGTTTAGGAGAAGGGCAGCTCAGGATGTGTCACTGTTCCTATCGGGAAAAACGAAGCCACTTAGCATGGCTGTAACGACTAAATTAAAATAGATAGCTGGTTTTTCATTCGATAATGTGATTTGAAATTAGGCCAATTAAAAAAGAAAGAATTAAGGAAGTACCAGTGCCGCCTGTGATAGGATTTCATCTGAATGCTAAGTATAACAAATGATATGGTTACGGACTTTATTTTCTGCTGCAACTGCCCTCCATCATTTCAAGGAGGAAATTTACAGAACTACATTAAAGCTAATTTCCGGTTATAAGTGAGATGCTTCTCTTCTGTGGATAGTATCGAAAGGCCCTGAGTTTTAACACCTAGTTAAAAATTCTGAACTGTGATCTTGGACTCAACAGCTCTCAATGAAGAATAAATAGCCTACATTAGGTGAAGGTCCCTTGTTTTGGAAAAACCTGTTCTTAATGCTTTTTTTCCTTAAGAAGACTGTCTCTGCTTTTTGGTTGTTTAACATCACTCTGAATAGACTCTGTCAGAGGCGTTTATTTCATACAAGATTTGGAAATGTAGATATAAGTCCATATTGGATATCCTGTGGACCAGGAGATAATAAAGGATGGGGAAGTTGGAACAGTGCTTTTAGATTGAGGGATAATAGATTTGTTTATTTTAATTGGGCAGGCTGAGACTGTCCAGGTCTTCCGTCAATGCTCCCTGCTAAACACACGTCCCCAAACACATGGTTATAGCTTTCAATACAGTTTGTCAAGTTACTGCCTAGATGCTATGGGCTGCAGCAGAAACCTAGATATCAAAGTGAAAGTGAAAGTCGCTCCGTCATGTCTTTGCAACCCCATGGACTATACAGTCCATGGAATTCTCCAGGCCAAAATACTGGAGTGGGTAGCCTTTCCCTTCTCCAGGGGATCTTCCCAACCCAGGGATCGAACTCAGGTCTCCCACATTGCAGGCAGATTCTAAACCAGCTGAGCCACAAGGGAAGCCCCTAGATAGATATCAAAAGTGTCCTTTTTTTAACCAACAAGAACCTATTATATAGCACATGGAACTCTGTTCAGTGTTATGTGGCAGCCTGGATGGGGGTGGGGTTTAGGGGAAAATAGATACATGTATATGTATGGCTGAGTCTCTTCCCGCTTCACCTGAAACTATCACAGCATTATTAATTGGCTTTACCCCAAAACAAAAAGTTCAAAAGAAAAAAATAATAATCCATTTTTTGGTTGCTGTGTCTTTAATGAAATGGAAACAATCATCCAGTTTTAAGCCCTGCTTATTCCTGACATTTTCTTTCTTCATTTGCTTTTTCTTCCAGTCCATCCGTAGTAGCTTAACGTGTACTAGGCAGGTGCCGTGCTGAGCATGTAGGTCACTGAGATAAACAGAGCAGGTTCTCCACTGGCCTGGGTCAGGGGGAGGAGGAGGAGGAGGAAAGGGAGTTTGGGGCAGCACATTTGCCCGGGGTGTGCTGGCCGCAGTAATGATATGGGGCCACAGGAGAAGTGAGTGTGTGTTTAAGGCCCCACGAATAGTTTCCCACCTTCTCATGGTTCAAAGACACTCATGAGTGATGTAAAACATAATAATGGAAGAGGTTGTAAATGTCCAAAGGCGTGTTTCCTAGTTTTTCATCACAAAGACCATGACGCAGGAGACCTGATTCCAGCAGCCCTGCTCATGTACGCACGCTGCTTGAGGCCTGAGGGGTCACTGGGTGGTCCTGAGAGCAGATCGTCTGGATCTAAGCATCCACCATGCCTGCTACGTCCAGTGTCAGGTGGCAGCTCTGTAAATTGCTCTTACAGTTACAGCCCTTGATAAATGGTGGGTGGTCTCTGAATTCCCCTGAAATCTGATTACGTTGTCATAGTCTGCCCTCAGTTCCTTCCGCCTCTCTAGAGTGAGGTCGTGTCTAATGGAGCGATACGTTTCCAGGGAGAAATGTTTCATTTTAAGTCAATTAGATTGTATGTGTAACCTCACCATGCCCAAAGAGGGACCAGAATACTTATTTTTGACTCTGGAAATGTTCCTCCTGTGCTTTGTATTGGCGAGACTTAGGACGTCAGTCCACCCACCCCCATATGGATGAGTCAGAAGCCCCGGTTTGGATTCTTTTGCGTCTCTCTCCCCACTTTGCTGGGGCTGCAGTGACTCAAAGTGAGACCGCCCTGACAATGACATGTCCCCAGACCTCAGCTTTGCCTCTCCGTGACCCTGTTTTCCAACAACCAGTGAAACGGGTGGGGGGCTCCGCCTCACACACAGCCCCGCCTTCTGAACTTTGTCCTTAGCCCATGTAGGACACCACTGATACTCACTTATCCCTGATCTCACCTGAACACAACGTTGAGGGGACACAAATGGGTCATGGGGCGTCTCCTGAGCGTCACATAACATCTCTGATGACCCCTGGGACCCCTCATCACACCTCCCTAGGAAATGACCTAAAGATGTAGGATGCAGGTAGCTAAAGCAAGTTGCAAATACAGCATGATCCCCCTTTTGTTTTAAAAGAAAAAAGAGGCCTAGGACTTCCCTGATGGTCAGTGCTTAAGACTTCACCTTCCAAAGCAGGGGATGTAGGTTCCCTTCCTGCTTGGGGAGCTAAGATCCCCACATGCCTCACAGAGAAAAGCAATAATGTAACAAATTCAATAAAAGACATTAAAAACGATCCGCATCAAAAAAATCTGTTAAGAACAAACCGATACATATATATTAAGTGCATCTATATTTTTTGTATGTGAACCATGTGATTAAGAGAGCACGACTGGGCAGTGAGTGTATGTTGGGGGCCTGTTGGAGAGGAGGTGCACACTTTAAAAAAACTATTTTATACTCAGATTTTATAATGGTATATTAAAAAATCAAGGGTCTTTTTAGAGCAACAAACCCCAGAACACTCATAGGAAAGGATGGGGCCTGTCTGCTAGTGTCCATATTAGTTAAGTACTGCCCCTGGAAACAGGCTGCCCGTGTTCAGCTGGGATGGACAGCTAACCTATCTGTGCCTTGGTCTTGCTGTCTATAAAGTAGGAATAATAAGAGCAACTAGCTCAGAACAATGCTAGTGAAGATTAGTGTTGCATGTAAAGCGGTCCGGCCAGGCTTGACACCCAGTGATGAGAACCCAGGCTCTGAACACCACTGCAATTAACACACCTTCACCTGGGCGACCTCCTCTATGTGCAACGTGGACGTCGTAAGTCCAGGATACCTGGGTGAATAGAGTTTCCACTAAAAGATATCCACAGCAATTGGTATCTTCATCACAAGGCTATTATTTAGTAGTAATGTGTTTTAAATGGCTGCAGTATTTTTCATACTTAAATCAGAGCTACAGGCAAGCCTTTTTATAGGTTCCAACCTGGAGGCTTAAATAGTGTACCCAGCCATAAATGGAAATAGATGAGTTGCTCATCCTTAATTTTTTTTTAATCTTTTCTTTTGTACTGGGGTACAGCCGATTAACAGTGTTGATAGTTTCAGCTGAACAGCCAAATTTAAAGCGAAAGTTGCTCAGTTGTGTCCGACTCTTTTGTGACCCCATGAGCTATGCAGTCTGTGGAATTCTCTAGGCCAGAATACTGGAGTGAGTAGCCTTGCCGTTTTCCAGGGGATCTTCCCAACCCAGGGATCGAGCCCAGGTCTCCTACATTGCAGGTGGATTCTTTACCAGCTGAGCCACCAGGGAAGCCCAAACAGGCAAGGGATTCAGCAATACATAGACACATATTACATGTTTTTCTAGATGACCATTTTTGTAGATGCATTATTATTTTTCTCTGTGGCTTTGATATTCTAACTTTGTATTCTAAAAGGTAGCATGTTTTTGAATCCAATTTAGGCCTCTGTTGTCATTCATTAATCTCTTTATTCTTGTGCCATGTATCACATGATGCAATTGTATTTAATTTAAAATATACTTTGATAACTGATAAGCCTCGGGGAAGGCAATGGCACCCCACCCCAGTACTCTTGCCTGGAAAATCCAATGGACGGAGTAGCCTGGTGGGCTGCAGTCCATGGGGTCGCTAACAGTCAGACAGACTGAGCGACTTCACTTTCACTTTTCTCTTTCATGCATTGGAGAAGGAAATGGCAACCCACTCCAGTATTCTTGCCTGGTGAATCCCAGGGATGGGGGAGCCTGGTGGGCTGCCGTCTATGGGGTCACACAGAGTCGGACACGACTGAAGTGACTTAGCAGCAACTGATAAGCCTAGGACTTCTTCATTACCACTCCTTGTTTCTCGCCGCTGTTTTTCAGGATTCTGAAGGAGTCGACATCATGTTAGGAGTGTGTGCAAGTGGTTTGTTGATATATCGTGACCGACTTCGCATCAACAGATTTGCCTGGCCAAAGGTTCTAAAAATTTCATACAAACGGAACAACTTTTACATTAAGATCCGGCCAGGAGAGGTAAGTAGACCCCGATTTGCATGTACGTTGGGAAGAAAGTTATCAAAGAACCGACAGAAAATTTTTCTAAATTTTTTTAGTAAAAATTTACCTGGTCAGCAGCTTTATTGGGATAACTTTGTGACAGTAGATAGTCAATAAAGTATTTGATATAAATCTTTAAGAAGAGTTCAAAAATGAAAATTCATAATTACATAGTTATTTGCACCCGTGGACTCTATTCGTGTGTTACCATAGTGGCTCAGTGGTATGGAAGCCTTCTGTCAATGCAGAAGCTGGTTCTATGCTGGATCAGGAAGATCCCCTGGAGAAGGAAATGGCAATCTACTCCAGTATTCTTACCTAGGAAACCACATGTACAGAGGAGCCTGGCGGGCTACAGTCCATGGGGTCTCAAAGAGTCAGACGTGACTTAATGACTCAACAACAGCAACTCTATTTGTAAAATATTTAGTAATGAAATAAAAAATGAAAGTTTGCCTATTTAATCCTAAACCAAGAGGTTCTAAGACTTTTCTGATAAGATTAATGAATGTGAAAGACAAAAAATGATCAAACAGAAATTTAAATCCCCTGCTCACATATTTGGAACTTTGCAGGACATAGTGCTAACTGCCTAAGAGAATTTATTGTAGGTGTGTCCAGAAAACAGTAGTGCACACAATCTTATCGTCCCTTTTTATTGTTTTGTTCTAATTTTTCCCCACTGCATACATTAATTGAATGATTTTTTTCTTTTTGCATATTTTAATGTAAAAGCAGATTTCGTGACTAATGTTTTGTATTTTTTTGTGCTGTGGTAGAAAGGAAACGCAGTTGCTAAACCGCTTTGTGAATAAAGAATAGATTTCTTCCCCATCTCTGCTGCCTCTGCCTCCTCGGTCTTTGTCCTCCAAATCTGATAGCATCCTAAAGGGAATAACATAGAGGTAGTGTGCTTCAAAGCATAAGAAAGATTAGAGCAAGCAAAACTGGGTGTAGATTATGCAAGTTCAGTAGCCTGATACATTTCTCCTCTTCTGTTTTTCAATCAGAGAGACTAATGAAAGAATCAGAATTGTTAACTAATTTTTGTGCCTTAGGCAGAAACATCCATGATTAACTTGCAGCCTCCTTAGTGGTTCCGTATCTATTTCTCGCGAATATTATACTTGGTCACTCACTAAGTTATGTCTGACTCTTTGTGATCCCGTGGACAGCAGCATACCAGGCCCCTCTGTCCTCCACGGTCTCTTGAAGTTTGCTCAGATTCATGTCCATTGATGCCATCATGTCCAGTGATGCCATCTAATCGTCTTATCCTCTGCCACACCCTTTTGCCTTCAGTCTTTCCCAGCATCAGGGTCTTTTCCACATAATATTTGGTTAATATCTGCTATTACCTCATAACAGATAATATATATGTCCAATTTCTAATTAAAGTAGTTAATATAATGGAAGTAGTCCAAGCCCTGATTTCAGCTCATCTAGTCTCTACATTTTCTGGTAGAGTATAGAATTACCTCCTGTCTTTGAAATCAACTTCTCCACGGGTGGAAAATGCCATTTCATGCATCACTATATGGAGTATAATGGTTACAGTAGTTCATAGTACTATAGTGTATATTTGAGATTGCTGGTAGAATAGATCTTAGAAGTTCTTATCACAAGAAAACAAGATTGTAACTCTGTGCAGTGATGGATAATTAATTTGCCTTATATGGTAGTCATTTCACAAAATATACAAACATCAAAACATTATGTTGTATATCCGAAGCTAATATAATGTTATGTATCAGTTTCAGTCTCAAAAGTTTAAAGAATCAGACTATAAAGCAGGCAATCGTGTTTAATGTAAATATAAAGTCAAACTTGTATTTGAAGACTAAAATAATCTACAAGGTTTTCATACAAATACATGAAATTAAAGTCATTTTTTTATATTTCCTTAAGACTGCATGTTATGACCAAGATATATTTGATTTATGAATCATTTATTAAGTGAGCATCTATTTATTGCCAAGAACTGTGTTGGGCCAGCTTCCCAGGTGGTGCTAGTGGCAAAGAGCACGACTGCCAATGCAGGAGACTTAAGAGACTCTGGTTTGATCCCTGGGTCAGGAAGATTCCCTGGAAGAGAGCATGACAACCCACTCTAGTATCCTTGCCTAGAGCATCCCTTGGACAGAGGAGCCTGGTGGGCTACATTCCAAAGGGTTGCAAAGAGTCAGACTCTACTGAAGCATGAATATTCACAACCCTGAATATTCATTGGAAGGACTGATGTGAAGCTCTAATACTTTGGCCACCTGATGCGAAAAGCCAACTCGTGAGAAAAGACCCTAATGCTGGGAAAGATTGAGGGCAGGAGGAGAAGGGGACGACAGAGATGATTGGATGGCGTCATCGACTCAGTGGACTCGAGATTGAGCAAACTCTGGGAGATGGTAGAGGACAGGGAAGCCTGGTGTGCTGCAGTCCATGGGGTTGCAAAGAGTGGGACACAACTGAGTGACTGAACAACTGTGTTGGGCATTGAGAGTAGAAAGATAAATGTGACCTTGTTCCTGTCCTGTTAGGGAGTTTCTGTTTCACAGAGAAACAGACTGAGACAGTTGGAATCACAGTGTCATGATCCAAGTGTGATGATATTCCACAGACTAGGAGTGAGTGTAGTGAGGGGCCAGAAGGGGAGGTCTGAGCAGTGCATCCGGAGACCAACATGAGCCTTGGGAGCTTTAAACTGGGATGTGACATACTCGGTGGATATTTTGGGATGAGATTCAGCGACTTAGTAATGTGATGTGATGGGACCTAAACTGGGGCGGAGGCTGTGGGAATAGACTGGAAAGAGCACATTTGAGAGAGAGAGGTTTCAAAGGCAGAGGCCGTGGTCCTGCAGACAGGATGCAGGAAGGATCGAAGGAAGAAAGAAGAGAGTCCAGGAAAATCAGAGGGCTTTGGTTTGCGTGAGCGAGGTTGATGGCAATGATATTTTTAGATAAGAAAGAAAAGTGGGGAGAATTTCAGAAAAAAAAAATTGACATTTCTTTGCAACAGAGTTTTGGGTGATGGTGGTCCTTGAATAGTAAGAAATAAAAGATTTGAAGAGTGTCATCAACTGTATAATACATTTTATTCAAGGCCTTAGGCCCAGAAGAAATTACCCAAGGACAAGTAATTCTTGTTCAATGAGGACGAGCGGGGGGAAGACCCTAAAGCAAAAATTACGGGTAGTGCCACTTTTTCTTGGCCTTTCTGGCTAAGATCAAGTGTAGTATAGGGGCTTCCCTGGAGGCTCAGTGGTAAAGAATCTGCCTGCTAATGCAGGAAATGCAAGCGACACGGGTTCGATCCCTGCGTGAGGAGGATGCCCTGAAGAAGGGCATGGCAACCCACTCCAGTATTCTTGCCTGGAGAATCCCATGGACAGAGGAGCCTGGTGGGCTACAGTCCATGGAGTTACAAAGAATCAGACACAGCTGAACAACGGAGCATGCGCGCACATGCACACACACACACACACACACCACTTTTTAAGGGAGGGGTTGGCTGAAGAGGACCAGAGGCAGATGAAGAAAAGCATCCAGAGAAGAAAAGAATAGCCAGAAACAGTCATGGCTAATAAATAAGGATGATGAGATGCAGTGACTGTGGTTCACCAGCAGTATCAAATGGGGCAGAGGAGCCTCTCAGGTGGGAACAGAGAAAAGTGGGTTGAATTTGACAGGTAGGTCCTGTCGTGACAGTAAAAGCTCGGAAAGGAGTGAAGACCTGGCAGGTGGCAGCCAGGTGAGAAATGGACTACAGAGGCTTCTCCTCCTGCCCCTCAGCCCTGATCCTGGCTCTGCAGAAACAAGCTCAGAGAGCGTCTTCCCCGCCCTCACTTTTTACAACCGTGTTTATAGGCTGAGAAGAAAAAATGAGGAGGAATTACTGGTGACACAAAGGCTCCAAAGAAGTTGAAAGAAATGAATCCAAAGCCCAGAGAAAGATAAACATTCAGAAGGTGCCGGCTCTCTCTCATCCTTGTGCTGAGGAGACTCCTCCTGTAAAACCCCCGCCCTCAGCATCGCAGTGTGTGGTCCTTGCATAGTGTGTGGTCCTTCTGAGATGCAGGATGAACACGTGGAAGATGGTTTAGTCGAGGTCCCTGGTCCTCTGGTCTGTCGGTTGACTGGGTCCACTGGGTGGGGTGAGTTCCATGACCACCCCGTGACCATCAGAGGGAGGGAGAATTTGGGGAAAGCAACTGCGTTTACAGTCACCCGTGATGTTCTCCCCATCTCCCCTGCCCAGTCCCATTCAACGAACAAGGAAGAGAGGTCCAGCATGAAGAAAGCTCACATGCCTTGCACAGGACCCCTCCCTTGGTTCTTTGCCACATAATTTCCTTTTGCTGCTGATTATACCAGTAATCTGGTGGGTTTGAGCTCTTTGGGGAAGGCTTTACTGTTTAAGATGATTGCCCTCTGGTGGCCTGATGGATCCTGTCTTCAGAAAAATTTTTTTAAATTATTGAGTATCTGCCATAATAATATGAAAATCTGTTACTCAGGAAATTAGCTATTTCACTTTGAAGTGAGTGTCATCTCAAGTCTACATGCTGAAAAATATGAAAATACGTTCTCCCAATCCTTGATCTTATGCAGTTGGGCCTTCTTATCCCAAGGTTCTGCATCTGTGGATGCAACCAATCATGGGTCAGAAATATTCAGGGAAAAAAATTCCAGAAAATTCTGAAAAGCTAAAAATTTGAATTTGTTGCAACTATTTCCATAGCATTTTTACATTGTACTTAAATTCTTCCCCAATAGCATTTACATTGTGTTAGGCATTATAAGTGATCTAGAGATGATTTAAAGTCTGTGGGAGGGTTGTGTATGTTATATGCATATACTAGGCTGGTCTATGTAAGAGACTTGAGCACTGATGGGTTTTGTTATCCAGGGCGGCCTGGAACCCATCCCCTTGGATCTTGAAGGACGAGTGTAGATAGTGTTAAGATGTTAGCATCTAACATGGTAATCCATGTTGTTATTCAGTCACTCAGTTGTGTCTCTTTGAAACCCCATGAACTGCAGCACACCAGGCATCCCTGTCCTTCAGTATCTCCCAGAGCTTGCTTAAACTCATGTCCGTTGAGTCAGTGATGCCATCCAACCATCTCATCCTCTGTCACTCCCTGCTCCTCCTGCCCTCAATCTTTCCCAGCATCAGGATCCTTTCCAATGAGTCATCTTGCATCAGATAGCCAGAGTATTGGACCTTCAGCTTCAGCATCAGTCCTTCCAATGAACAAATAAAATCAGCAATATATATATCATCGGATACATAGAATATATGCATATTTCTAGACCAGATACAAGGAGAGAATGTCATCCTGAAGCTGCTGTAGACTCTAAATGTTTTATTCATTTCTGTGTGTCCAGCTGACGTCATGATGTCAGAGAGAAACCATGAAAATTAGGCTTAAATGATCAGGAAAAATTGGTCTCTGGAAGGAATACAAATTCTCTCCTTTTCTGCATTTAGTTTTCATAAGATTAATCCTTGTACATGCAACATTTACTACACGCATAATGTGGTTGTCTGTACCTGCCATGTTTTGAGATTGATATAAGAAGACTTTTTAATGAATGAATGTGTGTAGCATGAAATCTGTATATAGCAATTGATTTAGGGAGTAGAGAAAAATTTATGTGTGGTATTTTTATTTTGTATGTTATTTGCTTTCATGTTATTTATGATTCCAAACTTCACTCTGCTCTCCAACATTTTTTTTTAATTTAGTTTGAACAATTTGAAAGCACTATCGGGTTTAAGCTGCCAAACCATCGAGCCGCCAAGCGTTTATGGAAAGTATGTGTAGAACACCATACATTTTTCAGGTGGGTGGAAATCACTTTGGTTTTGTCCTAAGGAAGTAGGGTGATGGGAATCACCTTACTGAAAAAGGTGGTTAGAAAGGAGAACACGGCAGCAAAATTCTTTCTATCCTTCAAGTTTGTTGCCGTCAGATGCCTTGATAAATCCTAAAGATCTTCTGACTAAATGTGAAGGGTTTTACTTCAGCTGTCTTATAGTTACCTGTCTTATCACTCCCTTGATTATCTTTAGTGGCTTTCCCTATTTTTATAGGATGTCTATTTCAGATGGCCAGTCCATTCCTTTCTATTTCAAAAGCTTTTCAATACCCTGAACTCCTCTGTTGACACACAGTAAAGCTGTCAGATTTGTGTCTACAAAATAACAAATTATCACCGTTCACCGATATCACCTACTTAGTTACTCACTGGGTTTGTAGAACCACAGACCCTCCAGTTCCATGGGATGGTCAAGTTCACCTACTCCCGACTCCACCCCCATAACAAGTCTACAGCATCTGTGTGAATTGACTTTTTTTCTTACAAAATCAGATTCATTGACTTGCAGGTTGGCTGTTAAGCCTGTGGTGCACAGAGCACTTTTTACCTTTCAGAACAGAGTAGGAAACTAGCATTCTTGGGGCTTCCCTGGTGCCTCAGTGTTAAAGAATCCTGCCAATGCAGGAGGCGCAGTTTCAATCCCTGGTGCAGAAAGATGCCACTTACCACGGAGCAAATGCACCGAGCCTATGCAGCACAGCTGTTGAACCTGTGCTCTAGACGCTGGTAAGCGCAACTACTAAAGCCTGGGTGTCCTGGAGCCCACAAGAAGCCACCACAACGGGAAGCCCACGTACTGCACCTGGAAAGTAGCCCCCGCTCCCCGCAACTAGACAAAAGCCCACACAGCAAGGATAACCCAGCACAGCCAAAATAAATAACAATAAGTTAGCCTTCCTAATACTTAGCTTAATCATCTTTCCGATGCTTCTCCTTTAATCTCTGTAGACTGTTGTTACCAGAAGCGCCTCCAAAGAAGTTCCTCACCTTGGGTTCCAAGTTCCGTTACAGTGGCCGGACCCAGGCCCAGACCAGAAGAGCCAGCGCGCTGATAGACCGTCCAGCCCCGTACTTCGAGCGCTCATCCAGCAAGCGTTACACCATGTCCCGCAGCCTGGATGGAGGTAGGCACCGCTCGTAAGGACTGCTGGCGGCCCCCAAGTAGTGTGAGACCATCGCGAGCCTTTGATGGACATCGTTGCTCTGGGATAATATGGCATGAAAAGCACTTGTTGGTCTTTGACCAAATGGAAAATTTTAACTAACCCCTAACCTCAAAAAAACTGTAGGAACTTCCACTGGGAATCCAGTGGTTAAGATTTCATGCTTCTACACAGCAGGCACAGATTCGATCCTAGTCAGGGAACTAAGTTCCCACATGCCACATGGCACGGGCCAAAAAAAAAAAGTGCCTATGGGAGTCTGATGTCTGCTGTGCTATGCTTCGTCGCTCACTCGTGTCTGACTCTTTGCAACCCCATGGACTGTAGTCCACCAGACGACTCTGTCCATGGAGGACTCTCCAGGCAAAAATACTGGAGTGTGTTGCCATGCCTTCCTCCAGGGCATCTTCCCAACCCAGGCATCAAACCCAAGTCTCCCCCATTGCAGGCGGATTCTTTACTGTCTGAGCCACCAGGGAAGCAAGCCATGGTAGATTTATGTAAAATCCCACAAAAGAATGGTACTTGGAGAATGAGGCAGCTTTCATAAGCTGGCACCCTGCATTTGGAGAAGGATGCTCTTATTCTTCAATATAGGAATCACATACTTATACATTATTTGCTTCTCTCACCAACAGATCTTAAATGATTATCAAGTTTATTTTAGATCATTTGGTTTAGAAAGAAAACTGCATTAAATGTATCTCTTGTTCTTTTAGAAATGTCAGCAGTGAAATGTGACTTTTATCTGTCAGCGAATAATAGCTTATAGGAAGGATGACATTCAGATAACAGTGAAGGGCTCCAAGTGACCTCCTCCTGGTTTGTATTAATTACTCCAGCAGATGAGCTGGGAGGGTGGCTGTAAACGCTCTCCACCTTTAAGCGAGGTGTGTGAGTATGATGGGGAGAGAATCACTCAATCACTTAAGTAACATTTTTAAGGCATAAAAGGGAGTCTTTAGCAAGGTTCTGCATCATGGGGCAGTTTTCTGTGGCCATGTAGAGTTACACACCGGTGTGCTTTTCTGCTCTAAGACATGGCAGCTTTCCACCTTTAAGCGAGGTGTGTGAGTATGATGGGGAGAGAATCACTCAATCACTTAAGTAACATTTTTAAGGCATAAAAGGGAGTCTTTAGCAAGGTTCTGCATCATGGGGCAGTTTTCTGTGGCCATGTAGAGTTACACACCAGTGTGCTTTTCTGCTCTAAGACATGGCAGCTAAAGTCAGAATATCCTCAGAAGTGAGATCCACAGAGGAGAGGCCAAATAGAATCGCTGTGCCACGTACAATGTTTTGTGTCAGGGAGTTGAGTATACACAGCTTTTGGTTGTCCTCGGAGGTCCTGGAACCATCCCCTCCAGACTCCATGGGATGACTGTGAGGCTTGACTTAGGCCCCAGGCCTCTGTCTCCTAACCGAGAGCTCTCTTGGACATGAGATGTGTTATAGGGACCTTGTCCTGGACACATGCAAAGTGATGTTTCTAGCATGAGTATATGATTTTAATAATAAGCAAAAGCATAAATAGAATCACAAGTTATTATTACAGATGCCTGGGATCACCTCCCCCTTGACCTTCTCTGCCTTCAGCTCACTGTAGGGTCTCAGTCCTTCCTTCCCTTTCGCCAAGCCCTGATGTGGCTGTTGGGGTGACATATTCCCCGGATTTCTTGACTTAAAAAAGGCTATATTGCATTGATGTTGTTAGAAATCCTGATTCTGATTGCAGAAGAAGATACAAATATGAATGAAGTGAGATAAAAGATTCCTATAATGCTTTATCTGAATATATCTGTCCATGGAATTCTCCAGGCCAGAATTCTAGAGTGGGTAGCCTTTCCCTTCTCTAGGGGATCATCCCAAACCAGGGATCGAACCCAGATCTCCTGCATGGCAGGTGGATTCTTTACCAGCTGAGCCACAAAGGAAGCCCAAGAATACTGGAGTGGGTAGCCTATCCCTTCTCCAGCAGATCTTCCCAACCCAGGAATCAAACTGGGGTCTCCTGCATTGCAAGTGGATTCTTTACCAACTGAGCTATCAGGAAGCCCAGCAACATGAAGTCATAATTTATAACTCTTAATTCTTGGCTCCATCCTCTGAAGGGGCTAAGAAGCTGTGACATCCAGCAGTACTGAGCACACTAAGTGCCTACATCTTCCTTTCCCAGTGTCTCCCCTGCCCCCGCCACCGGGTTCTGTGCTTATGCTTGTGTGGATATAGAGAAAGTTAGGAAAATATATACCAAAGAGTTTGCAGTGACAGTGGAATAAGGAGGGTGGGCAGTGAGCAGACTGAAGAAGAGAAAGTCTGTATAAATTGACTTGCTGCCATGACCAAGAGCTCCTTTCGCAGTTTGCAGATTCTAATGACGTGAATGAAAACAATACACATAAAATGAAAAAAGACTATATTGTCCCAATGGAGTACTTTATAAAAAGTTTATAGAGGGAGTCAAACCTGTGTTATTAGTGCTCTATTCTTCTTATAAGTTCTGTTAGTGAAGGGGGAAGAAGGCTCACCTGGTGAAGATAAACCCAGACCCGTCCCCTGTACGGCAGTGGGTGAGTGGCTGACCGTCTCCAGGTCCCAGGTTTAGGCGCCATCTGTAAGGTGGTGTCGTGGCCACCTCTGGCAGGCTTGTCGCCAAGAGTGAATGAGACGCTGGTGAAAGCGGTCTTATTCCAGATGTGATCCTGAGACCTCAGCAGGTATATTGAGGGGCTCTTCAGGCTCTTGTGCGCGGGCCTAGGAGGGTCAGTTACCTTTCCCTACCTTCTAGAAGAGTGTTCATTTTTACACTCTCCGAGAACCAAGCTTTCGGGAAACACTGTGTACTAGGACTGTTTGAAGCTGAATTAAGTCCTCTGAAAGTGCACATTCGCAGTGGCCCCTTTTCTCTGCATCATCTCATCTGCTCGTGTAGACAGGGTGTGTTCTTGAAGTCAGTGCTGGAGGAGCTCATGTGGAATCGCAGCTTTTTCCCCTGAATGTCCTTCATGTGATGTGAACCCAAGGGGACACATTTGCTGTGAATGCTGTTTTCCTTGTGACCCTCTGTGCAGTGGTGACTGCTGAGAAGACAGAAGCCAGTCGTGAAACCAGTGTCCTAATTCCGTGCTGTGTCTCTCTCTGCCCCCCCTGCCCAAAAGTGACGCTAGTATGTGTTGTCTCACTCTCTGGGGTCCTGCCGGTTCCCGTATGTTTTCTGTGCTGCTGCGTGGGGGACCGTGGCTGCATGTTGCAGTAGCTGCTGCTTTTTGCAAGGTTGCATCTTCTATGAGAAAAGCCTAACAAGCCTTTTTAGGAAACTGTGTCTCATACAAGCTTTTTTGTCACTAGATGGAGATGTAAAATGTCTTAGTGAAGGTATTTTGCTGAAATGGTTTATTATTCAAAGGATCTCAGAGTTTTTTCCTTAACATTTATGTCTTAAAGTCCCAAAAATATGAAAGCAGATCAAATTTTGCCTGTGATTTGAAAAGCAGCCTTTCTAACTTGTAGTAAATTTTATGGTACCTAAACCCTAAAAGCATGAGTAACAAATTTCGGAAATTTAACTAAAGCAGGTACCTCTTTCACTAAGACGTTTTAGCTGGGAGGAAAGGCTGGATCTTACATCTCTTACCTTTGCATGCTTTGCAGTTGCATGAATTTCATTAGCAATGTTTGTCTTCCTTTCCCCAAATCCCAGAGATGAATGAATGTATGCACATTGTGGCAGTCTTTTTAAAACGCAGTAAAAATTAAAACATTTCTGCACTTCAGTTGAGCAGAGTTGCCATCCGGATTGTATCATCTCTGCTGAGATGGCTACTTTTCAGTATAACTTAGGTAGCTTTTATATTACAGGAGAGAGAGACGTTTCAACCACTAATAACAATGGTAGTAGCAGCAATGATAATGACACTACAAAAAGAATTCAGTGCTCCTCAATGACTGGCACTTCCAAAGATGTGTTTAAAGTCAAGTGTAGGAGGGCAGTTGTCTCTCTGCTGTTAGTTGTGGAAGTTGCCTCTGAGTGCTGCTGCCCAGCCGGTTTACTCTGTGGGTAAGAGGCTCGGCAGTCACTCAGTGCTCCCCTCTTTCCACTCAAATCCACCCTCACACACATCCTTACTTACCTGAGAGCCTGCGAATAGATGAACACTGTGCTGGTGGCTTCAAGAGATGAGCATTGAAGTCACACGTAGACGCCGTTACAGGTGACAGAAATATGAAGCTGCGGTGTTGCTTAGATGAGAGTACCTGCAGGCTGATGTGTCTTTTGAAGAGCAACCTGGTGCTTTACGGGGCTTTTTTGCCTTTTTTTTTTTCTCTCCTGTAATAGGACAATGGGTGGTGTCCATCCTTCTTCTGACTTAACTATCTTAGACTTTATTTCTCCAATTGTATCTGCTTTTAGCATCAGTGAATGAAAACCATGAAATATACATGAAGGATTCTGTGTCCGCTGCAGAGGTTGGTACTGGCCAGTACATCACCACAAAGGGCATGTCTCAGACCAACTTGATCACCACTGTGACTCCAGAGAAAAAGGCCGAGGAGGAGCGGGACGAGGAGGAGGACAGACGGAAAAAAGCCGAGGAAGCCACGCCGGTCGCTGCCGTCCGGCACGAGGGAAAGGTACATCTCCCCTCTGCCTCCCAGGGCTCCTGCAGATTCTAAAGAACTCCTGAATGGTGCTGAGAATGTGAAGCAGGAATGTGTGCATAAGACTTAGGCTGACTCATAGCTCAGCGTTAGTCACATTCATACTATCAGTCTTTATTATTTCTTCTGTCCACAGTTTTCCTCTGAAAGATCCCTTTTTTAACTTTTTGAAACTTCTTATTGAACGACTTAGGTGCTATGTAAGACTTTCAACAGCTGTCCTGTCTGTAGATCTTAAAAATACGTTTGGTGGCATATTAACCCAGTTATTTGTGTTTGGGCTTGCAATTCAGAATTGCCGCTAAAGCTGTTTTCTTTGTTTCTGGCCCCATTCTCCTACCCAAGGGCTGTGTATTTATCTAGATGTACAGTATTGACTTTGCCATACTCTTGACTGCAAGTAACTGAGTGACCACAGCTTGCATATTCATACACTGTTTTCTCTCTTAGTCTTTTGATTTTAACCTCATCATCAAAGTAGCCAGTGGATATATTTTGGAAAAGGGTTAAGGCAGACTTTGCAGGGGAGATGGAGGGTGAACTTGGCAGTCATTTCTCTAGGGTGCTTGATTCACTGAATTCAGTCACTTCATTTCATCTGAAATTCAATTTATTTTTGAAAAATAAACATTATGATTATTTCTGGAACTCCCAACACTACAAAGCAACTTTCTGAGAAAATGAAAGTCAAAAACACATGTAGATAGCATCCTTCTGGTTCTGGGTTATGTATCTTGCAAAGCAGTTCCCATTAAAGGCAAAAAACACAGTAGGTTTATATGTATTAATCATGGAAACCCAGGAGTGTACAGGGAGAAAGGAAACCGCAGAATAAAAATACTGTATAACTTAGAGGTGATGCTAAAATTGGGGTAAATTTGATTCAAAAGTGCTCTTTTGCAGGTGGGCTCTTCAGATGTAGAGGCTGGGGTGGGAATTTCCCCTGGGGCTCTGTAGAAAATACTTTTGGTAAGAACGTAACAGTGACTTCTGAACAGGCAGATTGGCAAACGTATCACCATTCTGTTTATGATAGAACATCCCAGTAACCCAGTGCACAGCCCTTTTCTTAGGGTAAGATTAACTTATTTGCCAAACTCAGAAATAAAAACAGGACATAACAACAAGGATATCTGGCTCACTTTAGCTACGAAAATGTGCATTGTTCAGAATTTCATTTTCACACACCTCCTTTTCAGTTAAGATGGGTTTTAACTAGGTCTTAATCAGAAGATGATGATATACTTGAAAACCAGTGCGTCCCATGATTTTTGGAAGTTGCCCAAGCTAGCATTCCACTTTCAGGGATGTGTAAATAATGTGAAAATATCAGTCGCGGTCGTGTCCGACTCTTTGTGACTCCACGGACTATAGCCCACCATGTTCCTCTGTCCATGGGATTTTCCAGGCAAGAATACTGGAGTGGGTTGCCATGCCCTCCTCCAGGGGATCTTCCTGATCCAGGGATCGAACCCAGGTCCCCTGCATTAGCAGGCAGATTCTTTATCTTCTGAGCCACCAGGGAAGCCGAATAAGATGACATGTGCTATAAAAGTAAATGACTTGTCCTTTGCTCCTGAAATGATCCACTCCTACTTTATTGATTTTAAAAGATCAGGGATTTGTTTACGTGAGATGGAGCCCTAAGCCAGTGTCACTTGGTGCTGTTTGTACCACTGGAGAATAGAAAGACAAAGGAGACTGTGGCTGTCAGAGTCAGAGCGCTGTGACCCAGATGCCTCCCGAGAGGCTGGGGCCCAAAGCTCCTGCTGCAGTAACTGCATGCTGTCTCCATCCCTCCACCCCTGCCACCGCAAAGCTGTTTTTAAAAACCACTCTTTAAAAAAAAAAAAAATTAAAACCCCACTCTAATCAGCCGTGTAAAAGATTAAGCCGTAATTTCATTTTTCTCCATCTTCAAAAAGGAACATGGCACTCTTTTTATTTTTTTAACCAAAATGAAAGTGTGTTACTGAAAACAGTACTTAAACGACTGGTCTCTGATTCCTTTAAGAGTGTGTTTCCCCACTGATGATCACGGCAGGTGATGGGGCAGCCTTCTGAGGGCGGACAGCGGCTCTTAACTTTTGCATTATCCTCAGTTCAATGAGGTTTGTGCAGGGTCTTGTGTAAGATACAGTGTTTAACATCAGATGTGAGTATTAGGAAAAGACATGTTTGTCTGATATCGAAAAAGAGACACTTCTGCATTGTAGTAGGTCCATGCTATCATTTTATTTGTGCATTTTCTTACCCTCTGCCTCTGTATTTCCAAGTCAGGGTTGGATAACCGCCACAAAGTAAGCTGGGTAATGTCCATGCTATCAGGACACGAGGCCAAAACACACATGTGCGTATACACATGCACACACACACACACACACACACACACAGTGGAAGTGCGGTCATCTTCAGGCTCCAGGTGACCTTGTCCTGAACTCCTTGGTGGCAGCAGCATCTACACTGGACCCAGGTCCTGTTTGGCCTTTGCCTGCTTCCTCTCCCCTCACCCGCTGCCCGCCTCGCCACCTCACTCAGCAGCCTCCCACCACCTGCAGAGAAAGCTGGCTGTGGTCACAGAGACCATGGGGCCAGGGAGGGTGTGAGGAGCCTCACATGCCCACAGAACCCTGCACAGCCCTCCCTGGGAGCAAGCTCACGGTGATGCTGGCCTAGATCTTCCTCTTAAGGACTCAAACCAGGCAGATGAAGCACATCACTCCTCTGCTAAGAGAATGCAGAAGACTGGGAAATTGTGTCTTTCTATTACTTGTGGATCACAAATAATACAAAGTAAACACTGATAAACCACATCACAAGAAAACACAGTCTTTTTGGCTATTAGCTTATTGAAACCACTTCCTCAAGCTCCTCCGTGCACACCATGGGTAAATGGAGCCAGAAGGGGAGTTTTCAGAAGAGCCTCGGTTCTTCACGGAGACTTTGTGTTCCTACTGTGCACTATGGATTTCCCTGATGGGAACTGCTTACAGATAGGAATGGGGCCAGAAACTTCTTGATTTGGAAACCCACCTTGTTTTGGCTATCATTGACTAACCAAGGAAAGGTGATGCTGGAGATTTTGCTTTAAATGACTGCAAATTGGATTCACTGTCACTTTAATCCAGTTGAACCCTCGTGACAGACCTAGTAGCCGGACATCAGGAGAAGTTATTGAAAGTCTTGGTTTTAAGTTATCAGAGTTCTCTTTTCTCTCAGCATCCTAACCATTCATGGAGTTGTTGGTCTAAACACAAGTTTTGAATCATATGAAACATGTAGATACTGAGATTTCCCACAGATATCTTCCCCTCCAATTTTTTTTAAAGCCTACCCTATGTTTGGCTTGAGGGTCTAATGGGGAAAACGATGGCCCTTCGTGGGAGCATTGGCATGCACCTCGAATGCTTTAAGATCCATGAACGATCCCAGTGCTGAAATTCTTGTTTTGACGATTTTATATCGGTACCCATAAGAAAATTAACTAATTGCAGTTTTCTTTTTGTCCTTTTGCACCTCTGTTCGCTGCCTTCTGTCTCTCTCGCTGTCCCTCACATCAGTCACCTCGGCTTGGCACCGACTCATGCCCCCCGCTCCCACCATCAGCCCACCATCCCCCCGCATCCCCCACAGGGGTCCGCAGGAGGTGTAAGGAGAACGGGCAGCCCCCGCCAGGGGTCGAGCTGGCCCGAGAAGCCTGGTGCCAGCACGAGGAGCCCACCTCGGACCCTGACGGCCGAGGAAAGCCGTGCCCGGGGGACCACGACGTGGCTCTCGGCTACAAACCACAGCCGGGCAGCGGGGCCACCCTGTTTTCCTTCTCCCTGCAGCTCCCTGGGTCCTTCCCCTCTCTCCTGGATGACGATGGGTACCTGTCTTTCCCCAACCTGTCCGAGAGCACCCTCCTGCCCCAGAGCCTGCAGCATTATCTCCCCATCCGCTCGCCCTCCCTCGTGCCCTGCTTCCTCTTCCTCTTCTTCTTCCTGCTCTCCGCCTCCTTCTCAGTGCCCTATGCCCTCACTCTCTCCTTCCCTCTGGCTCTGTGCCTCTGCTACCTGGAGCCCAAGGCGGCCTCCTTGAGCGCCTCACTAGACAATGACCCGAGTGACAGTTCAGAGGAAGAGGTGTGTACCTCGGCATAGAACACACGTCCCTGTCATGTTTGGGGCTTCGGTCCGAAACACTTGGTAGACGGCTGCTGCAATAGTGGTCCTCCTTTCAGAGCCTCATTTACCGTCTGTGCCACTCCGTGCAGAGGTTTTGTGTGCCGGGGACGCGCCCCCCCAGCCCCGGGGTTAGGCACAACACCATGTGGACGCAGCAGGCTGAGCCCGGCCAGAGCCGTGCTGCCACCCACCGCCTCCTGCGAGTGGGAAAGGACTCAGCCACGAGGCCATCATACATAAATAACCCGTTCACTCTGTAGGAGCTCAGGGGCAAATAAAAGGCTCTGTTTAGTTACCTTTCAATAAAGGAAAGGACACAGAAGGCAGATAAAGTAACTTTTCAGCTAGATGAGGTGAGGTACCAAAATGTGTCCTGATGCAGTGATGCTCTGTGCTGACACACGCCCGGCAAAGAATGCCCCGGGTACGGGGAACGGGCACCGCCCTCGAGGGTGCATCACCACCAGGGTGGCTTTCCAAGGTTGCAAGCGCCTCCCTCTCCCCCCTGGAGGCTCTGAAGTGCCCCCACCACTCTGATGGACACTCAGACTGTCCTTGTGCCTCCCGGAGGAAAGTCCCATCCTGTGGTTGTGTTGAGTTAGAAAGACAGGCTGGACCCATTTAAAACACCCAGTGACATCAGTCATTGGCAGAGTCAGAAACAGGAGTAGAAAGAGCTGAAGTTGAAAACAGCCTTTTTCAAACACAGTTGGGGAGAGACTCATTTTAGGTTTCTATACAGCATAAAAATGGGCTGAAATTCCTTGAGCACCAGCAATGCCAGATCAGGTATTGGGAGGCAAGCATGCTGTCAGGCCAGCGTGAGCCCCCGATCCACCCACATGGGGACAGTCTAGTAGATGAGCCTCTGGGGCTGGCAGCCAGGAAAGGACTTGAGCCTTCCACCTCCGTACCCGAAAGCGGGCTGACCCCCACCCCTCATCCGAGCCACTGGGGGAGGTGGCGTGGTAGCTGGTAGTTTTTCCTTTGAATTGCTCCCCTTCCCACCACTGCAACAGCCCAGCGGTTTCCCTTTGTGCAGCCTTCAATAGACGCCAGGGAAAAGTACAGAAGCTGCCAACAGGCCTCTGGCTGACACCCCTCCTCCCCCGCCCCCACTTACACCTGCCCCCAGCTCCTCCAGCAATTCTCTCCCCACAAAACAAGGGTTTTGTGGCAGGAGACAAACTTGATTCACCTAGCAGTTTAAAAAAAAATCACCAAGTCAAAGCAGCACTTTAAAAAGGAAAGAAAGTCTATTCAGGTCTGTGCTCAGCTAGAAATGATAATTCCAGCACACCTGTGAGTGTATAGCATTGCGAGGTGCGTAAGCATCTATATTTAGTGGTATTATGACCATTTCTTTGCGGCAGCAGGGAAAAAATGGTAATGATCTGAGAGATGTTCTAAAGAAAAGTTTAGGCTTTCAATCTGATATTGCCTAAGAACCCTTTGCAAGGTTCTTGGATCCTATATGACTTAGATCCAGATCTTATCTGTTATAGAACTATTTTCACACATGGAAAATATTTTAAGAGAAAAACCACTCTAAATCCTAGGCTTAAATATCTGTTTCTCACAGTAGAAGCATTATCAAACAATGTAGGTCTAAACGCACAGCCTTTAAAGAACACAATATCTTCTACAAAAGCTGTTTGTACTATTAACCGGTTTCCAACCTGGACATCATCTATTCCTTTAGCAATGGAGTTAGTCATCCAGCTCACAGAAGGCAAAAAGATTGCCATTTTATGTTCTTCTGCATTGTTAAATAACTGAACTTTTATGTAGCCAACCACACAGATCTTGTGCCTAATCCAGGGTATACATCTTGTTGTAATCAGTGCATGAAAATTAATGTTCCACTTGGGCATGTCTGCGTTACATCAGCAAAACAAATCACAGCACTTACTCCTCGCAAGCTGGTGGCAGCGTGGCTGGCGTGTCATAAACCCTGCTTGTTCCTGCAAACCCCTGAGACCGTGAACCAGCTCTGGCCTCGGCAGCCTTCCCGGCCACCCATGACGGCCTCCTGCCACGTGACCTTGTATTTGGCCATCTGTTCAGTGTCGCCTCTTAACCCCAAATGTTAAGAGCTATGCGCTCTGGTTCAAGCTGAGCTAGAATACTCAGATGTAGGTCATTCGGTTTTTAAAAAAAAATCTCACCATTTGTTGGCACGGCCTGTTTTCTTCCCTGGGCCTCAAGCACTTTGGCAGCAAAACCGGGTGACTTTGTAACACACAGTTCAGCTCTGTCACTTTCATTTGGTAAAATCACTAATGACTGGAACGCTTTTTAAATATTTTGACATCCCTGCTTACATTTGTCGCGTGTGGCCGTGGCTTCATTAGTCCCAGACCTTCTCAAGAGTGAAATCCAGTGTAGAGAGTTGTAATCCTTTCAGACTGTAGAGCAGTTGGCCCATTTTTTTCTTTTGTCCTTCTAGAATTTGGCTCAGATAAGGAGGGGCTGAATACTAGATCATCTACATCTCTCAAAAGATATAAGATGAACTCAGTTCACCATAAGTTGCGTGTCAACTTGTGAAGAATTTTTTGATGGTGCCAAAAAAAGGAAATGGATTAAATCTGGAGGAAAAGATTGATCACCTGATTTCACATTTTAAATTGTGTAAACACATCATATGACAATCAGTGGTGCGCCACACACTTTGCAGTGTCCAGCTCTTTGCAACCCCATGGACTGTAGCCCACCAGGCTCCTCTGTCCATGGGATTCTCCAGGCAAGAATAGTAGATGGGTTGCCATTTCCTTCTCCAAACAGTTGCTGTAAAAGTTGTTTTATTCAGCCTTTATGACTTCAGTCTTGTAACTGTTTATTGATCAAGTACTATGTTTGTTGAATGACTAGGTTCTAAGGAGGAATTTAAAGGAGCTTAGATGTGGCCAAAGCTACTATTTATTTGTGTATACCTAGGAAAAATAACAGCAATAATTGTGAAACACTGGGTTGGCCAAAAGGTTTGTTCAGATTTTTGCATAACATGTTACAAAAAAACTCAAACGAACATTTTGGCCAACCAGTATTATATTCGTAGCAATATTTATGATTTTATAGGCATTTTTAGCTCTGTGTGTGTCAGGTAGTATATAAAGGCTTAGTATCAATTGCCTGATACAGTTAGGGCTATTAATTTCTCCATTTTCCAAGAAGGAAATGGGAATTAAAATATGAAACATTCCCCTCGTGCCACAGAGTTAAATATCAAGAATTAGAGCTGGTGTCATTCTGACATGAGACCCCTCCCTCTTATTATTAACTTTGTTGGTAATTCCAGTGCCAAGATGCTTGGAATGCTGCTGAAGTGAATTCTAAAGTCATAGGGGAAGTAACATAAGGGGGAAGAGAAATACTTTGAAGAATGTTTGAGGCCTTTGGCACAACTAGTTAGCCCTCTGAACCAAGTCGTTCTTACTTGTTCTTGAAAGCCTAAGGTTTCCTTGAGTTGTCCCATACCTTTCAACAGCAACCTGCCTCTGTCTTCCTAAATCAGACTGGCCTTGCCCTAGACTGTCAGTTGAAGCCGTGCTAATGTGCCAGCAGGGATCGCCTGATAAGAAAATTAATAGCCACCCACCGCCAGGTGTTGCCAAGATGGTTGGGTCATGACAGCTCTCAGTGTGGTTTCTTTACCAACCTATTGGAAAGGGTTTCCTGCCCCGCTTAGGCTCGGGAGCATGTTGCCAGGATGGAGAATCAGGTGCACAGGGCAAGCATGAGTTGACAGTTCCTTTTCTTTCAGGAATATAGGAAATGAATACTTAGGAGCAGGTCAAAAGGTCAAGCCAGCCAAGAATTGTGTCAGCTTAACCGTGTCCCAGCCCTGCCTCTTGATAACCCATGTTCTTTGCAGTGAAAGATCTAAGAGACAGATTCACAACCTTAGAACCCCGAGTTTTGATTGTTGTTTACAAATTATTAATCACACAGCTTCAATCAAGGGAATTTTAATAGTTGCTAGTTTCGAAGGGAAGGTCAGTTGATATTATGTGAGATGTTTAGGTCTCCGTTTCAATGCCCATGGCTCTTTTCTCCTCCAGAAAAAAAAAAATTAATAAAAGTGTTTGTTCTAAATCATAAACATCTATAAAACAGATTAAAAATCAGTCCTGAAATTCCTATTCTAATTCTCCTGTGAAAACCTAGGCTCTGTAAAATGCTGTGCTTTGTTTTATTTGTTTCCAACTAAATGTCTCTCTCCCTCCCTCTCTTATTTTTCATTACTGTTATTATTATTTGCTTCATTTGAATGTTTATTTTGGAACAAGATATTCAAATTCCATACTTTTATATACCTCTTTCTATTGGAGGGTGGGACAAAGTAAACAATATATAGTCTTAAAAATACCTAGTTACCAATGCTGCTTGCGAGTTAAGTTACACTTTCCATACATAAAACGTAGGCCAGAGTCACTGGCATGTGCTTTTCATAATTAAAGGGTAATGCAGATAGCCTGATGGTTTTAGATGGATGCAAATTATCAAAATGATATAAAAAATGAGGGGCTGAAAGTCCAGTGACTATTATAGTAGCTTTTTATTTAAATGTACTTGTTTATTTACCTTTCAATTGTGACCTATTACACTAGAATTTTTTAAAATATATAAATTGCAATTTTATTTGCATTCAACAGTTTTAGATCTTTCTTGGGGTTTCTGTTAAAAGGGCGGGAGAATGACGCAGCAGCAGACGTGGCTCCCTGGCTGGTGCACGTCCTGCGGTTCAGGCGGGCCGTGTGCCGCTGGGCTTCCTCCGAGCGTCTCTGCTGATGGAACCTGGCTCTGGCCTTCCTTTGGCTTTTGTTTGCACCTGCATTCTTGTGGGAAGTAGTGCGATTTTACAGGGCACAGAGAAAGGGACTGGGCTCTCAGACCTGGACATACGCGCTTTGACCAGATGATTTGTTTTCTCTTCCTGCCTTTCTCCTGGAACCTGATCACCTCTGCCATCCACAGACGGACAGTGAGCGCACAGACACGGCAGCTGATGGGGAAACCACCGCCACTGAGGTTGGTACTGTAACCGAGGGGCTCAGCCAGTGAAAATGCTCTGAGGGATAGCTCTGTGTTTATTAGCAGCTTGCATTTAGCACTTTGGCATTTAGAGTGGAGAGAAATGCTCCCTTAATAATAGGAGTTAAAAACATTCTGCTGCCTAGACTGCTGGTTCTTAAACTCTGGCCTGCATCAGAGTCACCTAGAGTTTTCTATTTGCGTTCAGAAGAAGGCCTGGGGTAGGCTTAAGAATTTATGTTTCTAACAAATTCCCAGGTGACAGTGACTCTGTCAGTTGTGGGGTCGCATTTTGAGAACTCTTGGCTAAATTGATAATACATTAAAAAACATGTATTCCCTTAACCCACAAGTTTAAGTATGATAGCCATAATAGGAGGGGAAAAATATCGGGGGAGAGTCACAATTAATTTAAGTAGCTTGTTGACTGAATATAAATACATTTTAAAATCCTAAATGGTCAGAATGCTTATTAAAATTATAATACTTCTCTTAACTCATTTTTTTGTAGGCTGGATATAGTCTAGGTTACTCAAAAGAAATGAATTCCCCAGGGAGGAGAAAATTAGCAAACTACTGTTAGTACTTTTTGAGAAAAAAGAAAAATTATCTTATTGACCAGTGATAGGAGAGAAACTGGTCTATTATTTAACTTTATTAATTTTTCAGTTCAGTTCAGTCAATCAGTCGTGTCCGACTCTTTGCGAGCCCATGAATTGCAGCACGCCAGGCCTCCCTGTCCATCACCAACTCCCAGCGTTCACTCAGACTCGCATCCATCGAGTCAGTGATGCCATCCAGCCAGCTCATCCTCTGTTGTCCCCTTCTCCTCCTGCCCCCAATCCCTCCCAGCATCAGTCTTTTCCAATGAGTCAACTCTTTGCATGAGGTGGCCAAAGAATTGGAGTTTCAGCTTTAGCATCATTCCTTCCAAAGAAATCCCGGGGCTGATCTTCAGAATGGACTGGTTGGATCTCCTTGCAGTCCAAGGGACTCTCAGGAGTCTTCTCCAACACCACAGTTTTTAGGGTTCATTAAATATGTATATGGCTTGTTGTTTTTTAAATCTTCTCTATCAACAACTAATTAAGATATCTATAAAAAACAATATTTATCTCTAGTAATGGAAATCAAGATGTTCATTTCCTAAAGTGCTAACAGAATTTATTTTCCACTTTGCTGTAGTGTTTACATTAGGTTGTTTTTTACATTACCCAATCACAATATTTTCTAGTTGGGTATTTAGGAAGAAGTAAAAATAAGTAGTATTTATACATCATTTCATTGAAAATATGTTCAGAAAACATTTCAAAATGGAGTTTAATTGTTTTTTCCCTTTGGAAATGCCAGAGTTCAATTCAAAGCTTGGAAATCATCATTTGTTAATTTAAAGATAATACTGGAAAATTATTAGCAGTTACTTTTAGGCAGTCACATATAAACTGATTACAGTATAACCATTTTCTATGCCATATATTCCAATTGCATCTTAATTTTGTGAGAATTAGTTACAGGTAGCTACTGATACATTCAACAAATTTCATTGTAATCCTAATGTATGCTATAAATGAAAAATATTTTAATAATACTACTTTAAATTTTCTAGCATTTTAAGATTTGTTTGTATTACATCTGAAGCATGCAAGTGAAGACGTAACAGATAGATCATGCATTTAAAAAATAAAACGAAGAGCTATGAACCCACCACCACTGTAGAGTCAGCATGCCACCAGCCCTCTCGCTTTTTATAAATACTTCCTCTTCTTTTTCCTGGAGCTGGTTGTAACAGTAGTGTAGAGTGGGGCGTTCAGGTTAGACAGTCTGGTCCCCATTGAAACCCAGACAGACTCACCTTGAAGGCAGCCTGCTTCAGTATCACCTGCTTCTCATCCATAACTTCACTCTGGACCTCCTCTTGTGGTTGATTTTGGACTTGAGGGAGGTTTATTTATTTATTTATTGTAATTTTCTTAGTTACCCAGTATCAGCCCTCTCCTCTTCCTAAATTTGTTTTAAAGTACGTGGGCTCAACAAATTCAAGGTTTAAAGAAATTTTTTAACGTGAGAACATTTGTGTTAAGTTCTTTGCGCCTTACTTCTCTAGTCTACAAATTAGGGATCATAATAGCTAACCTCATAGGATTATGGTAAAAATTGACTCAGAGAGAGCACTCATCATTGGGTATTCATAGCCGTTTGGTGAATTTTAATTTTGATGTGGCTGCTCACACTTCCTGAACCATTTCTAATGTAAGGACAACACGTCAAGTCCCAGCTGTCACCTCCCACGCAGGGTGTATGCTTGTCATTCTTGGAAGTCTCCAGGTTGAAGCGTCCAAGACCCACCGAGCAAGGAGCCTTTTGCTTTCATCATCTTATTAAGCTTCATAATTAATAAGAGAACACTGTGATTCACATATAAGAAAGAAATGCCCTCTAATGTAAGCGTAAACAAGTGTCCCCGCGTAGCTGGCTTATCTAGACCCTGTCCTTCGATCTCAGAGTCGATGGCATGGTAAGACTTTATCTCCCACTCTTTCTTGATGCTGGCAGTCGGACCAGGAGGAAGATGCAGAGCTCAAGGCACAGGTAGAATACTCAAAATGGAACAAAAGCCAAAAAAAAAAAAAAAAAGCAGCGTGCGATAAGTCACTGTTGGTCTCCAGTGTTCAGATCTTCCAGCATGCTCCGTGGCGGTGACCGTGTGTTGATGCCGTGCGCAGGGTGGCACTTGTTTTCGTGACTTATCATGTCCCTTACCTTTCCTTTCTTTTCCACTTTTTTCAGAATAGTCTGATTAAGCGAATAAAGGGTGAAAATGTGTATGTCAAACATAGTAATCTTATGTTAGAGGTTGGTATTGGTATATACCAGTGCATGCTCGTGTGTGTTGGCGTTCCTCCAGGGGCACACCATGATGCATGAAGGGTGTGTTCTCACCTGTGACTACGTGCGGTTGACTTCTCTGCTTCCTTTGATTCCTTCCTGTCTCCCCAGATGTAGATCCCCTTTCCTGTGTGTGTATTTATTTTAATTCTCTGGTTCCGTGTGAATTACACTCTTTATAGTTGACCTTTGAAACTTTTGATTTTTATGCTTGTGTGATGTAGATTTTGTTTTCCCTCGCTTTTCCTTGGAAATATCACATTTTCACCAGAGTGTTTGTGGTAGTGTCATGAACCCTGATCAGAATTTTTTTTTTTTAATTTTGACTACTAATGAGATAATGACCTTACTTTTAAAAAGAAAGCGAGCACGTGTGGAAAGGAAATCAAATGTAAAACGTTGACTGTTGGATTCTCTATGTTCTGAATATAGGAGCTAGATAAAACCCAAGACGACCTGATGAAACATCAGACCAATATTAGTGAGCTGAAAAGAACCTTTTTAGAAACCTCCACAGACACTGCCATCACGAACGAGTGGGAAAAGAGGCTTTCCACCTCCCCCGTGCGACTAGCCGCCCGGCAGGAGGATGCGCCCATGATCGAGCCGCTGGTACCTGAAGAGGTCGGTATTCAGGCATGTCTTCTGTTCACTAGCGTCGCTCCTCTACAGGGTCTTCAGAGAAGGGATCTGGAAGACTTCTGAGTATAGACTCTCACCCCTTGTCTGTGTATAGCCTGGAAAATGATTGGGTGGCCAGGGAGCGAGTAGTCTCCTCCCATGGCACCTTGGAAGGACACTCTGGCACAGGGCTGCTTGTTCTAGATTGCACAGCTAAGAAACTGGCCTATTGTATGAATTAACTCACAGTCACTTTTTCTGAATGTACTTTCGCTGCCTGAAGAAATGCCCTGAAGGCTCATAACTGTTTCTCATCACTTGCAAGATGAGGCCTGTTGAGATGGTCTAATGTTTGACTGAACATTGTTCTGGAGTTGATAACATTTCAGGACATATTTTCCTCTGGGATTACTCTACCAGGCTTTTACTGGTATTTTATTTTTATTTATAACATATATATACATATAGTTTTTTTTTTTAACTGGTTATTTTAACTGACTTATATATAAACATTTATATTATGATTTATAATCAGTTTTTATTTAATTTTTAAGAGGGAAAGTAAAGGCCAGATTTTTGTTTATAACACATATATATACAGTTTTTAAAAACTGGTTATTTTAACTGATTTTTATATATAAGCATTTATATTATGATTTATAATCAGTTTTTATTTAATTTTTAAGAGGGAAAGTAAACACCAGAGGTCTTTTTGAGTAAGAGCTTTCCACATAGAATGAATACTCTCTTTAAATGTTCAGCGAGAGGATTCAGCTGGTGTGACTTCAAGACTCCCCTGATGTAGGACCCTCGGTGGCAGTGGAACTAATCTGATTGTAGACTGGTACACATCATCTGTCTTTGTCTGTCTGTCAAAAGAAGTCATTTTAAAAATCAGCTTCTTTCTAGCATCACACTGATTAACTTCTTTCTTACCAAGATTCATTTCTTGAAAGACATTTGTCCAGGAAGATGGGATAGAACAGAATAAAACTGAAACTTAGGCCTTTATGGGAGAAAACTCCTTTTTAAGCAGAAGTCTATATGCAATGCTTAGATATTAGATATTTCTAAATATCTAGATATTTAGATATTTCTAAACTTCCTTCGAAAGCCATTTATCTAAAGTGACCACAATCATGACTTTCTTGACAGTTGCAGTCCCACTTTTTAAAAAATGACAAGGTGTATCTCCATTTCGATCATTTTGAAAAGGGCCTTTTTATGCAGAATAAATGAAAAGTCCGGTGACCAAAATATTCTTATACCATTGGTGGTGGTGGTGGTGTAGTCACTAAGTCGCGTCTCACTCTTGCAACCCCGTGGACTGTAGCCCACCAGGCTCCTCTGTCCATGGGATTCTCCAGCCAAGAATACTGGAGTGGATTGCCATTTCCTTCTCCAGGGGATCTTCCTGACCCAGGACTGGAACCCAGGAATCGAACCAGGTCTCCTTCATTGCAAGTTTCATTCAGATTGTTTAGAGTTTCACAACAAAAAGTTTCAGATTTTCCAGACCGATTTAAATATTTTAGTTCCTGCATTAGTAAAACTGTCATTCATGGGTTATGGTCAGATTAGTTTTATCATCATTGATCAAGTTTGATTTACCCTATTTCTTTTTTTCTTATTAATTTTATGTTTTTTAAAAATTGGAGGATAATTGCTTTGTAATGTTGCATTGGTTTCTGCCATACAGCAGTGTGAATCATCCATAAGGATAAATGTGGCCCCTCCCTTTTGAGCCTCCCTTCCACACCCTGCCCCATCCCACCACTCTGAGTTGTCACAGAGCACCAGGAGCTCCCTGTGTTATACAGTAACTTCCCACTAGCTCTTCTGCATATAGCTTACCCTATTTCTATAAGGGCTGGAAATAGGGAAGGACACATTGGCTCTGAAGATGACAGATACTGGATTAAGTTACAAAAGCACAAAAT
The DNA here is from genome assembly GCA_006410675.1 of Oreotragus oreotragus. Taxonomy (NCBI): domain Eukaryota; kingdom Metazoa; phylum Chordata; class Mammalia; order Artiodactyla; family Bovidae; genus Oreotragus; species Oreotragus oreotragus. The sequence goes on along the minus strand of SJYX01003307.1, from coordinate 131,231 downwards.
AAACTGCCCCTGAAAAAGTCAAGCCTCTCTTCCCCTGCTGTCACTTAAGGACTTGGGAGGTAGCAGGCTCTCTGAATGGAGGTTCAGGTAGTTTGCTTGGAAAAGTTAGAGTGGTGACAATAAACCAGGGACTGTAGACGTCTAGGCCATTAGACTTGTAAAAGAAATTTTTTTTCACTTATTAAATCCTCTAATTCTTAGAGAATAACATTGATGATCCCAGTCGTGTCCAACTCTTTTCGACCCCATGGACTTTAGCCCACCAGGCTCCTCTGTCCATGGGATTCTCCAGGCAAGAAAATTGGAATGGGTTGACATTCCCTCCTCTAGGGGATCTTCCTGACCCAGGGATCGAACCCGTATCTCCTGCATTGCAGGCAGATTCTTTACCGCCTGAGCTACCAGGGAAGCCCACTGATGAATCCAGAGAACGCTGATGACTGGAGGAGGTGATGGTTTGAAATACTGAACTTGACATGGATATGGCTGCATGTCCTTGCCTTGTCCTTGTTGATGCAGAGAAACTGCAACAGACCTAGAGAAGATTTTTTTTTTACTAAAGGATTAAAGGATGGAGGAAAGACATCCTCTGCAGAAGAGCAAGCGCTTGGTTTCCATAGCCCAGGCATCAGCAACTGACTTAGTAACTGCGTTCAAGTGTCTGTTGAGCGGTTATGGAGATGATGTACCTCCGGGCTTCTCTACCACCCAGGAGGGAAGACGCTATAGGGAGACTTGCTGGATGTAAAGAAGAGCTTCTTAAAAACAAGGGTTATAAAGTCTGTTACCAAAGGGGCTCTGAGAAAGCATCTCTTAGTAGCCTCAAGGCCCAGAAGGGTGGTCCTTCCTGGGCTGGGCAGTCAGGGCTGTGCCCCCTTCTCTTGCCTTGGGGGCTTCCATCTAACACTGCTCCGCAGTAGGATGACACCCAGCTCACACTCATTTGAGGGCCCTGAAGACAGCCCTGAGAACAACCCTGCAAGTTCTTATCCTTCAAATTCTTCTTCATTTCTATATTCAAACGTAACATGGCTTATTGTTGGTTGTGTGAAAAGCACAAAAGATAATTGTGTCCTCCCAGCCAGCTAGGCATATGCATAGCATATTTGTTTAAAAACATGTAAACAGAAGATATTCATCTTAGAGGTGAGGTATTTTTCTAGATAAATTACTCATTTGATCTTACCCATTCATTTAATGTATCTCACTTTAAATTAATTAAACAGTAATTGGCCAGTTTTAAAAAGAGGTCTAATTATTTCTAAAAGGTATTTAACTTAATTTTTTTAAGTGACATCTCAAAGTAATATTATTTGTGTCAGAAGGGTAAAGGAACTTTGATTTAGTGACCCCAAGCTTAGTTGGTTTTTTTTTTTTTTTTTTTTTTGGCAATCTGAGTGATACGTTTTGGAAAGATAATATAATGACCCCTGATTTTAATGAACCATCTTTTTTCTTTATCTATGGTGGTCGAACCCTAAGTAAATCTATTTTGCTACCAATTTATGAACAATTAAGAAAATTAGGAGTTGGAAATATAATGAGCTAGTAATGGGATCATATTCTTAGCATATAATGTATGTTTAATGTAAAGTGTGAATTTTATTGCCAGTTGTTTCGTGTTTCAGATGTTTGAGTTCATAGCAGACTAGAGGCCACGATGTCCCAAAGAAGCAAATGATAGCAAATCCTCCTGAACTTTGTGAAACAGACAAGCCCGCACACAGAGCCCATGGAATGGAAGGCAGATGGATGAGATGTGAAGGGTGTCGGGCACGTCTTCTGTCCACACATATGTCCCATGGCAGCCTTTTTGTGATGCAGTCACAGGCTAGTCCGTATCAGGGAAATAGTGAAAGTGTTAGTGGCTCAGTTGAGTCCGACTCTTTGCCACCCGATGGACTGTAGCCCACCAGACTTCTCAGTCCATGAAATTTTCCAGGCAAGAATACTGGAGTGGGTTGCCATTTCCATCTCCAGGGGATCTTCCTGACCTAGGAATTGAACTCTGGTCTCCCACATTGTAGGCAGATTCTTTACCGTCTGAATATTCCCACCAGGGGACTATTCCTTCGTGGTTATTTGAATACTGAGAATTTCCACATTCTAACCACAGTGCAATACAGGCTAACACTTATACATTGCCAGTACTGTCCCCTTTTCTAAGGTGGCAGGCAGTTTTACTGGTATATAAGCTTAGCACAATCAACCCTCCCTATTCATGGATTCCAGATTGTGCACATTCACCTACTCAAATTTATTGTAATCCTAAAATACTAAACATTTTCGTGATAATTTGCAGACAGGTGCAAAGTGGTTAGAAGATGAACAGTTGCTCAAGGCATCCCCAGATAAGGCTGAACAGGTCACAAGTCTCAGGTCTGATACTGTAAGCATGCATCCTTTCCATAGCCTGTTGAATGCCACATTTTTGCTTTTTTATGTTCTTGTTGGTGATTTTCACTGTCTAAAATGACCTCCAGGCATAGTGCTGAAGTGCTCTCGAGTATTCCCAAGGACAGGAAGGCTGTGCCTTATAGGAAAATATGTATGTTAGGTAAGCTTTGTTCAGGATTAAGTTACAGTACTGCTGACTGTGAGTTCAATGTTAATGGGTCAATAATATATATTAAAGAAGTAGTCTTTAAACAGAAACACACATAAAGCAAGGCTGTGCATTGATCAGTTGATGAACGTTTCATGACCAGAGGCACCCGGGAACCTGACCCTGCCTTTCCCCTAGGAGCCATGGTTCAGCATTCACTAGTCCCGTGTTCACTGATGCAGTGTTCTTGGCAACTTTACAGACCGTAATTGTCATGAATACCTAGAATCAGCTCTCTTTATGCATTTTTCTGCTTTCTTGTCCAAGTTTACTTTTGCTATTCAGGTCTCAGATGGCCCTTAAATTGGGCAAAAAAAAAAAACCCGTTCACCATGGATCGTCTATACGTGCTAGAGAGAATCATCTTTATTCTCTGAATCTGACTTCTGTGACTTTGCATTTAGACTTTGGGGTGCAACTCTGGATGCATATTACAACCACCTACAAGACTTTTAAACTGCTGATACCTGGGTTCTGCATCAGAGTCTGATTTAATTAGAGGTGCACCTCACACATTACTCTTACTTAAAAGCTCTCCACATAATTGTAATGCACAACCAAATTTGAGAACCCTCAACCCAAGCAGAAATGAAAGTCACAGCTCCATAGAGACCCTTATGAGCGAGTAACAGCTCTGTGAATTTTGCAGGCCACTATAGGGCCTTGTGTCCCAATTATGACACAGACATGAATGTTTAAGTAACTAAATGAAATAAAGTGTGCATCTGACTCTGTCTTGAAAGTGAAGTCACTCAGTTGGGTTCGACTCTTTCAGACCCCATGGACTATATCCCACCAGGCCCCTCCATCCATGGGATTTTCCAGGCAAGAGTACTGGAGTGGGTTACCATTTCCTTCTCCAGGGGATCTTCCTTACCCAGGGATCAAACCCTGGTCTCCTGCATTGCAGGCAGACTGTCTTAACCGCTAGTAAATGTCTCGATCATTAGCTTTTCTTTATCAATACCTCTTCCGTTCTCTTTAGTCAAACTCACTGGGTTGGAGTCGATCATACGTAGGATTAATGATAACATTTGTGCCCTCATGTTACCCTTTTCTGTTATAGGGTATGCACAGTTACTGTGTGCAGACCATGTGGACATTTTTAATTACAGACACAGGCATTTTTTAAAATTAGTTGATGTCAGATAACAGGATATGCTGAAAACCACTGTTTTCCTGCTGCTGGGTCTTTTTTTTAAGCTTTCATCCTAGGAAAAACATTCAGCTCAGTGATTATAATTAGAAGCCTAGTCTTGGTATTCTGAAAAGTACCTATAATTTCAACCTTTCCTTCCTGTTTCTTATTTCTGTTGGAAAAAGAGGCTCTGATTGAAAGTTTAAAGGATAAATCCACATTTAATGATTCCACAGGGTACATTTTGTCTCTTCCAATATCTTTCTCCAAAATGGGGCAAGACAGAAATTTTTTTCCCCCTTCAAAATGTCTTCTTTGTTCCTTATTTAAAAGGAGCATCTGAGAGCAGTGCTATCAGAATCTGTCAGCAGGCCCTTCTGGAGAACACTCCAGATGCTCCTCTATAACCTCTTGCAGGAAAAATGATTAAATAGAGTACTGAAAGCTTTGTAAACACATACGTAGGAATTTTAAATACCTCGGATAAAATTATACTGTTTAACAAACAGCAAGAAGGTTTATTTTCAAAGTTCCATTCATCTAGATACTCTGAACTCTGTTATTATTTTTAAATTGCTTCACCAAAATGTCCTTTCTATCACTATTCTGTGGAGTTTTATTAGCTACCAAGCCTGTGCAGAGAGACAGGCTCAGTAATTAATGTATTGTCCCTTGAATTATGTGTTTTTAATACTAAAGAAAGAAATAAAAATAGATGAAAGGAAAATACCTATTTTAATATGACATAATGCAATGTTTTTAAGTTTATATGTTAAAGACGAGTACGATTTGAAGTACTTACTTCTTCACAATTACTCACCATGTTATAAAAGTTCAAATAAATCTATAATCTTGAGTATATTTTATATTTATTTGTAGAATACAGACCTCAAGCTAAGCTGGGTATTTCAGATTAGTAGGTAATACAATGATCCATGTGTATTTCCTTCCTCTGCATCAGGCAGCTCTTCAGTGCAGAATATGATCAAGACTTTGTCAGAAATGGAAGTGAGGATTTATTCCCAACTTACTTTTTTTAATCTTAGCATTTTCATTTGAATACTCATTTCTACAGTATTGCAGATGACAGCCATATAAACACCTGCTGAGACTCCAGGAAGTCCTTTATTCCACCCTTGCATGTTCTGTGTTTGTAGAAATGAGAAATGTTTGAGTTCTAAAACCACCAGAGAGTCATAAAATAATCTGTTTCACTTTGGAAATAATTATTCAACTTTGACATTAATTTTCCAAATTAACAGACAGTAATACTTCTGGGGAAAAAAAAATGAATGACTATTATATGTGTAGCACAAGAAAAGAGCTCTCCTCCTAACCTGCTTTTTTGGAAACTGTCTGCTTCCTCCTCTCCCACCCAACCCCCTTTATTCAAACAGACTGAAGAAGAAAGGGAGATTTCAGAAAAGGTTCTATTTTTGCAGCAAGGAAGCTCTCCATTCTTTGAGTCTCAGGTAAAAAACAAACATTAAGGAATCAGAGGGAATTGCTCCTCAGATTTCCGTGTCATTCAAATATCTTTAGTTTTTTCTTTCTTTTTAAAATTTACCTTGCTTGCCACCAAGGTAGGTGTATCACTTTTGCCTAGATTCCTGGGAGGGAAAGTAGGGAATGTTCTTACTATTTTAGTTATCCGTACCCATCATTTCTTTGTGGCCTTTGCTTCTCGGTGATTATGTGTCTGTTTGGTCATTGAAGCATTATAATTATAGTTTGTAATGATATTATTGGGCCTTTTTACTGTCTCTTTCACTCATAGAGCCATGGTAATTCAGATGACCTTGACTGACTTTGAAAGTTCTGAACTTTTATTGGTTTTCCCACTAGCGGAGTGTGACACAGAAAATTCAGGAAGGAGACTCAGCAATCTCTGTGGTTACCTCTCGTCAAATCATTTTCCAGGAAACTGTCCCGTCGACCCTAGAGGTTACTTTTCAATTCATTTCACTTAATCCAGCACCAGTCTGTAGATGGGTCCGTAATCGTCTTTCTTAAGCCCCACCCTCTCCAATTCTAGCTTCAGGTTTTCAAGCAAGGATAAATAAGAAAGTAGGAAACATCCGAGATCAAAATGTAAAGCAAGGCACTCCCCTCCTCCTGGCTTGGTTTCTCTTCCCTCTGTAACCTGTTAGACTAAGTCACCTGCTAACCTCTGCATAGGCTTCCCAAATACAGAAGTTTCATAACTCCCATTTCTTTTGCCTTTTTGGAACTAACACTAAGGAAACTGGCAAAGAAACTGCTGAGACAATGAACTTTGGTTGTAAGTAAGTTCGGAACAATGTGCAGACAAGTATAGCCTATTTTTTTAAGAGGCTCTGAACAATGTGCTAACAGTGGGAAATAGTTCATTACCCATGCCTGGAACACAGGTGCACTCAGTATTTATGAATAATAAGTGCTAGAGTGGATTCCAGCACCCACATAAGGAAATATAATTCACAGACACGGAAAATGATTTTCACAGAAGTTTGTGGAAATGCTGGCACGCACTTTGTGAGAGCAACAGATGTGAAGTGCAGTGCTCTGTTTCACATGGAGAGCAGTCTTGTCTGTGTCCACCTGAGTAAAGCTGAATAACACGGACAACAGCTTCAGAAAGGGTTTATAATCTTGAAATACAAAATGATCAGACATTGAGTACAAGATCTGATATATTCCTTGCAGAATTTACCACGAAAGTATTTCAAGAAATCTGAAATTGCAGGTCTACAATGGACTGTACTCTGAGGTGAAGGCTAGAGTTAATACATTTCAGATGAGAAGAGACTGCAGCTGTAATTAATAGATCACAACCCCTGCCCTGGACACTCACCTCCCAGACCGAGTGTAGCTCTCATCTAGATTGCCTTTTTTAGAGGATTCTTATTTTAGAAATGAAATACCATCAGAGTTTCTAATTTAGCTTTTATATTTCAAATATAGGGCACAGAGGATTGGGTTATTGTAGACAAAGTGCCCCCTGAGGTAGCTGATGGTGATTCGGAAAAGACTGTGATGTACAAGGTGGTGACCTTGAGCAGTAGAGCTGGCGACATCCCCACCGACCTCTTAGGGCCAAGCACCGTGGAAGTGCAGAGCTTCGGAGGCTTGGCCCAAGAAATGCACCTGAAGGAGGAGAACAAGCAGAGGACGTACACTCTTGGGAAGTCCTACGACACCGTGTCGGGAAAGATTGTCACGATGACGGGAAAAGGCAGAGAAGGCGAGAAGGTGCTGTCGCCCTCCGCTGTGGAGCGGGGGCTGGCCGCGTCCGTAAAGACCCCCCTCGTCCTGGCCGAGTTCGAGGTCCTGGGAGCTGTGGCCGAGGACAGGGCCAGGAGGGGACCCGAGGTCCACACCCCAAAGCGGAGGCTGTCGGAGTCGCTGGCCCCCATCAAGGAAGCTGAGTCCCGACGGCAGAGCCCGGAGGACGATGCTGTGGGGAAAGCCCAGGTGCCCAGGAGGGATGCTGGCCTGGAGGGCCTGCGACCGGGCCGAGCGGAGCCCGAGGCCGAGGCCTTGAAGGTGGGGCCCTTTGGTCCCCGCAGGAAGAGCCTGTCCGAGTGGAGGTACTCGCAGGAGCCGGCCGTCACCATCGCCACTGCCCGATATGTCGCCACCGAGTCCGCCGCATCCCGAGTCGTGGTAACCGGGGCCGCCTTCGGGCCGCCGTTTCCGATTCCAGCATGACTGTTTGCAGAGGCAGCCCTTCCACCCCAGCCTTTCCGTTTCTCTGGCTGTTTGGCTTATGTTGAGAGCCGCCAACCCAAGCTTTTTGGTTGTTTTCATGGTTGAAAGTCACCACGCGGTCCGACGCCCACCTTGAGACACCTGCCGTTTTATTTCAGCTCTTGTCCCCGAGGTGGGGTGGTGCTGCCGGCCTTGCGGGGCCAGGAAAGGATCCTCTTCACCCAGCACCGCCCCAACCCAGGAACTCTCTCTGCTTTCCCGAACCAGAGCCCCTGCTCACCCCGATGACTGGCTGTTTTGAGTCCCCCTCCCTTTCTGTAGCTCCTGCCATCCCTCGCCCTGGGTCCCACGCCCACCGTTGTGTCTCACCGGCTGTGAATGTGTACATGCCCACGTGTGTCCCAACCACTGTGCCTGACTCTCCATTTCTCTGTTCACTCAGACCAAACAGACCTCTGGCGAAAAGCTCATGGACGGCTCAGAAATCCTCAGCTTACTAGAGTCCGCGAGAAAACCGACAGAGTTCATAGGCGCGGTCACCTCCACTTCTCAAAGCTGGGTGCAGGTGGCCGTTTGTTTCCATGCCCTGTGTCTCTGCTCTGCCTTTTTGCCTTTCCTTTATGCCTTTTTGATGTGTGTGTGTGTGTGTGTTTTCTGTCTAGGTGGCTTTGCCTTAAATACCTGAGAGGGTCTTCACTTCCACCCCTCTGTGCCTGCCCCACATATACATCACATGTCTTCAGTTCCATTACAAGAACATACTTCAGATGTTCAGAAAGTAATCTTGCTGACACATTTTAACAGCATTTAATTTTTAAAGCATCTTATGTCATCTGTTAGGTCTGAAGAAGCCGCCAAGACTGATAGGCATGTGCCCCCATGCTTACGTTTTCTTTTTATTTTTAAATTTCATTTTATACTGCACTCTTTCTTTTGCGACATCCCAGAGGAGCAGCACAAAAGTTTGAGTGTATGTTTCGGGGTATCAAAGATTCTGGTGGGGGGAATGAAAGCTAAATTATACTTTCTGCAAGTGCTGCTGGGTATAAGCACAGGTACCCCAGTGAGTGGCTTCTTTTGGTTTTTTTGCCTTTTGACCTTTGCTTGGTGGAAAGTCATACTGACGCCACAATTTTTTTTTTCCATGCAGAAAATAGAAGCCAAGACGGAGTCCAGCGATATAGAGATGGAAACAGCCCAGCAACCCCAGCCACCTAGTGTGCAGAACGTTGTGCAAGAAACGGTGTTGGTGGAGGAGAGACATGTGATGAATGTGCATGCGAGCGGGGATGCTTGTTACGCGGCTGGAGATGACGCAGACACCGCGACCCAGGCAGCACCTGCTGATGCTTCGGACGCAAAAGGGAAGGAGGGCTCGGCTCTTACTGAGGGGGCAAAGGAGGAGAAAGGGGAGGTGGCCGGTAAAGTTGTTGTGGAGCAGGACGGAATGGCCACTGCTTCCTGTGAGCCAGAGGGGGAGCAGAGTGCAGCCGCCCACGTCTCAGAAACTTCGGAACAAAAGCCTCGTGTTGAGGTAACTAATAGTTAATATTCCTTTTAGCACTAAAGCAAGTCCCTGAAATTTAGTTAAGTGTAAAGGCGGGGCTATGTGTTGATAATTTTCTTCCTTTTCCAAGAGCAGTTTGTTTCTCCTCTTAACTGCCTTCTTGCATGGCAATTGTGGGTCTCCATGCTGGTTTCCATCTTTGGGATCACATGCAAACATAGATAATGATGATTAATAATCTACAGTTCCAGAAAATGGTTCTTACTCTTGTAATCACTGTCATTGGCAGTAAACCTGGGAGATGCATGACCAGCCACGATATTAGGAGACTTGCTAAATCTATTTCTGATCACTGTACTTACCCAGAAGGGCCACAGCCAGGCTTGCCCAGGCACCAAGTGCTATTGAGATCCCAGAGGTATATGTAGGCAGGGGTGGTTCAGTGTCTTATTACTTGCCCCTTTTCTCTAAGGAGTTATGCAATAAAAGGCTAATTTATGTTTTTTAATCTGTTAAAAGTAGTTCTTGAGATAGAAGAGAGAGAATATAAAAATGTGGGTGTTTTTTCAGTTTCCTTCAAAATGTTTTCCTTTACCTGGAACATTCCATTTGAATTCTGGGAGACGCACATATATCTGTTGTGTGCCTCATTCCCCAACTTACCCCCATGTAATACATAAACATTTATTTCATACTAACCTGTGCTTATATAGCCATCAAGAGGGGAGCGGGAATATATATGTGTCTGTGCAAAATTTAAGAACCACTCTGCCTCCTTCCCGTTGGTATAGTCTTCAACTGTGAAGACAGAAACCATCAGCTTTGGCAGCGTCTCACCAGGAGAAGGAAAGCTAGAAATTTCTACCAAGGAAGTGCCGGTAGTTCACACAGAAACAAAAACCATAACATACGAGTCGTCACAGGTAAGACAGCCTCTGCAGCCCAGGGCCCTGGCACCTGTCTCACCCGTGCATGACTTCCTGCATCTCAGCGTGATTAGTCAAAGTGTTATGTCCAACTCTCTGTGACCCCACGGGTTGTAACCTGCCAGGCTCCTCTGTCCATGGGATTCTCCAGGCAAGAACACTGGAGTTGGGTAGTCATTCCCTTCTCCGGAGACCTTCCCGACCCAGGGATTGAACCTGGGTCTCCTGCACTGCAGGCAGATTCTTTACTGTCTGAGCCACCAGGGAANGTCCATGGGATTCTCCAGGCAAGAACACTGGAGTTGGGTAGTCATTCCCTTCTCCGGAGACCTTCCCGACCCAGGGATTGAACCTGGGTCTCCTGCACTGCAGGCAGATTCTTTACTGTCTGAGCCACCAGGGAAGCCCTATGTGTAATTACATGATACTGAATCTACGAGATGACTCAGAGGACCCAATTGTCTCTGTCAAAAACAGTGCAATAATTGTAACTTTATTATTGATCAGGAAAGAGCAGGTGACTTAAGCAGGTCTTCACATGTCTCAGAATGTAGACGTGAAGTGAAAGTCATTCAGTCAGGTCCAACTCTTTGGGACCCCATGGACTATACAGCCCATGAAATTCTCCAGGCCAGAATACTGGAGTTGAGTAGCCTTTCCCTTCTCCAGGGTATCTTTCCAAGCCAGGGATTGAACCCAGGTCTCCCCACATTGCAGGTGGATTCTTTACCAGCTGAGCCACAAGGGAAGCCCAAGAATACTGGAGTCGGTAGCGTATCCCTTCTCCAGCAGATCTTCCCGACCCAGGAATCGAACCGGGGTCTCCTGCATTACAGGCGGATTCTTTATCAGCTGAGCTATGAGGGAAGCTGAAATGTAGAAAGAGGCTCAGAAATCTTATCTCCCTCACTGTTGAGATAAGGAAAAGCACTAGTTCCACCAGCCCTGCTTACACTTCCGAAGTCCCGCTTTTTTGTTGTTTTTAACAATAGTGACCATTTAGTAAGCCCATTGTGTGCCACATGCTCTACAAACATCCCATGTAAATCTCACAAACACGGTGGTGGTGGTCGGTCAGGTGCTAAGCTGTGTCCAGCTCCGCAGCCCCATGGACTGCAGCACACCAGGCTTCCCTGTCCTTCATTGCCCACTCTCTCCTGGAGTTTGCTCAAACTCAACATTTGTTGAATCAGTGATGTCATCAAACTATCTCATCCTCTGTCATCCCCTTCTCCTCCTGCCTTCAATCTTTACCAGCACTGGGGTCTTTTCCAATGCATCAGCTCTTTGCATCAGGTGGCCAAAGTATTGGAGCTTCAGCTTTAGCATCAGTCCTTCCAGTGACTGTTCAGGGTTGATTTCCTTTAGGATTGGTTGGGTAGATTTTTTTTTTTTTTTTTACTTTTAATTTGGCCACGCAGCACAGCTTATAGGATCTCAGTTCTTCTTCCAGTGATTGAATCTGGACCACTGCAGTGAAAGCATCTAGTCTTAACTGCTAGACCACCAGGACTAGCAGTTAAGGGTTTTCTTATATTTTTATCTTTTGAAGTCCTGGTTTTAATGTTAGTTCACAGCGGCCGTGTTTGGTCCAGTCTGGAGTCAGTGGCAGCTCTCGGGGCTATCAGGGAAGCACAGTGATGGTGCAGATAACTAAGTCATCACCATGCCCTCAAGCAACAGCGGGCGTCCTGGAGAGGTAATGTGTCGTGTCGCCCACTTGGCTTGCTTAGGTCGATCTCGGTGCTGACTTGGAGCCAGGTGTGCTGATGAGCGCGCAGACCATCACGTCTGAAACCACCAGCACCACGACCACCACCCACATCACCAAAGTAAGTGGACTGGGAATAGATCCAGGGAGGTGTCCGTGCAGAACCCCCAGGTTGCGCTGCACCTGCAGGCACCTACATGAATACCAGGATGCCAGGCGCTGCCTTGGAGCTCTCACAACTGCTGTGTTTATGATGCCTCCATCCTCACCTGCCGAGTTCTGCTTAGGAACATGTGTTCCAACACCCTTGGCGTAGCACTTAGCTCCATTGCTTTGCATATGACAGACGTTTCAGAAACACCAGCCAGCCAAACCCAAAGGAATCTATTCTGTCTTTGCTTCTGAAACTAATAGTTGTAAATAACTGCCATAGGAGTCCGTGTCCACTTTTAAAGAATGAATGAAGCTACTTAAAGCTGAGTCAGCATTTTCTACCATCTCCCCCAGTCAACAGGGACGTTAACATCGTTAACACTTATCTGTTGCTTTCAGACTGTAAAAGGAGGCATTTCAGAGACGAGGATTGAGAAGCGAATCGTCATCACTGGAGATGCGGACATTGACCATGACCAGGTATTTCGTGAGAGAGGGTGGATACCCTGGCAAGGAACCACGAGAAACACTGACTGGCCCTACTTTGCCCAGAGCTGTCCTCCTAGTCCAGCCTGTAGTCAAACAGTTTTCCGAATTAACTTCCCAGCATACAACATATAAGCCCCTTGGCAGTCGTTGTATTCCATTTGTGAGTTGTGTAGGTAGATCTAGCTCATGAGTCTCCTTGCTCTGATCATGCATGTTCCACCTCCTTTTTGTCTCTGCCCTCCTGTGATTTCCCGGGGATAGGCGCTGGCTCAGGCAATTAAAGAGGCCAAAGAGCAGCATCCTGACATGTCAGTGACCAAAGTAGTGGTCCATAAAGAGACAGAGATCAGCCCGGAGGATGGAGAAGACTGAGCCCAGGTAAGAGGCGGGTGCTGCTTCTCCAGGCTTGGCCTTGGCTGGCATGTGGCCTGGGGCCTCCCTCTCTCCCTCCCCTCACCTCCTCCTTTTCTCCTTTTTCTCTCACTGGCATTTGCAGGGCTGGGTATCAAGAGAATGGAGAACTGGTTTGCGGATACTGGTTTGTTTCAGATTTACAGGCTCCATACTATGGACGTTTGATGTCCCCCCCGCCAGTTAGAGGAGAAAGAGAAAGCAGAGACTGCTTGCATGGTCCTGCATGCCTTCCCTTTTAGTCCGTGCTCCTCTCATTAGCCAGGCCTGAAAGGTCATGTTTGTTGGATTTCACTGGCCATGTAGCCTAATCAGCCCTAATATGGTTTTGTTCTGAGAGGTGCAATTTGTGTGTTCCAAAAACTAGGGAAATAAGATGACGCCCATTCTGATGCCAGCATTATCCCATTGTTAGCTTCCTCTTCAACTATGTTTGGTTCTGGCCCCTGTTTATGCTTTTGTTTTGCTTCATTTTACAATTTGAAACCAGACCACTCACCTTCACTGTGGATGTCATCTATTTTCCTATGTTCTTTGGGATGTTGTTGTTTTTTTTTTTTCCCCTGAGTGTAGCACTGTGTCTCAGGAGGAGGTGAAAATGCAGTCTTGTGGTCCTGCTTTCCTTCAGGAAACGCATGCCTTTCCAGCTGCTGCTGGGCCAGCCAGCATCTCCTGTGTGTACTCAGACTTGCCATGCATCTAACCCACACGTGAGAACTTGGTGAACACCGAACATGCTTGGAGGGCTTTGAATGCTGAATGCAGCGCCTTGCGCACTTGGTTATGTAATAAAAATCTTTTAAGTGCTCTACCTGTGTAAAGGAAGTTAGTTCTCTGACATTGGTTTAGAGACCTAGATTGATAAGTGGCCTCTCTCAGAGGAAAAATATAAAAATCACTCATCATATTCAAGTTAAGAAGGAAAGCAAAAAGTTTCTCTTCAGTGAGGTCAGCCACTTGGGTAATGATGAGGTTATTTCAGAAGAAGGCTATCCATGACATACACTGGTGTTTTACAGTATCTTGTCCAGAAGAGCATTTAATAACCTTGTAAGATACTTGCCACCTGACTTCAGTCTGAGGGAAACTCATATATTTTCAAATGAGTAACTGATCAAATCTTTCTTCTACAGGAATAACCTAGGCTGCACACGAAGCCAGTTATGCAAACCATTAGGAAAAACCAGAGTCTATATGGCGTTCCCTCTTCTAACCCACTGACTTGTATCTGCCCGTGGACAATTTCAATCCAGAAGAACTGACTTTGACCATTTAATAAAGACACTGGCAGAGAGATCTTCCCATTATAAAGCAATCTGAATCAGCACCACTAAACCGATATTGCATGAAGCAACGATACAGTTACAAAAAGAGCAGCATTTTTACTTTTCACACCGTGTCTCCGTTTTCAGCTCCACCTGCACGTTCATAACCAACAATAGAAACCGTGATCTCATGTAACACATAAAGCAGTCCATGCCTTTCATAGCTGATGATGATTAAAGTCTAAACAAAATCGCAGTTTCTTAGGTGGCAAATCTTTTGTTTACAAATCAACGAAGATTACCCTAAACTGCTAGAAGCTGTCTAGGTCCACTGTGTCAGGTTTTTCCCAGATTAGATGTGCCAATAACCGAGTTTATTCAGTAAACAACTTGAATCTTGTCATTTGTTTCCTCTGGTTTATTACTCTCACCCATCTACGGCAATGACTCTCCGGAAATATTTAATGCTCACAATCCTGCTTTGTGTAATCTGATTTAATTCGTTATAAGGTAGTACTGATTTTAGCATATTAATGTGATTTCTTCCCTGTCTGCTTTGGTCCGTGTTCAATCTGGAAAGCTTCCCAGGGTACCCTGACGAGTCCTAAATATGTAAGATGTCATTATTTTGGAAAGAAAACCTGTATTTCTGTTAGTTTACCATAATGATGAAACTTCACTCCAGGAAAACTCGTTGGGTTTCAGTTGCTTCTGTTTTCTTTCTTCATTTCTCCTTCCTTGTATTTTTTTTTTAATTTTCTTTTTTTACTTGAAAAAAGTGTTTTATTTCCAAATCTGGTCCATATTTACAATCTAGTTCAGAGCCAAGCCTTAAACTGTACAGAATTTCCACTGTAATTAAACTATTTAGCATTGAGTTATAAATAGCCTTCAAGAAGATATATTCTCCATTTCACTGTCAACTGCATCGCACAGCCCCTGGTGAATGTATGTTTCTGCATAGAAAAATAAAAATGGTCAATGCCTTTAAATCTCTAATTCTCTACGTGTAATACTTTCAGGATCAGACGCATTTGGCCCAGAGCTAACATTTGCATGACATCAAAGGCCTCATTCATCTGCAGGATAGAGAGAGCCTGTCTTTTTTCCAGGATAAAAAATACAGAGAGATGGTGAACAAAATACGTGTAGATAAACGTTGGGTTGCCTATGGAAGCCTGGAAAAGTACAACGAGTATCAGAGAACCTCGTTTTCACCGTTTTTGTTTTTCCGTTAGAAGGGAGGCTCTGTTGAAAACCCAGTGCTTCTGGTGCCTTTTAATTCTACCGGAGAGACACCTCTGTCTCGCATTAGCACCAGAGCTGAGCAGATGAGGAGGCCGATCTGCAGGGCCCCCGTGTGTGCCCGCATCGAGCTCCTCGAGTGCCGGGGACTAAGAATCAGACTTTTGGTTGCCAGCTGCCCACCTAACGCCTGAGTGTTTCCACTGGCACTTCGTCCCTCACTTCCCAACTTTAAAAAAAGCTCTTCATTAAATTTTTCTTTCCAGAAAATTATTTACATATTTGACCACATTTACCGTGTTAACATTGCTCAGTTGTGTCCAACTCTTCACAAACTCCTGGACCATGTCCTGCCAGGCTCCTCTGCCCATGGGATTCTCAGGCAAGAATACTGGAGTGGGATTCTCAGGCAAGAATACTGGAGTGGGTTGCCATGCCCTCCTCCAGGGGATCTTCCCAACCGAGGGATCGAATCTGTGTCTCCTGCATTGGCAGGTGGATTCTTTACCTGGGAAGCCCTATTTGACCACGTATCTTAGCCCTATTGAGGGAGTCAGATTCTTATCATTTCTCTCTGAGGTTCTGTCTGTCCTTACTGTCAATACTAAGCGTTCATTTTAGGAACTGAAGCATCGTTTTAATGGTGCTTGAAGCCAGTCCAAAATTGTCTTGAGAAAAGTTAACACTTTTACTGATAGGAAAATGGCAAATGGCCTCCCAAAGATGCCAGCACCTGGTCTGCTGACTTTGTATCCAAGTTGTACCTGTGTTTCTGGTTTTATTTATTTTTCTGAAATTTTTATTGAGGTATAATTGATATATATTATTTTCAGGATACAATATCATGATTTCATATTTTGTATATGTTGTGAATATAAACCCCCCGGAAATCCAGTTACTTCTGTCACCATACGCAGCACATTTTTTTTTTCTTGTGCTGAGAACTTTTAAAGTTTACTCTCTTAACCTTTAAATATATGCTAATAATAAGGTATTAATTATTATAGTCACCATGCTGTCTGTGTTTTCTGTGTTTACCAAACCTAGCATTTTATGTTGCTCTGCCCTCAGCAGTAAGGGCTTACTCATTTTTATGAAATTATACATTGTCAAGGAAGCTACATGTTTTCAGCTTTCTTTTCCTCCTATCATGCTTCTCAGACTTTTTCCAGCTTCCTCCACTATTCCAAATCACTGTCACATACTGCTGTCTCTGACAGCAGTGCCCGCTTCTAGTACCGAAATCTGTATCTGCTTTCCATTGCTTTATAACATGACAAACCTAGACAGCATATTAAAAAGCAGAGACATTGCTTTGCCAACAAAGGTCCATATAGTCAGAGTTATGGTTTTTCCAATAGTCTCGTATGATGTGAGGGCTGGACCACAAAGATAGCTGAGCACTGAAGAATTGATACTTTTGAATTGTGGTGTTGGAGAAGACTGTTGAGAGTCCCTTGGAAAGCAGGGAGATCAAACCAGGCAATTCCTAAAGAAATTCAACCCTGAATATTCATTAGAAGGACTGATGGTGAAGCTGAAACTCCAATACTTTGGCCACTTGATGTGAAGAGTCAACTCATTAGAAAAAACCCTGATGCTAGGAAGAATGGAGGGCAGGAGGAGAAGGGGACGACAGAGGATGAGATGGTTGGATGGTATCACCAACTCAATGGACATGAGTTTAAGTAAACCCCAGGAGTTGGTGATGGACAGGGAGGCCTGGCGTGCTGCGGTCCATGGGGTCACAAAGAGTTGAACACAACTTAGTGACTGAACAAGGAGTCTAAAAGACCCTGGCTATTACACTTGCAGAAACTGAAGAATTCCACTCCAGTTACCTACTTGCCTCCCAGAAAATAAATGCTTGCTTCTCAATTTGCTCAAAAATTCAGGTCCAGGGTCATAAGAAACAGGAATTTATGAATTTCTCAAATGAGCAGAGCAAGTTACAAACCTAAAGGCATTGTGGTCCAGCCTACTGGTGACCTGTGTACAAGCCTGTGTGCCTGCTCACTCAGTCCTGTCTGACTTTTGCAAACCCCATGGACTGTTCAGGAGGAGAAGGGGACGACAGAGGATGAGATGGTTGGATGGTATCACCAACTCAATGGACATGAGTTTAAGTAAACCCCAGGAGTTGGTGATGGACAGGGAGGCCTGGCGTGCTGCGGTCCATGGGGTCACAAAGAGTTGAACACAACTTAGTGACTGAACAAGGAGTCTAAAAGACCGTGGCTATTACACTTGCAGAAACTGAAGAATTCCACTCCAGTTACCTACTTGCCTCCCAGAAAATAAATGCTTGCTTCTCAATTTGCTCAAAAATTCAGGTCCAGGGTCATAAGAAACAGGAATTTATGAATTTCTCAAATGAGCAGAGCAAGTTACAAACCTAAAGGCATTGTGGTCCAGCCTACTGGTGACCTGTGTACAAGCCTGTGTGCCTGCTCACTCAGTCCTGTCTGACTTTTGCAAACCCCATGGACTGTCGCCTGCCAGGCTCCTCTGTTCATGGGATTTCCCAGATAAGAATACTGGAGTGGGTTACCATTTCCTTCTCCAGGGGATCACCCCAACCCAGGGATCAAACCTGAGTCTCTTGCATCTCCTGCCTTCTTTACCAGCTGAGCCGCCCAGGAAGCCCCTTGTGCTCCAGCCTATGATGACCTGCAGTTCTGTGCTAATCACACAGGAATGTGCAGAAACATTTGTTGTGGAGTTGCTGAGGCCTCCAAAATCTTCATGATGTTTTCTCTGGAGTCACAGAGCGAATGGCTAAGACCAGGCAATAGTCCTCCTTCCATGCTTTCTGCCCAGTGGAGCCGGCATGGAGCTCAGCCCGGGTGTGAGGCACAGCCTTCATGGACACCTCAGGCTCCTTCTGCGGTGTTGGGATTAATGGACGGAGCTGCATTGATGCTGAAACTTTACCCCAGCGAGAGAGAGGCGGGCAATACTAATAATGTGGGGATTTTCTGCAGCTTAACTCTCCGGGAAGAATTTTCCCATCCTCTATTCCCTGTGCATGCAAAGTCACTTCAGTCGTGTCCGGCTCTCTGCGACCCTATGGACCAGAGCCTACCCGGCTCCTCCATCCATGGGATTCTCCAGGCAAGAATACTGGAGTTGCCACGCCCTCCTCCAGGGAATCTTCCCAACCCAGGGATCGAACCCACATCTCTTATGTCTCCTACATTGGTGGATGGGTTCTTTACCACTCGCACCACCTGGGAAGTGCCCTCTATTCCCTATTCCTTTCTGATTTCCCAGACCACCATGCCCCTTCTGCTGGGCACTGTGTGTGAGTTCATGCAACTTGTAGGATTCTTCCATTAATTTTTTAAAACAATTAATCCATTTCCTTCATTCTTTCCAGCACATCTATTATGTTATATTTTCTAAATCAACATTAATTGTAGCTACTTTTTGAAAACCAATATGGAATCTACAATGGGACTCTAAAATGCTCCTAATTTACAAATGAGGGTTATAGGTACCTCCATGAAATTCCCCCTTATCTTTCTCACTATGGTCAATTAACCAGTGTCAGAAGCGTCTGCTGTGACTTGCTGTAGAAGTGGCCGCATATTTGTTTGTTTAACTCATTTTTTTTAATTGAAGGATAGTTGATTTACAATATTAATTTGATTTCTGTTATACATCAATATGGCCTCGTGTTTTAATAGGTATTTACTCACTAAGTAAAATTGGGTTATTCCATTTTTTGGTAAATACATTTTTGTAGCAGGTCATTGGTGCATGTAAAATTGTATTCTCAGAAATGACATTTCATTTTGCCAAATCATTTCTTATCAGAGCTGATTAATTCTGAGGAAGAGCCATGGAGTTAATGCTTCCCCAGGAGTGTTACACACATGCACACCCACAATAGCCTCTTATGTTTCTTTGAGATAAGTGTAATCTTCTAAGGGATTGGACAGGTTCTTGCATTGCAAGCTCAAGGGAGAGCTTATCAACCAAGATAATATGTGGGTTTTCACGGCACCCCACGCAACAAGGAGGAACCAGAGTATTCTGGGGCTGAATTTCAGGTTTAAACACTCTCCTTGAATAATACTGAAATCCAAGTGATCCCTGAAGACATGCAGTGACAAAGAACTGCACGTTTTAATACACTATGATTTTACGATAATCAGCCAAAACACCACTCTAAGTCTAAGCTGTGGAAGGGTGCAAAGCAAAACCCACCTCTTGTGGGAGTGTCAGTTGCAGATTTGCAGTAGAATCAAGGAAGACAGGTATTATTGAGTTTTTTACAAACTTTTGACCCAGCAGACCCACTTCGGGAGATTTTTCCTAAATCCACCACAGAAGTTTATAGAAGTTAATGTACCATTCTGTTTGCCACAATGTTATTCATAAAAACCAAAGTGTTTAAACAGGAAATATTCAGCAAAGTGGAAAGTTTATAAATAATGGTATTTTCCTAAGAAGGAAGACTGTACAATGCCCAAGAATTGTAGAATACTGACCAGATAGAGGAATTAATCCTAGTAAATGTAAAAGTAGGTAAAACAGTTTATACATGATTATGCTGAGCAGGCAGACATACTGTCTATGCATAGAGAAGACAAACATCAGCCAAAATGGTTCCAGTGATTTTCAGAGGAGAGAACATCTGATGATTTTCTTTCTTCTTTGTGCTGTTGTATTTCTCCTGTTTCTTCAAGTGTCTGTCACCTTTATTATAGATATAGTAGTAAAGTCGCTCAGTCGTGTCCGACTCTTTGCGACCCCATGGACTGTAGCCTACCAGGCTCCTCCCTCCATGGGATCCTCCAGGCAAGAGTACTGGAGTGGGTTGCCATTTCCTTCTCCAGGGGATCTTCCCGACCCAGGGATTGAACCCAGGTCTCCTGCATTCCAGACAGATGCTTTAACCTCTGAGCCACCAGGGAAGCCACTATTATAGATATATATATAGATATATATATAGATATATATATAGATATATATTATATATAATATATATCTATATATATATATACTTTTTAAACCATTGATTCGGGAACAGTGAGAGAAATGTAAATGAGAAATTTGGAAAACTGACTTTTTCCTGGAACTTCAAAGCCATTATTACCCTCACCAAATGTTACAGATGCTTTCTTCAACACGGATTTCTTTAGCCATGTTCTAATTAGAATGGTGATAGATGAGTTTCTCTTACAGATAATGAAGTCATTTATAGTAACACTCCATGCGAAATCTTTCCAAATGAATAAGGTTTGCTTTGTATGAATACATATTTGTGGTTCAGGAAGTGCATTTGCTTTTGATGGGCAGTAATTTAGTATACTGTGTAAGTAATTTTTAAGTGTTACCACAGTATAATTGAAAGATAATGCTTCTCTGGGTGTGCTTGATTTTTACTTTCCTCTGCATAAAGCTGTCTCTCACTGGTGCTGTCTTTCTTTAAGCAAACATGGCTTAAAACAAAACAAAACACATAAACACTGGACTCAGCAACCCTGCATTCCGCCCCTTTTTTGTCACCTTAAGGCAATGACTTGAGCACTTGAGCCTTGGTTGACTCAACGTAAAAAGGGAACAATATACAGTACTGTAAAGTAAAATAAAGTAAAAAAAAAAAAAAGTGAACAATAGCCAATTACAAAGGTTGTTAAAGCGAAAACCTTTTGGTTCTATGACAGTCAGTACCCTATAGAAACACCTGAGAATGTTCTTTGTAAAACACAAAGCAGTAGTTTGATGTAATGACCTGATTTGTCCCCCACTTCCCACCACGCTGGGCATCCCTTATTCTGTACATGAGAACACAAACTGATTTATCTCAGGAAGAGCAGATTGCTTTTGCTTGTGAAAAAAATGGCCCTCTGCTTGGGCTGCAAAAACCTTTTCTTATTAGGATTCAAGCAGTGAGAGAGACCCTAGCTAGGATCCTTCTCCATATCCAGGTCAACATTCACTTTGTTCAGAGGGGCAAAAAAGATGCACGGTGTGTGATGACCCTCGTGCTGAGCTGATATTGTCCATGAAGACATGGCTATGAGGCAGCCAGCACAATGTCTTGCAATGTTCAGCATGAGACCAGAACTACACACAACAATCCCAAGATTCTGACATGGCTTGCTGGATAAGGTGTGAGTGTAGGGTGTGCACATATTGGTGGATTCACTATATTAATTTTCTGTGTTGGGATTTTAATATTTGCAGGGGCCCTTTTTGTACGAATAGAGAGTTGCTAAGGGACAATATAGAACATGCTTGAGGTGCTGCGTTTCCAATACCTTTCCTAGGGATGCTCCCGAGGGCTAAAAAGAAATTCACAGGCAGCTCAAGCTCTGTGTTTTCCGGAGCAGTGGGTCTTAAGCCTAAACATACATTAAAACCACTTGGGAATTTGTTTTTAAAGATGCTACAGTCTGAGCTGCTGGAGCATCTGAGTCCTGGTCTGGAGGTGGGGCTCAGCATTACTATTTTTTAAGAGACTGCAGATGAATGCCATGGACAGCCAGTGGGGGGGTGGGGCACTGGTCTCAGAAAGAGATCTCAGACCCAGCATGCATTGGAACACACAGAGTTTCCTAGTGACTCCGTAGGTCTGGGGTAGGACCTGAGAATGAGTGTTTCTAGCAAGTTCTCAGATGTTTCTGATGCCTGAGGTCCAAAGATGGCAGGCACTGGGACAACTTCTGGTTGTTCCTGGTAGAAGGAGCACTGATTTAGGACCGAGAAGAGCTGGGTGGCAAGTTTCTTGACCTACAGCAATCCATCTTCCAGAAAAGGAAAGTAACTTATCCACATAAAAATTATTGTGAAGATTTATTGAGACAGTATTCTCAGCATCACTTAAGGAATGTTTCTAGTGCTGAATAAGCCTAAGGCAATACTGTGATCTCCCCACATACTGGGAGCCTCTGGCAGAAAGAGGGGGTGGCCCCTTGAGCACTAAGCAGGATGGTCAAGTGATGAAGGCAATACAAGTACCGCCTGTAGTCAGGATGGAAATATTAACTCCAGTCCAAGAAATTGTAGGGCAACAGGAATTGCCTTGGAAATACTGATAAGAATCACCAAAGTGACACTTTACAAGGAGGCACCAAAAATAATTTTTAAAATATTGCAATGATGCCCCACAAAGTGCTTCGGCATTGGTTATAATCACCCAACACAGGCTCAGAAAGCCTTGAAATAAACTACACTAGAGAGGAAGGCAGTCATGGCCACTCAGAAGGGTGCTCGTAAAGAGGTGAGCAGGCAGATGGAAGAATCCATCTGCAATAGATGTGATGGGAGGTGCTGTAGTGATGAGTGACGACTGTTTAATCACTAAGTTGTGTCCAACTCTTGTGACCCCGTGGACTGTATGTAGCCTGCCAGGCTGCTCTGTCCATGGGATTTCCCAGGTTAAAATAGTGTAGTGGGTTACCATTTCCTTCTCCAGGGGATAGTCCCAACCCAGGGACCGAAACTGCATCTCCTGCATTGGCAGGTGGATTCTTTACAACTGAGCTACCTGGGAAGCCCGAGTGACAACTAGCCCAGAGGAAAAAGAGCACCTCTTGAGTAGGACAGGAGAAGCGACTTTGCAGCTGACCCTTAAGGTATGTGGAGTCCATCAGACATCAGACAAAGGAGGTGGGGATGGAGGGTGAAGAGCAGGACTCAGGAAATAGAAGCTTCTCACCAGGAACAGTTTCTAGGTCTGGCACTTGATGCTTCCAAACAGCCATCTGCTGCCAGTTCTTCCTCTGCTCTGCTAACTGTGGGAACGTTAACCTACATGACAATTTAATGGAGACCATCAGAGGTGTAAGGGAAACATCCCAAGAGAGACAGCGCCAGTACAAGTGACTGAGGGTCACCGAAGGACTGCTGATTGCAACGTCCGACCCCAGGAGGAGCCATGGCTGAAGTCCAAAGGCAGGGCTGTAGAGGGAAGGGTGGGGATGGAGGAGGGGGTTGTAGAGCTTGGAGCAGGTGATGGAGGTTGTGGGGAATCTCCTCTCTAGAGGTGATAAAGGAAAAACAAAACGTACGACAGTGTCGGCTCTGGGGACGGGCTTAGGATATCCAAGAATTTTGGAGCTGGGTTGAATTTCTTCCAGCTTTATAATTCTAGATTTATATAAGTGGTAGCTTCCCGTGTAGGGAAAGTTTAAAAATAGGAAAACATGTTCTTCAAGTGCAAGGATAATTACCAAAACTATTTAAAAAGATAGAACTGAGAAATTCAATGGAATTTTTTGATAAAAAAAATATTGTTTTATTTTTTTATACCTATTTCTCAATTACCAGAAATAGGTAAGACAGACAGTCTGATTAGTTTATGCCATCCTTCATACCTGACTTAAAAGTCTGACAGTACTGTGTGATATACTTAATACTAATAATACTATGAATAATTTCTCCTTTGAGAACTCAAAACACCTTTTCATCATTTTTCCATGTATCAGAGTCTTCATATATTTCTCCTCACTACACAGTGTTGTGGAGACCAGAGTCTTCATATATTTCTCCTCACCACACAGTGTCGTGCAGGTAGGAGGTGAAGGAAATGACACGCACTGACCTCAGGACAGATTCTTAAAGTTGCTTTTTGGAATAAATTCCTTGTAACAGCCTGTTTTCACATGACTCTCAAAAAAGTACAATATAAAATGTATATGCAAATATTAGGTGCTTTGAATTTTAAAAAACTTGAATTTAAGGTGGAGGGGATTTTCCTACAAAAAGATACAGAGGTGATCCATCTGAAGCATGACATTACCCCGCTTCTGTCTGGAGAGAAAAGTATCAGGAGTGTCTGGGGAAACCGAATCAGCTTTAGGTCTTATTGGTATTGGCTGGGATGTTCTGTTGGATTCTAAAATATAGTGAAATTTTGGCACAGTGGTAAAGAATCCACCTACCATTGCAGGAGACTCGGGTTCAATCCCTGGTCAGGGAAGATCCCTGGAGAAGGATATGGCAACCCACTCCAGTATTCTTGCCTGGAAAATCCCATGGACAGAGGAGCCTGGCGGGCTACAGTCCATGGGGTCCCGAAAGAGTCAGACATGACTTGGGGACTAAAACCACCATCCTTAGGGACAAAGACATACTCAAACATCCAGGGTGAGACAGCTTGACTTGCCTGTGTCAGAATCATCTCTCAGCTTTCTTTACGTCATTTCTGAGAAAGTGAGAGTTTTCCATCCATCAGGGTTAGCAGGTGGGAGTCAATGGCGGAAGGGAGTGGGTTGGGAGGTGGGAATCGGGAGCGGGGGGACGAGCCGGCACAGCCCGGATCTGTGCTTGGAGCTACCTAGCAGGAACTAAAGAGGCTGCCGCAAACCCAAGACCAGGTGACAGTCACAGGTAAGAGCACATGAACATCGGCAGGAAATGTTGACCGGGGCGAGGTGAGCTTGGAAGGTTGAGGAGAAAGTCAGGCTTCCTTCTGAACACGCAGGATCCAGGAACTTATGACTTTTGAGAACTCTGTTATTGGCATGTTTACTTGTCATTCCCCTTCCTTCTAAAAGTGATCTGGCAGGAGTGGGAGACCAGGGGGAGGCGGAAGTCCAGCCGAGGGCTGATGATAAGTGGGTGTTATTTAAGAACACATGACTAATGTCTAGCTGTCATTCCCTTGCCATGCTCCATGAGATGCCCCTGCTATGCCCAGAATGGCTCCTACGGAATTTTTTGACAGGTGCTCTATTTTGTAAAGAATGAACACCTGACTTCAGCCCTTACAGACATGAAAAAAGAAAAACGCAAGCACCATTTATAAGGCCATGCACCATGAGAGGTGACTTGTAAGTCACCCCTCCTACACACACACAACTCAGCCCTTTGCTGACAGCTCAAGCCATCTCCCGATGCCCACCACACCTGTCTAGGATGGCTTTTCCAGAAGCTTCCCCATCCTGTTGATTTCATTTAACCCCCACCATAAGCAGACTTTCATTAATGTCTCGGTCATCCTCTTCTGCGGGTGCCATTTGTTCCCACAAGAACGCTTGATCTGTACAACCAGCTCTGTGATGCTGGGCAGTTATTTAAGTGCTTTCTTTCACATCTTCAGGTGGAGAGTTGTAAAGGGCTCATCTGAACCATGTCAAAATGACAGTACATGACCAGCTCTGACCTAAAAAATGGCAGTGTCATTTGCTGTGAGAAGGACTTGAATATAAAACAATTCAAATAGTGCCCAACAGACTGTAAGCATTCCTTTCTAATTATGATGCTTGTGGATGCATGCTAAGTCGCTTCAGTCGTGTCCGACTCTTTGCACCACTATGGGCTGTAGCCTGCCAGGCTCCTCTGGCCATGGGATTCTCCAGGCAAAAATACTGGCCTGAGTTGCCATGCCCTCCTCCAGGGGATCTTCCTGACCCAGGGACTGAACCTGTGTCTCTTACATCCTCTGCATTGGCAGGAGGGTTCTTTATCACTAGTGCCACTTGGCGAGTCCCTGTGATGCTCAGATGCTATAAATGATCTCTGCCCCAAAATAGCAAGTCTGTGCTGCCTTCTCTGCCCCTATCCCAGGTAGACACCGCTCAAGTAGTGTAGGGTTTCCTCACCCAGCCCAGACGCAAAGTCAGATCTTAGGAAGGAAAGGTGCTGTTTTTCAACTCCATGGCCCTGTTCTAGTCTCACCCACTAGGGATTTCCACACCCACCACCTGCTCCTCTAGCACAAGGGGTGCCTGGCATCTTGCCACAGAATGTTTTCATAGAAATGCTCTGCCTAACAGGAGGGTTCCATCACTGTTAATGAAACTGTGGGTGAGCATAGGTCAAATCTATTTCACCTGTAACCTCACTAATTGTGGCTGGACAAGGTTCACATGTCCTCGAGCTGCACAGAGCCTGAACAATGAGATGTTTGACTCAGTTCTCTTCCAGAGTCTTAGACCAGCTGTGTCTAGCTGGAGCTGAACTGGTTGAGACTGGATAGGACCACCGACCCTCCATCTGGGCATGTGCGAGTGTCCCGCAGCTTGGTGACCTTTTGACTTCAGAGGGTGGAAAACTCCACCGTCAGACTGTGCCAAGCGCCTCGCTTCTTATGGTACACAGGCCTGTGGCTGAGCTGCACCTGCGCAGAACGAGGAGGCCCCACCTGCTTCTCATTACCTTTCCCGCGACCCCTATGCTCCCTGAACCTGGGAGGCCAGCTCACCCCAGGAATACCCTAGCCCCTTTCTTCTGGGAGCTGCGTCTGGGACTTTGTTCTCTTTCTGCATTAGGCTGCCTTGTGCACAAGTCCCCTCTCTGCTGCAGAGCTTGGGGGCCCAGAGCTGCTGGGCGTCGGGCAAAAACGAACCTCATTCCTTAACGTTAATCCTAGACTTACCTGCAATTGCCCTGGTAAGTGGGGTTCTGTGCGCTGGTGAGGCTCTAGAACGTTTGTGTAATTTTGGTATTTGGGAACTTATGTTACAGATTTCAAACTTTTTACAAATAAATGTAACTTGCAGGACTTGGGGGAAGGGGTGTTGAGCTACCTGATTGACTCACTATGACCCAAATCTAGAGCAGAGCTTAAGTTGTCCAGGACTGGATCAGGGGAAGGGGGTGATTTTCCGTGGGTAGGAACAGGCCAAATAGGTTAAAACATACATGTGTGCCTGTTTGATGCCCCCAGCTGTCCTCGCTCTAATTCTTTGCAGCTCATTTATTCTAAATCTGTGCTTCCTATGTAAGCGGTCTCTTCTAAATAACATCAAAACCTCTCAGAGGTCCCTCTTTAATGTCTAGACTTGTCATAAAACTTTTGCATCCTGCCTCTCAATACCAGATTCCAGCCAAGTCCTAGGTCCTTTCACCTTTGAGTTTAATTTAGAGCATGTTTATGAAAGTGAACTATTAAAGAATTGAAGCAGACCTGTAACTATGAAGAACTAAGACAAGTTAAAGGTAAACATTTCTATCCCTTTTTGGACTTCTGGATAATATGCTGAAGGACAAAGGAGGCAAAGGAGGTGGCATCTTTTTGGGGCGAGGGGGTCTTTAAAAAGGGAGGGGACACTTCTCTGGCGGCTCAGTGGACTAAGAATCTGCCTGCCAGTGCAGGGGACACAGGTTCTAGCCCTGGTCCAGGAAGATTCCCCAGCGACTGAACCTGTGCTCTAGGGCTCGTGAGTCAGAGCTACTAAAGCCCCACATGCCCATGTGCCCTACAAGAGAAGCGTGAGCACCACCAGAGAAAGCCCGTGCGCAACAGACCCAGCGCAGCCAGGAGTAAAAGTTCTAATCTACAAAAGGGGAGCGGGGATTCTCCTGGTGGTGCAGTGGTTAGGGCTCCATGCTTTCGCTGCTCAGGGCCGAGGGTCAATCCCTGACCCGGGAATTAAGATCCCACAAGCAGCGGCATGCCCCGCCCCCACCAAAAAAAGAAAAGAATGGTACTGTTGAGGCCAACCTTCCCTTACTTTTGTGACATCCACTGTCAGTTTCCCTACAGGCACACTCTGTTGGCTGAACATCCTTCAGGGACCCTACTATTAGAAAAAGCAATGATTTGCCTATTACATCAGCAAAATACGTTAGGGATGAACTCCTAACAAGGAAAGCATTGGGCTCATGGGGCATATTAATTAATTTAAAGTGGAAACACTTTTTCCACACTGTTGATAAGAGATGGAAACCCACCATCCCACCTGTACTCTGGGTATAGGGTGAGTGGAAGGAAGATAGTAACAGCAACGTTAATTAAGACAGAATTCAACAAGCGTAATTCACAGGGTTCTGTTCGCAGCTGGTGCTGAGAATGAAATTATTGCTGTTGTTGGTTAGCTACTAAGTCGTGTTCAACTCTTTTGCAACACCATCGACTATAGCCCTCCAGGCTCCTATGTCCACGGGATTTCCCAGGCAAAAATACGAGAGTGCGTTGCCATTGCCTTGTCCAGAGGATCTTCCCGACCCAGGGATTGAACCCAGGTCTCCTGTATTGGCAGGATGATTCTTTACCACTGAGCCATCTGGGAAGTGTGGAATGAGATAGGAGCTGATAAATCAACTCACCCACTTACTTTTTCTTTCTTTTTTGCCTTTGAAAACTAGTTTCCCCCTTATCAACATCTACATTTTGCACTGTTGGGTAATTGTGTACTTATAATTTTGATTTTTTTTTTTTACACAGAGACTGTGTGTGCATTTCCAAAGTCTATCTTAAATGCAAACTTAGCATACTCTTCCATATTTTAAGAGTATATAGTTTTGCATATATAAGGCAACTCAAATATAATTCCTCTTCCTAACTCAGAAAATACCAGTACTGGATTGTAGAGCCTCTCAAGGCATTTTCTGCCTTATGGAAATTTAGCCCACTCAAATATCACATGCATTCTAAATTTAAACATCATCAGATTTGTATAACATTTCACTTTCCAGTGTATTTGCGACAATGTTGTAAGACACTGCTACATTTCAGGGGTCATTTTGCTCTACTTTCAACAGTTTTGTCAGGAGCTTGAATTCGTTCGGGGCAATGCTACCTAGTTTGATTTCAGAAAAGTTGTCATCCAGTATGGAGCAGCCAAAGGATACAGGGTATTTGGGGACCAGAAGAATCCTTAGTGAGCTGCCTCCTGACTCACTGTGAGGATGCTCCTCACTGCCACCCTGAGTCGAGCCTTTCGTAAAGCTCGGAGACTCTGGGTATGATGACTTTAATGTGTTTTTTCATTAGCCTCAGCTGTTGAGCTGTATTTTAACTCATTATTCACTCAGGGGATTTTTGCAGAAATTAATGCCTGTGGCTGGTGAATTGTTAGGTAAGTGAATAATGAAATGTCTCTGGTCAGTGTTCGGGTAACAAAAGACATCTTATAATACGTTGTCTCTAGTCGATAATATGTTGAAAGTTAGCTCCAAAGTGCTACTCAAGAAGTGTGGCTTAGGCTTCCCTGGTGGTCCACTGGTTAAGAATCCGCCTCGCAATGCAGGGTACACGGTTTGAACCCTGGTCTGGAAGATTTCACAAGCCACGGGGCAAGGAAGCCCCTGCATAACAATTACTGAGCCTGAACACCCTAGAGCCCAGGCTCTGTAACAAGAGAAGCCACTGCAAGCAGCCCACACACTGCAATTGGAGACTAGCCTCCGCTTGCTACAACTAGAGAAAGCCCACGTGCAGCAACGAGGACCCACCGCAATAAATAATTTTAAGTGTGATTCAACTCTGTGGAATGTTGCTGCTTTTCTTTTTTTTCTTTTTCATTGCCTTTTTTAAAAACCACAGTGATCACAAGTCATTTCCAATCTAGGGGTAACTGCAAACTCTTAGCAACCTGAAGAGTTTGGAAGGAAGCTCAGTGGTGTAGTTATTTTTAGATGTTTTTATTAATGTGCCTAAGATCATGGCATCTGGTCCCATCACTTTATGGCAAATAGATGGGGGAAAAGTGGAAGCAGGGACAGATTTTATTTTCTCAAGCTCCAAAATCACTGCTGACAGTGACTGCTGCTGCTGCTGCTGCTAAGTCACTTCAGTCGTGTCCGACTCTGTGTGACCCCATAGACGGCAGCCCACCAGGCTCCCCCATCCCTGGGATTCACCAGGCAAGAATACTGGAGTGGGTTGCCATTTCCTTCTCCAATGCATGAAAGAGAAAAGTGAAAGTGAAGTCGCTCAGTCTGTCCGACTGTTAGCGACCCCATGGACTGCAGCCCACCAGGCTACTCCGGCCATTGGATTTTCCAGGCAAGAGTACTGGGGTGGGGTGCCATTGCTTTCCCCAGACAGTGACTGCAGCCATGAAATTAAAAGACGCTTGCTCCTTGGAAGGAAAGTCATAATAAACCTAGACCATGTATTAAACAGAGACGTCACTTTGCTGACGAAAGTCCTTATAGTCAAGCCTATGGCTTTTCCAGTACAGATCTGAAAGTTAGACCATAAGGAAGGCTGAGCACCAACAAATTGATGCTTTTGAATTGTGGTGTTGGAGGAGACTTGAGAGTCTCTTGGACTGCAAGGAGATCAAACCAGTCAATTCTAAAGGAAATCAATCCTGAATACTCACTGGAAGGACTGATGCTGAAGCTCCGATACTTTGGCCACCTGATGTGAAGAGCTGACTCATTGGAAAAGACCCTGATGCTTGGAGAGATTGAAGGCAAGAGGAGAAGGGAATGACAGAGGATGAAATGACTGGATAGCAGCACCAATTCAGTGAACGTGAATTTGACCAAACTCCAGGAGATAGTTAAGGACAGGGAAGCCTGGAGTGCTACAGTTCATGGGGTTACAAAGAGTTGGATATGACTTAGTGACTGAACAACAGCAAATCAGTGTGCCTGACTTTATTCCTAACAACTGTTCTAGCAAATCACAGGGCCTATTGTTTAATTTCACATTCTTACACCGTGATGGGGACTTTTAATTTAAATAAATAAGCACCAAAAAAATAAATAAGCATCTACCACAAATAGTAGAATAGTTATATAACAAGAAAACTTACCCTGGAAACACTTGCATAGCAACTAAAGAGCAATTAGTATGCATCTGCTCATATAATCCTAGTACATTTTAAAATAAAATTGCTCTTCCAGATGACTGTACCTTTTAAACAGGATTTGCTTATGTTTTATTCATATTTATGGACAATATAGCACCTTATCCCATAACAAGTGTCATTCTGGCAGTTTTAGATCATTTAGTTAGATATTTTAAATAAAAATAAATTTAATGTCCACTTAACGGCAGTAGTAATAGATATTCCCTAAGTTCAGTTCTAAAATATTTTTCTAAAACTCTCTGAAAATGTTTGTCCTGCTCTGTAATGTTTAAGATCGATAGAGTGAACACACAGAATTCTATCATTTTTTATTATGCATTAGATCTTAGGTATTTCCAGTGCAATTAAAGCATCTGTAGGAGCTGTCCATGGTTTTCTGTTTTATAAAGTGTAGAGTAAGTCCTAGACCTTTTCATACTGTCCATAGGGTTCTCCAGGCAAGAATACTGGAATGGGTTCCATTTCCTTCTACAATTTTTCTCCAGGTTTTTCCGATAGTCTTGTATGGATGGTCATGAGAGTTGGACCATAAAGAAGGCTGAGCACCAAAGAATTGATGCTTTCAAACTGTGGTACTGGAGAAGCATCCCTTGGACATCAGAGAGATCAAACCAGTCAATCCTAAAGGAAATCAACCCCAAATATTCACTGGAAGGACAGATCCTGAAGCTGAAATTCCAAAACTTTGGCCACCTGATGCAAAGAGCAGACTCACTGGAAAAGACCCTGATGCTGGGAAAAGATGGAAGGCAAAAGGAGAAGGGAGCAACAGAGGATGAGATGGTTAGATCGCATCACCGACTCAGTGAACATGAATTTGAGCAAACTCTGGGAGATAGTGAAGGACAGATCAGCCCGGTGTGGTGCAGTCCACAGGGTGGCAAAGAGTCAGACGCGACTTAGCAACTGAACAACAACAAGGTCTCAAGTAGTTTTCAAATGTCTTGGTTTCAAAGACCTTTTCACACTCTTAGAGATGAGTGAGAACTCAGAGAGAGGCGTTTTATATCAGTTATATCTGCTAGTATTTATGTTATTAGAAGTGGAGAAATGTTGAAATGTGTATCCATTTTAAAATAATAATCCATTTTGTGTTAATAGATTATATTTTTGTCAAAAATATGGTTTATTTTCCAAAACCAAAAGGTGAAAACAGTAACACTGTCTTACATTTAAGAAAAATCTCTTTAGTGTTTAGAATAACAGAAAAGCAGATGAGTTTTAATATCTGGTTTGCATTCAGTCTGTTGTGGTATGTTATCTTGGCTGAAGTATATAAAGAAAATAATCTCACACAGAAATGTAGATGGAAAAGAAAAGAATATTTTTCACAAAAGTTTGAGTATTGTTTAACACGACACTCCACTAGTGATTTATGAGGACTCTCAAGCTGTTATCAACATTCTTCTCACACTCACATCTTGTTGCACATTGACTTGCATCTTACACTTATGATTTAAATTATGATTGTAATGGGCTTCCCCATGGATCAGCAGGTAAAGAATTCGCCTGCAATGCAGGAGACACAAAAAGACATGGTTTCAATCCCTGGGTCAGGAAGATCCCCTGGAGAAGGAACTAGCAACCCACTCTAGTATTCTTGCCTGAAAAACTTCACGTACAGAGGAGCCTGGCAAACTACAGTCCATGGAGTCACAAAGAGTTGGATGCAACTGAGCAACTGAATACAATTATTATAATATGATGCATCAGTCATTTGGAAAATGTTGGCTCACTAGATTACACAGATATTTTAAGCACTGACATATTTCATTATATAATCCCCGAAAAACCTCCTTCATTCATATAACCACTAATGTCACAATACTTAAAAATCTTGGAGGGTTAGAAAACTGGAAAGCTTACAGTGGGAAAGACAAGTTTTCCATTATTCTAATTTTCACTTGAAACGTTGACTTTTGTTATTGGCAGAAGTAATTTCAGTTGAAGTATTTTTCCTTGAAGTGGAAACCTCTTTTGGTCTTTGAGAAAATATCTGCCATATCCATAAGCCTGATTAGCTATGGTTAGTCTCTCAGCCATATCCCATAAAATAAACTGTTAGTTGGGCTTGTAACCCACAGACTTTTTTTTTTTTTTTACTGTGCCACATGCAGGATTGTAGTTTCCCAATAAGAGATCAATTCCGAGCCCCTTGCAGCGGAAGTGTGAAGTCTTAACCACTGGACCACCAGGGAACATGCAGTATTTTAGTTTCCCAATAAGAAATCAAACCCGAGCCCCTTGCAGCAGAAGTGTGAAGTCTTAACCACTGGACCACCAGGGAAGCCCCCAGGTTTGCAGCTCAAATAGCCACTGGGCAACCATCATGCACCAGCAGCCACTGAAGCGCCTTTCACATTCTTCCAATGTCACCATCAAAACATTCAAAGATCAGCTACTTTTCACCCAATGTGTTCTACCCTATATAAAATATTCAAAGAATAGTAAGGCTCAAGATTCAACCAAAGGAGTGGTTTTTATGGCTTCCTCAAGGGCATCTTTAGTGAAAAGAGCATTTTTTAATTTTAGGGGGTTTTTGTTTTGTTTTGTTTTTTACTGCACGTGCACTGTATTGAACCCAATAGCTGATAGACTAGTTTTGACCCACTGGATTTATACTAAAGGGCCAGCTGTTTTACTCACTAAGGTTTTTTTGCACCTCAGAGCAAATGTCAGCACTGAAAATGGAAAATAACATCTCAGCGTTGTTAGGAAAATAGTTTGAGCTGAAATTTCTTGGGGACCACCAGGAGTTTGCAGGCCATGCTTTGAGTCACTGTCCTAAACACTTGCCAAGTCTTAGGTCACTGGATATGTGAGGGACCCCAAATAGAATCACAGCTTTAGAAGAGATTTTAGAAGAGATCATTCAGCAAAATGATCTCCGTGTTGTCCCACATTTTCAAATAGTGTGGTGTTCTCCAAACTATAAATATGTAATACATCTCCCATTTTACAGTACTATAGATGAGTATTTGCAATCAGCTATTTTTCACCCAATGCATTCTACCCTATATAAATCAAATTTAATCCCATCACTTTTGATTCTGTTTTCAGTAGAGATGGAGGTTGGTTAGACCACTTTGCATAAGATTCCTATTTGTAAAAGCATGTGAAGTTAGTTCTCCCTGCCTTCTGCATGTGTTTAATCATAATCCTTACAGGTTTGCTTTGACAACCACTGTTATCCCCTTTTTGACTGACCCGTCTTCCACGTGACCCTTTTTTAGGTACACCTGTCCTTCTTCACTCTAGCCCTTTTATCGTTAGTTCTGCTAACCTGGACTTCCCTGGTGGCTCAGATGGTAAAGTGTTTGCCTACAATGCTGCTGGGTTCAATCCCTGGGTTGGAAATATCCCCTGGAGAAGGAAATGGCAACCCACTCCAGTATTCTTGCCTGGAAAATCCGACGGATGGAGGAGCCTCATAGGCTACAGTCCACGGGGTTGCAAAGAGTCAGACACAACTGAACAACTTCACTGTCTTTCTTTGCTAACCTGAAAATGTATCACACACCTTCCCCCAGCCCACTACCTCCATTCTCTGCCTTGTGAATATCTAGCTTGCAAATACCCTTCATGTGGAAAGCTTCTGAGCAGTTGCCAGTACATAGAGCATTTCTATTGACAGCCACCTGTGGGTATAGAATAAAGGGAAGGAGTCGGGTTGTGGACTAGAGCAGCCTTGTCTAATAGACCTTTCTGCAGTGACAGAAATCTTTCACATCTGAGCTGCCCGTGGAGTAGGCACAAACCACTTCGGGCTATTTTGTACTTGAAACATGACTACTGTGATTGAAGAACTGCATTTTAAATTGTAGTCAGTTTTAAATAGCCATGTAAGTGCAGCGGTACCATAATATATAAGTAATACCCTACTTTAAGTATCTCATTTAATTAGTGAATTGAATGCAGTCCTTCTTAACACTGTCGGTGTGTAGACATTACTTTTGCTCACCAGATGGGTTCTTCTTTATTTCCCGGGCACCCAGGGGAGATCACTGGCCACCCCTCTTGCAGGAAGGCAGGATCATGTGACTATTTGGGCCAAAATGCAGTGAACAGGTGACAAAGGTCACTTCCAGGACCAATACTTATTGCTTGTGCATGGCATGCCTCATTTGTCCTGTTGTGGTGACGGGAGTATCCCAGATGATGGAGACTCTGTGATCCTGAGCCTTGAATAACTGTGGAGCTGAACCCTCCACCCCACTAAACCCACGTGGGATGTGCAACACACATAGGAAATAAATGTCTATAAAGGCAGCATTCCTTATTACTACAGCATGACAGACGTTCCTGGCTGACGCGTTCCCACCAGAATCACCTGAGCAGATTTTTAAATCCCCATTCCTAGGACCCAACCCAGTCTGGGATCAGGACCCTTGTGTTTTGGTTCAAAAGACCTCTCCAGGTGAGTCAGATGCATGCTTGCCTAATGAAGAACAAGAGCTGAAAGGTGACATTGTTGTCCCTACAGATACTACAGAAATGAGACTTAGACAGCATGCATGTGTGTTCAGTCGTGTCTGACTCTCTGCAGCC
The DNA here is from genome assembly GCA_006410675.1 of Oreotragus oreotragus. Taxonomy (NCBI): domain Eukaryota; kingdom Metazoa; phylum Chordata; class Mammalia; order Artiodactyla; family Bovidae; genus Oreotragus; species Oreotragus oreotragus. The sequence goes on along the minus strand of SJYX01003307.1, from coordinate 96,037 downwards.
CTAGACTGTAGCTCACCAGGCTCCTCTGTCCTTGGAATTTTCCAGGCCAGAATACTGGAGTGGGTTTCCATTTCCTGCTCTAGTCAGGTAGATGGTGCAAGGTTGTTTGGCCACTGAGTGATGGAGATGGCATTTGAATTGCTCTTGCCCTGGGCAGTGCCTCCTTTTCTCTTATCAGAGGTGGGAGTGGTGAAGAGAGCAGAGCAGAGTCTCTTATCTTCTTAAATGAATTGGTTAATACATTTATTCTTATTATAATACTTTTCCAAATAGCAATTAGCTCCACAGAAGCCGGTTTAATCCAAAATATAGTTTCAAGAGTTGCATACACTGTGGAAGAGGCTGAGAGTCTAACTTCTACTTAATATGTTTTGTTTCCATAGGCAAATGTATTCCAAGTTTAGTCAATATATCTAAAATGAAAAAAAGTAATTTAAGGCTTTATTTTTGACGTGGATTTTTTTTTTTTTTGTCTTTGTTGAATGTTCTTACATTGTTTCTGTTCTGTTCTTTGGTTTTTTGGCTGAGAGGCGTGTTGGCGCTTAGCTCCTGACCGGGAATCAGACCCACACCCTCGGATTTGGAAGGCAGTCTTAACCACTGGACTGCCAAGGAAGCCCCTAAAATGAACATTTCAAAATAAAATCTATTTGTACCATCTTTCTAAATTCCATATATATACGTTAGTATACTGTATTGGTGTTTTTCCTTCTGGCTTACTTCACTCTGTATAATAGTTTCATCCACCTCATTGGAACTGATTCAAATGTATTCTTTTTAATGGCTGAGTAATACTCCTTGTGTATATGTACCACAGCTTTCTTATCCATTCGTCTGCTGATGGACATCTAGGTTGCTTCCATGTTCTGGCTATTATAAACAGTGCTGCGATGAACATTGGGGTACATGTGTCTCTTTCAGTTCTGGTTTCCTCGGTGTGTATGCCCAGCAGTGGGATTGCTGGGTCATAAGGCAGTTCTATTTCCAGTTTTTTAAGGAATCACCACACTGTTCTCCATAGTGGCTGTACTAGTTTCCATTCCCACCAACAGTGTAAGAGGGTTCCCTTTTCTCCACACCCTCTCCAGCATTTATTGCTTGTAGATTTTTGGATAACAGCCATTCTGACTGGCGTGAAATGGTACCATATTGTGGTTTTGATTTGCATTTCTCTGATAATGAGTGATGCTGAGCATCTTTTCATGTGTTTGTTAGCCATCTGTATGTCTTCTTTGGAGAAATGTCTATTTAGTTCTTTGGCCCATTTTTTGATTGGGTCGTTTATTTTTCTGGAAATGGGCTGCAGGAGTTGCTTGTATATTTTTGAGATTAGTTGTTTGTCAGTTGCTTCATTTGCTATTATTTTCTCCCATTCTGAAGGCTGTCTTTTCACCTTGCTTATAGTTTCCTTTGTCGTGCAGAAGCTTTTAGTTTTAGTTAGGTCCCATTTGTTTATTTTTGCTTTTATTTCCAATATTCTGGGAGGTGGGTCATAGAGGATCCTGTTGTGATTTATGTTGGAGAGTGTTTTGCCTATGTTCTCCTCTAGGAGTTTTATAGTTTCTGGTCTTACATTTAGGTCTTCAATCCATTTTGAGTTTATTTTTGTGTATGGTGTTAGAAAGTGTTCTAGTTTCATTCTTTCACAAGTGGTTGACCAGTTTTCCCAGCACCACTTGTTAAAGAGATTGTCTTTTCTCCATTATATATTCTTGCCTCCTTTGTCAAAGAAAAGGTGTCCATAGGTGTGTGGGTTTATCTCTGGGCTTTCTATTTTGTTCCATTGATCTATATTTCTGTCTTTGTACCAGTACCATACTGCCTTGATGACTGTGGCTTTGTAGTAGAGCCTGAAGTCAGGCAGGTTGCTTCCTCCAGTTCCATTCTTCTTTCTCAAGACTGCTTTGGCTATTTGAGGTTTTTTGTATTTCCATACAAATTGTGAAAGATGGTAACGATAACCCTATATGCGAGATAGCAAAAGAGACACAGATGTGTAGAACAGTCTTTTGGACTCTGTGGGAGAGGGAGAGGGTAGGATGATTTGGAGGAATGGCATTGAAACATGTATAATATCATATAAGAAACGAATCGCCAGTCCAGGTTCGATACAAGAAGCTTGGGGCTGTTGCACTGGGACAACCCAGAGGGATGGTAACGGGAAGGGAGGTGGAATGGGGGTTTAGGATGGGGAACGGGTGTACGCCCATGGCAGATTCATGTTGATGTGTGGCAGAACCATACAATATTGTAATTAGCCTCCAATTAAAATAAATAAATTTTAAATTTTAAAAATCCATTTGTATTAGAGAATTGGTTATGGGTGATAAAAACAGCATCATATATTGCCCAATTACTGAAGAATACTCTTAGTAACAACTACTCTACTCATCATATATTGTCTGGCTTAAATGTCTTTTCTTTTTTAAGTGTTTATTGAATATGTTACAGTATTGCTTTTGTTTTATGTTTTGATAATTTTGGCTGTGACACATGTGAGATATTAGTTCCCTGACCAAGCATCAAGCGTACACTGGAAGGTGAAGTGTTAACCCCTGGACCACCAGGGCAGCCCCCTGCCATAAGTGTCTTCGTTTACCTTTTAAAATGGGGAGAATTGAATGTCGGTTATTTCGTTTATTCACCAAATATCTATCACATATCTGTTATGAACTGGCACTGGGATGTGTGTTAGGTACAGAGAGGTAAACACACAAAAAAATACCTGTCCTCATGGAATTTACAGTTCAGTGGGAAATGTAAACAGAAAGCAAATACATAGTTAAATATAGAATTACAAATCGTGTCAATTTCCCCAAAATTGGTATCTAAGTTTAATGCGCTTCTATTTATAATCCCAGCTTTTTTTTTTTACTTTGATGGAGAAGATTCTGTAGTATCTTGATCATGTGTCTATGGAAGAATAAAAGTCCAAGGCTAGCCAAGAGGAGAAGGAGTTGGATGAGGCTGGGGTGGCGCAGTTTACGTTGGGTGTTAAGTGTGGATCCTTGGAAAGCATTGAGATAGAACCCAAAGTGTTAGTCGCTTCAGTCATATCTGACTCTTTGCGACCCCATGGACCGTAGCCCAGCAGGCTCCTGTGTCCATGAGATTTCCCGCACAGGAATACTAGGGTGCCCAGCCATTCCCTCTTCCATGGGATCTTCCCGACCCAGGGACCCAACCCAGGTCTCCTGTATCGCAGGCCGCTTGCCACCTGAGCCACCAGGAAAGGACAGGAAAGAGTTAATTTGGTGGGGGTTGTGGGGGTGGGGATAAAGAATGCCTATAAAAGGGAGGAAGCCCTCAGGCCCGGATGAGACTTGACCCCTGTGGAAGGAAGCTGCAAGCGCAGACACCAAGCAGTCCCGACACTCCCAGACAACCTGAGAGTGGAGAGCTCGGGATGGAGCAAAGCTTCCACAGCTGGGGGCATCCCACTCTGGGTCGAAGTGACCACGCCCTTGCGCTTCCACCGCACCAGCTCAGTCCCTGGCTGTGGGCTTCCGGGCCCCCACACTGAGCCCCAAGCAGCTCTCCAGCTCCTCTGGGCTGACCTGCTGGGTTCTCCTGCAGGAGATCTGAGCAGGCATGAGGGGGCCACCCCAGACCACGGAGCAGCACCCAGAGTAGAGCCACCTCCGTCAGAACAAGATGCTGCCAGGGTCATAATGGAGACAAAGTCCGCAGGACAGAGGAGCAACAGAAAACACCAGTGAGTGAGAGTTACTTTACGAAAAACGTTTAACCTGGTGGGAGGAATGGTTTGTCTTATAAACAGTGCTGTGTAAAGAGCTATCTTTCTAGAAGATAAAAGTCGGCCTCCCAACTTAGCGTAGACAAAAATTCAAGCCAGAGGTACAACGGATATAACTGGCATTAACAAAATCTTTAAAATAATATAAGAAATGCCACAAAACCTCAATCCAACAGCAAGGAAGACTTTATTGTGCACAGCTGGAAATCAGAAGCTATCTTTTAAAAAAGACTGTCAATTCAGTTCAGTCACTCAGTCATGTCCAACTCTTTGCGACCCCATGAATTGCAGCATGCCAGGCCACCCTGTCCATCACCAATTCCCGGAGTTCACTCAGATTCACGTCCATTGAGTCCGTGATGCCATCCAGCCATCTCATCCTCTGTCGTCCCCTTCTCCTCCTGTCCCCAATCCCTCCCAGCATCAAAGTCTTTTCCAATGAGTCAACTCTTCGCATGAGGTGGCCNATTAGAGAATGATTTATAAAAACAAGAGAAAATACAGAGTTATATAACCTTGATATCCAAAATACATGAAGAATGAAGAAAAAGGAACTTCTGGGATTGTATATTTTAAAACACAATAATAATAGAAATATGCAATAAGATATAATTATTTTTATAAATAATAAAATTCACTATGCTAATAATGTTCAACAATAACACATGTTGTATATTATTTGCTTAGTCTTAAGAGAAAAAGTACAACAAAAATATTTTTAATAATATCTTTCCCTATGAAACATAAATTTGATGCAGAAAATAATAGAGATTTTTTTAAAGTAATAATTTATGTGGTGAATATCTAGCACATTAGAAAAAGTGGTTTGGCTTAATATTTTGCAATGATATAGAGTTCAAACTTCATTCCTCAATTCACTAGTGGAACTAGACAAGTCCACTTGGCTAAGGAGAAGTCTCAGCTCTCCAGTGATCTGTATCAAAAATGATAAATGAAGTAACTAATTGTACTTTGAAATCTGAAGTGGTAGTACTGTTAACACTTTAAGTAGTCCTAAATTGCTCATATTTCATACTAATGAAGCTTTTAAACTACCTGCTATGATTCTGTTAATGGGGTTGTCTTTAATACAGATGCTTTTATCAGCATATTCTTCTGGTAGAAACAGTATTTTAAGTTTAGTATCATCATACCATTAATTTCTAAGTGTTAGAGGTCCTGGTCAGTTTGGAAATACTTTCACAGTGCATGGAAGCCCCAACTCTACCTATAGAATCAAATCCTTAAAAGATTAATGGGTCTTGTTAAAATGGACAATGTGAGACAAGCATAACATACTGAATTTTTCTTCCAAGAAACTTAATTGGAAACATATCTATAAAAAATTGACTATTTTATTAATTTACAATTTTCAACAAAGTATGTGTCTGTTCTTTTGAAGAAGTGAATACACTTTTTTTAATGTTTGGAAATATAATCTCCCCTTTTCTAATTTGTATTTTACATTGTTGAATGTTTTCAGATATGATTTCATTCAGTGTAGGCTATAAACTTAAAGTTTATCACAATACTGTAAGATTTTACACTTAACAAATACATTGTATTGAAATCCACAAAAAATGCAATCATATTTTATTTATTGAGTACTAGTATTTTATTTCCAGTTATAGAATCTATTCGCCAAGGCTTAAATGCCAGTAAAATCATTTATTTTGATTCAGAATTTTTTCTATTAAATAATTCCTAGTGAAGACACTCATTCATTATTACAGACAATACCAAAAAAGAATCAGAGAATAAATACAGATTTATGCATATGAGTTTGGATGTCAGTGTCATCTCAAGCATGAATGGATCTCAGTAATCAGATTGTTTTACAAAGCAATTTTTTTTCCTTAAAAATATTTTTTTTCCTTGATAAAGAAATACATTCCATGCTACTACTGGCAATAAAGGATTCCAGACTGAAATTTGGCCCCTACTCTATTGAGAAAACGCAATCCTAAACCTGGTTTTCATTTTATCTCTGGATGTACAGGATGATTTTCACTTGGTATCTCCCAATAAATTAATTCTGCCTGCTTGTTGTTACCTGTCTTCGGAATTAGTGAATCCTTTGGTTCACCATTCTTTTTTACTGTTTTTTTAAAAAAAATTTTGGTTCACTTTTCTTATCTCTACCCTTACCTGCTTTGGTCTACATGCCCAAATCTTTTAGATAAAAATCTTTTCAAGTTTTCTGGATATTTTTTTCCTAAGCAGAAAAATATATGAACAAAAACATTTTCATGGTCATGATATAAGACAGTAGAATATAGAAGAATATCTTTTCTGGGAAGGGAGTTCTGCTAATGTCATGGATCATGAACCAAAAACTAAAAAAACAAGCAGGTGTGAGGCCATACTGCCTGGCATCTCTAATCTAATTGCCATTTGGGCAGTGTGACAAGCCCACCTATGTAAACCATCTGTTAGTTCTCTCACTCCATTTCACTGCATACTATTTGGACAAAGAGAAACAAAAAAGCGAAATGCTTAGAGCCAAACAATGTAGTGCTTTTGGTTATGAAATTCTTGTATCAACATAGTCCATTTTAAGTCGCTTAGTTCATCCATTTTCTGGGCATAATTATACTTTGAATATATTCTGCTGGGATTTTAAAATTTTTTCATATTCTTAAATCAAGAACTGAATAGACCTCTTTGAAGACCTGACAAATTCAAATTCCTTGGGCAGCTTTGCTAACATTTTGAAAGCTCACTATATACCTTATGTTAAAGGTATTTTTTCTGCAGTATTAAGCAGTATTTGCCTCCCTCCCTCCCCCTTTTTTTTATTAGAAGGAAAATAGGAAACATCAATTGTTGACTTGAGAAAATTACATGAATAATTATGTATTCAAAAGGCAGCACAAATTCATTACCATGTGACTTACCTTGCTGAGCTTCTTTATCATACACTTTCATATGAACAACCCCAGAAGTCTTATTTCTTAGAACGGTGGGGTTTCTTCCATCTCTTTTGCTGCAGGTTCCCAGCTGAGCTAAGTTTTGGTCTGCCCACCACAGTTTCTTATCTGTAAAAATGAAAAGATTTTTTTAATGAAAAAGATAATCACCTTATTAAATAATAAAGAACTATTAAACTCTAATGCTTTCTGATTTCTTTGGTTAAATTCCCAAACTCTGTTTCTAAGGGAAACAGCACAATCACTTTTACTTTTAAAAATACTTATCACAGTACATTCTATTGTTTAAATTTTCCTTCTTTTACTCCAATTAGAGATTCTTGACTTTAACTTTTCTTTTTCTTAAAGAATACATGATATAAATAAAGGTATAGTTCAAATTAATATGGAATACAGATTTTATTATTTACAATCTAAACCATGATTATAGTAGTATTGTACTATATTTGTAAATGAACAGTAAAATCCAACAAAATATCTAAACAACTGTGAAAAAGATTGTTCTCTAAGTTCTATATAAAGCATGTAAGCTTTTAATCACTGGTACTCTCCACTATTGGATTCTTCACAGTGATAGTGACTTATTTTTTGTAGAGTTCACGTTCATTTCTCCAAAATTTTATAAATGAATACTATTAACTGGTATTGAATGTTTATTTGGCAATAGAGAATATGCAATGTGCCTCAGATTAGAATTAGGTAGCTAGAACAGTAGTCAATTTTTATGCTTATTATTACAGTATATTATGTCAAACTGTCATATCAAAACTATAGGGATGCTATTATTATTTTCTGAGATTCAAAGAGATTAACGACCTCAGTCAAATTCATATATATGGTCATTCTGTCTCCAAAATTTGAATTCTTTCTAAGAGTCTACTCTTAGTGCATTAAAACATTTAAGGTAATGAAATAATTTTAAATCAAGTTCATAATTTTAAAGGTATTGAACAATCTATTTATTTCAACAGGAATCTTCAACAAGACAATTGAGATTAACATCAATTCCAACCGAGAAGTCTGCCAGGTTATCGAGCTCAGGGAAGAAAACAATAACAATGCAGTCTTTACCTTCAAGGTACAATTATTCTCAATCAAATGTCAGGATATTTTTTTCTGTGTATTCTTGCCACCTCTTCTTAATATCTTCTGCTTCTGTTAGGTCCATACCATTTCTGTCCTTTATTGAGCCAATCTTTGCATGAAATTTCCCTTGGAATCTCTAATTTTCTTGCAGAGATCTCTAGTCATTCCCATTCTGTTCTTTTCCAAATTTGCTGGCATATTGAGTGCAGCACTTTCACAGCATCATCTTCCAGGATTTGAAACAGCTCAACGGGAATTCCATCACCGCCACTAGCTTTGTTCTTAGTGATGCTTTCTAAGGCCCACTTGACTTCACATTCCAAGCTGTCTGGCTCTAGATTAGTGATCACATCCTCATGATTATCTGGGTCATGAAGATCTTTTCTGTACAGTTCTTCTGTGTATTCTTGCCACCTCTTCTTAATACCTTCTGCTTCTGTTAGGTCCATACCATTTCTATCCTTTATCGAACCCATCTTTGCATGAAATGTTCCCTTTGGTATCTCTAATTTTCTTGAAGAGATCTCTAGTCTTTCTCATTCTGTTCTTTTCCTCTATTTCTTTGCATTGATCACTGAAGAAGGCTTTCTTATCTCTCCTTGCTATTCTTTGGAACTCTGCATTCAGATGCTTATATTTTTCCTTTTCTCCTTTGCTTTTCGCTTCTCTTCTTTTCACAGCTATTTGTAAGGCTGTGAATATTTAATAAAAAGACTGTAGAATATTTAAAATCTTTGCCAAGAAAAGAAACCATAAATGAAGTACCTAGACCACGCAAAGGTCAGGAAAATCTTTTTTAACTCTGATAAGGGATTGGCTCGTGGTAGGGAACAGTTGTGAAGTAAGATTGATGTCTATAAGCCAGGAATGAAAATCAGTTGTGTATTTCTTAGCTGAATAACACACCTACACTTTCTATGCCATTTCGGTGGCTCAGAAGGTAAAGAATCTGCTTGTAGTGCAGGAGACCTGGGTTTGATCCCTGGGTCAGGAAGATCCCCTGGAGAAAGGAATGGCAACCCATTCCAGTACTCTTGCCTGAAAAATCCCAGGGACAGAGAAGCCTGGCAGGCTACAGCCCATGGGTCACAAAAAGTTGGACATGATTGAGTAATAACACTGTGCTGTAGGACCAGTTCTATGACCTGAATGTCTTAAGCAGTGCTCCCGTGGACTCTCCAGTTTCTGATTTCCCTGAATGATTTACAGCTGTGGAAAAAATCTGACTTTCACTGCATTGAAAGCCAAACCCCCAGCACAGGTGTTCCTATCTGCAGGAATTTTCTGTGTTAATGTGGGTGTTTTGCATTGTATCCCTATAGAATATAATGGATGCTTCTGAATGTCTCTTAGACTAATCCCTTAACCCTCTGGCAAAATTGTCGTTTACCCTGGAAGGTATAGTCATTTCCTGGATCAGGGCTGAGGTTCAATGAAAGAGGTTAATCTCCAGGAAATGAAATCCAGAAAGGGAGACTTCAAGTAGATTAGTAAAGGAACTTGCTTTCTTTTTTTTTGAGGTTTTCTTTGCTTGACTGTCGTTCAGTTGCTTAGTCATGGCTGACTCTTTGCGACCCCATGGACTGCAGTATGCCAGACTCCCCTGTCCTTTACCATCTCCTGAAGTTTGCTCAGATTCCCTTTGCTGCAGATTCCAACAATGCAGGTGTCTTTGAAGTGACCCATGTTTGGTAGATGCTCAAATGGCCTTGATTGATAGACCTTCCATGGTCTCAATTGCTAAGCCACTCACTGAAGATGCATAAGGAAGATTTATTGAGAGTCACTGAGACAGATAACTAAGGGTCAGACGTTCTCTGTAGCTCGTTCCCATGTATTTCCCCAGTTCCCATGTATTTTCCCAAGCCTTTGATAAACATAGCCGCCCTCCCCCAGATCCCATGGACTAGCACATGAATGGTCTCAGGACATGGTGCTGCTGCTGCTAAGTCACTTCAGTCGTGTCTGACTCTGTGCAGCCCCACAGATGGCAGCCCACCAGGCTCCCCCATCCCTGGGATTCTCCAGGCAAGAACACTGAAGTGGGTTGCCGTTTCCTTCTTTAATGCATGAAAGTGAAAAGTGAAAGCGAAGTCACTCAGTCCTGTCTAACTCTTCGCGACCCCATGGACTGCAGCCTACCAGGCTCCTCCATCCATGGGATTTTCCAGGCAAGAGTACTGGAGTGGGTTGCCATTGCCTTCTCCAAGGACATGGTGACACCATTATAATTTCAGTTTCTTCTGTCTTTACCTCCAAGGACAACGCATCTGTAAATTTACTATCGCTCTGTATATCAGAATTACTTTTACTAGCCCTCAGTTTGCTTCTTCAGGTTTCAAGGGATACCCCCTATGCTGGTATGACAATATTTGTTGATTAATTCATGGGTTTCCCGAGTGGCTCAGGAAAGAATCTGCCTGCCAAGCAGGAGACATGAGTTTGATCCCTGGGTCAGGAAGATCCCCTGGAGAAGGAAATGGCAACCCAGTCAAGTATTCTTGCCTGGGAAATATCACGGACAGAGGATCCTGGCGGGCTACAGTCCATGGGGTCACAAAGACTCGGATATGACTGATCAACTAAACAACAACAATTCAGGGTTATTCTCTGTATAAATTGCACATATACATGAACTCTAAGACCATCAATATGCATTTTCAATAAATTTGGAAATATTCATGGGACTAAATCATCTTAGTATCACAACCCCTCTGGACATCAGTGTATAACAATCATTTTCATTAGATTTTTCTCCCTGTGATATTTGAAAGGGAAATAAATCTTATCCATTATCTGTGACAACTGCAATGACAATAGGAATGGTGATTTAATTTCAATATTTATATGAATACATGAATACGCTTGTATCATTCACAAGATTTATGAATAGTACATCCTGTTGAGGCTGGAAGAATGCGAGGCCTAAAGGCACAATTATGTGTTTAATTCTAATTTCTTTCCAGGAGTTTTAATTGACTTTACAAGGAAGTACCTGGTTTAAATGCGATCTTTTATAAATTGTTGTAAGGCGATGTAGGAAAATGGAAAGAAAACTAGCTCTGGGATTTCTAAAACCTGGGGAATATTGCATAATGCAGGGCCTCAGGACTTTAATGTGCTCTGCCATTTAATAGACAATTCAGTTTAGTTGGACAAATCATGTCACTTCTCTGGATCTTAAGATACCTTCTTTGGAAAGGAAGACTGAGCTGGGGGCTAAGGAAGATGCTGCAAGTGACAGCCCTCATGATGTGGATAGTACGGGGCAGCTTTTCTTCTCAGTTTTTGCCATCCTGGCTCCATCACTAACTGTGTGATACTGAGCTGGTCACAGCCTGCAAAGGCATCTTCTCTTTATTTACTTTAAAAAGTTGCAGCTAAAGAGTTAAACTCTAAATTTCCCTTCAACACTGCATCTTAAATTCTTATGTCTGAAATGCAATTTTTTTAACACCACGCCCATCCTAAAGGCACTCTGTAAGATTCTTTTCTGTTAAGTCTTCCATGACCAACACCCATCCCCACCTTCCTCATCCACATGCCAAGAAGAGTCAATCCCAACTCCTTGCACCCCAAAGTCTCTTGTGTCTTAAGGTTAAGAGATCTTAAGGCCAGAGGTGGTTTCTTTCTCCTCTTTGCCTCAGTTGGAAAAAACTCTTAACATGAAAATGTCTTCTAATGTAATCATGTCATATTTTATAGACTACATCCTTTTCAGTTCAGTTCAGTCGCTCAGTCATGTCCGACTCTTTGCGACCCCATGGACTGCAGCAGCCAGGCCTCCCTGTCCATTGCCAATTCCTGGAGTTCACTCAAACCCATGTCCATTGAGTCGATGATGCCATCCAACCATCTCATCCTCTGTCGTCCCCTTCTCCTCCCGCCTTCAGTCTTTCCCAGCATCCAATGAATCACTTCTTCGCATCAGGTGACCAAAGTATTGGAGCTTCAGCTTTAGCATCATTCCTTCCAAAGAACACCCAGGACTGATCTCCTTTAGAATGGACTGGTTGGATCTCCTTGCAGTCCATGGGACTCTCATGAGTCTTCTGCAACACCACAGTTCAAAAGCATCAATTCTTCGGTGCTCAGCTTTCTTCACAGTCCAACTCTCACATCCATACATGACCACTGGAAAAACCATAGCCTTGACTAGATGGACCTTTGTTGGCAAAGTAATGTCTCTGCTTTTCAATATGCTATCTAGGTTGGTCATAACTTTTCTTCCAAGGAGTAACCATCTTTTAATTTCATGGCTGCAGTCAGCATCTGCAATGATTTTGGAGCCCCCAAAAATAAAGTCTGACACTGTTTCCACTGTTTCCCCATCTATTTCCCATGAAGTGATGGGACCAGTTGCCGTGATCTTCGTTTTCTGAATGTTGAGCTTTGAGCCAACTTTTTCACTCTCCTCTTTCACTTTCATCAAGAGGCTTTTGAGTTCTTCTCCTCTTTCACTTTCATCAAGAGGCT